>VMRM01000007.1:16999088-17554088 GCA_010277075.1 Poeciliopsis retropinna | reverse complement strand
AGTTCCTCAACAAGCTGCCAAAGGTGGTAGTAAAGGCCGGCAACGTGATCGACATCAGGGGTCCCCTGAGGAGAACTCTGCAGGTGAGCAGTAGAGATCCATCATTTACGCTGACAAACCCAAACCTGACTAACCTCTGCTTAACACATCGGTTCTCTCATCAGGGTCTTTCTGATGCTCCGAGCAGCAGCTCAGAGATTCTCATTGACACACCAGTGCTCCAAGCGATGATGGAGAGGTAAACAAAGTGACTATGAAATGAGGTCAAGCCTCTGTTCAGTTCAGATATTCTGCAGATCATGATTTTATGAAGGAAGCCCATGTTTAAAAGGCTGAAGGAACTGGCTTTTGCACAGTTTGAGCCTGATTAAATTCTGATTTGCCCATGTTGACTGATGACGGAGATTACTGCAGGCTCTGATGTGAAAAATGGGGCAGGCCGATCTGGAACAGCTCGGGATTATGTTCAGCGACAGCAGCAGCAGCAGAAACACCTCGCTGCTGATAAACAGAAAAAGATTCAAGTTTTAATAAGTCATTTTCACAACATTCCCCCAGGTCACAGAAGACCAACTCTGACAAACCTGACCAAGCTGCCGTCACTCTCAAGCTGAAATCAGAGGATGGGAATCTCACCTATGTGATGAAAATGAGCCTCTCAGAAACAGTCGGCCAGCTGCGAGGTTATCTGGACAAACACAGGTGGAGGAAGCATCCTCGTGAGCTTTTGACTTCTGTCAAGTTTAACTTTCATAACCATGCGGTTTCTCGCTGCTCTGCAGAGGGGCAGTTCAGCCTGGTTATGACATCATCAGCGCATATCCACACTGCAGCTTCAGCGATGACAACCGGACCCTCCAGTCCTGTGGACTCTCAGGAAACGTCACTCTGAGGCTCCGTCAGAGGCAAAAAAGACACCAGTAAACTCTGAAGAGTTTGAGCCTCTCTTCTTCTTTAAGGTTTCCTGCATCCGTCAAACATTTGGATCAATAATTAATAAAGAAGGAAATGTATGTTAAATGCACATACATGGTTACTTCTATTTAAATTTCCACAACTTAGAATTAGAACTGATGCAATGGGCGATAATAAAAAAAATAAAAATAAAAAAATAACCAAAGTTTTATGCTAGAGAAGCATAGATGCATCTAAAGGACACAAAGACACCAAAAGCACCTCGTACTCAGAGGATCTGTGATTCTGGGCCTGGTTCTCTTCCAGTTCCCTGGCTCTCTTGTTAGACACATGACTCTTTGTAATACCAGATTTGGAGGACTCTGCCAGAAAAGTAAAGAGGTCATCACTTGGTCTTTCAACCGGGTGAAGATCTAAAACATTTAGTCAAATGTACACTAAAAAGTCTAATAAGACCCCAAATCAGTCCAGTCTCAGACCACAAAACCTAAATCCTGCAGAAAAAACTGAGGATTGACGTGAAGAGAGCAGAGGAAAGGATTCAGGACTCTGGATGATCTAAAGGAATCAGAGATCCCTCTCTGTACACTGCAAATGTGACTTTCCTGCCATTTTGAACATGCACTAAATAAATGTGATGATTGAGGCGTGGATTTTTCTCAGTTTTGCAGCACAAGATTATCCTCCTGCAATTAAAGATTTAACACAGGTGCCAGTAAATGCAGCCAGTTCTGCATCTACAGCAAAAATGTTCCTTGGTATTTTTAGACTAGAGAACTCTCCACCAGAAGCACAAAGCAGATTAAGTGTTTATAGTCCTTATATAACATGAACAACTGAGCTGTGCTGAATAATCATTACAAAGAAGAAAATTCTTTAACCTGAATGGGTTTACATCTGCTGTGATATCTTACAAAGCTTAGATAAGCATCTGCACTGAACTGGGAACAAATCAGTTCTCAAGACCTTCTGCAGTCACAGTAAACAACAAAACCACTGCAACAAATTCAATGAAAAACAATGTCAAAAATCTTTATTTCTACAATTTTCAGTTATAAACATAAACAACAGTATGAAAATAGACGCCTTTTTCCCTTTTGCAAAACATTTGAGATGTTAAGGCATGCGGAGCCTGACGTTCCAAAGCGAAACCTTGTGCTAGTAAAGTTTTAAGGTCCCATGAAATGAAGTATGGCTTGAGTGTCCCTGGTTAAAATCTTTTGTCGTTTGTCTTTTTTTTTTTTTTTTTTTTGCATATCTTTATTTTAAAAATCCCTTTCACCTCCTGTAAAGTGTCGAGTTTTTCCTAAATGGCTTACCCTATACTTGTTGTGGTTTGGGTGTGATCCCGCCATCCCTGCTGATGATCACCACAGGATAACAACAAACACGTAGGAGAACCTGCTCCCATCTCAACATCCTATTACAAGTGACCAGAACAAAAATGACACTTCATGGGACCTTTACAAAATCTTCTCAACATATTAACACATTATTACATGAACAAGTTAGGCAGCACCCCACCCCACCCCCCAAAAAAATGTTCACACCAAGTTATCAAAGAAAAAATAAATAACACAAAGGATTAATACTGTTTTTGAGTCATTTATCAGTCAACTACTCTGCCGAATGGATGTCAGCCAATAATAAACGTTAAAACAGAGCAAATCCTACAAAAATCTTGCCCAGACTAACAGTTTTTACTCCAAATTGTTAACTGTGAACAGAAAGAGTCGGGGTTTCCTCGGCTGCTGTTATGTGACCCTCTGTTTCCTACATTCAAAGTCAGGGAATGTATTGATTATCCTACTGGTTGGTACTCTGAGAGAAAGGTCATATTGGAAGACTTCAGCTGCAAACAACCCTTCCGGTTGGTCTGAAACGAGTTAGCATTGTAGTTGCAATCAGGACAAAGGCACACGCTGGTGTTCAGTCAGAGCGGTGGCCCGCAGCGGGGAGGAGAGCTCGTCTACATTCCCGCTTCCCGCTTTAGACCAGAGTATCTTTGGTAACAAAACTGCTGTAGGCCTGTTGGTGTGAGAAGCGGATTTGGTTTGAAACCCTTGAAGTCGTTACGTCCCGTATGTCACAGCACAGTCCGTCGTTACAGTGTTCACCATTAGAAATAGTGATGCATTGGTAACATTTCTTTGTCAATTCACTTAAAAGCGCAAAGCTAAAACATGTCCAGTTGATTGTCAACCACTAAAAGGAACATTCCCCTAAACAGGGAAATAAAGATTTAAATAAATTAGGTTTCTGGGACTTCTCAACAAATCATCTACTCGCGTCAAACAAAGAATAAGACCGTTTGGTAAGTGGTAATACAATAATGCAATGTCAACCTCATCAAACGCACACATGCACACACAAACACACAATGCTTAAAGGATCAAGTAGTAGAGGTAAGTTATTTCTGGTAGCCCTTGGACTAAAATAGACTAACTGAGGATGGGAGGTGTCTGAGCTACAGCGAGTCTTGGGACTCAATGTTCAATCAGGTGAGAGAAACTAGAGAAACCATTTTGGGGTTTGTCCTCATTCTAGGAAATTCAAAGACAAGCTTTCTTCATTCAGTATCAAGGAAAGAAAGCCTGAGAGAACAAGTGGTTGTTGCAGGTTTCCTCCATCAGAAAGAAGTCACCGTTATTGAGTGATGCAGTTCTCCCCCATGTCCTGTGCGTAACGATCCAGAATGACATTACGCAGTTCCTCCACGTCCCGCCGCAGCTGTTGGGCCTCCACCAGCTTCTTCTGCAGCACGTCTGGTTCCATCCAGTCCTCATCCTGCTCAGAAACTGCTGGAGGTGGAAAAAAAAAAAAACCCCAGCAAATAACTAGTTTATCTTCAAACACTTCCAGATGGAAAGTTTTAAATAACTCTCAGAATTTCAGCTGAGCTTACAAGTGAGACCAAGCAGCAGAGAGAGGTTGGGGTCCTGACCCCGGGCTCGCTGGGTCAGGATGCTGCACAGCGAGCGCAGGTCGCCCAGACACGAGGCGATCTCTGAGTGCAGCCTCTGTGTGAGATGGGCCCCTGCCGGCTCGAGGACGGATGAGGCCTGGTTGGAGATCCTCTGTTCCGGATCGCTCATCTGCTCCTGCAGCGTCAGATTCTGCTCGATCAGCTCCTGGTTCTGGGCTGACAGCTACAGAAACAAACAGTCGGACATGGAGACGTCAGGATCCATCCGTGTTAAATGACTAGAAATCAAAACTGGCCGAAAGAGGCATCAGCAGGTCAAAGAATCACAAACAGAGGAAAACAGAAAAAGGTCATAAGATTCTTATACACACACATTTTAAATAATCTAAATAAAAAAGAAAGTTCCAAATTTTTTTGTCACTCATTTCCCAAAGTAAAACTGCTATTAAAGATAAATAAATGAACATATTATATGTGGAGTTTCACTTTCTGAAATAAGTGACAAAAAAAATTTAAATGTTTTTAATAATAAGGCAATGTAGGTGAATATTTCTAAGAAGTTTTGGGTTTCTTCCCAAATCTAAAGGAGTAACTATTTTAATCCTCACCTCCTTCATGGCTGTGTGGAGCTCCAGGACATTCGTATCTTTAGCCAACACTTCTTCTCTAAGAGCCTGAGAGCTGCTTTCTTCCTGAGAAATCTGCTCCTCCAAAGCCTACAGATACAGAGACAAGATAATATTAAAACAACTAAAAGCACACAAAGTTTGTGTCGATTTGAAGAGAGAAATACCTGGATTTGGGATCCAAGCTGTTCCATCATTCGATGTTGCTTCTCAATAACCTGAAAGGAGAAAAACTTAAGTGTTAAAAAAGTACCTTAGTAGCATTTTAAGAAGTGATAAACCCAAACACAGTGGAGCCTGATTGTGAAATCGATGGAAAATGATCCAGTTCAACTCAGCAAGAGACTTCGACTGAAACATAAAGCCTAAGCTAAGATGGAATAATTTAGATTGAAGAATAATAATGTGCAAAAATTACCTATTCAAAGTCCAGAACTATATTCATCTTAAATATTTTAGAAAGATAATGCCAGTCATCTTCAAAAATCCACTCCTAAAGAAACACGCAGGATATTAAAATCCTTTTTGTCCCTACTCTCATGTGCTCAGCTATACCAAAGCACACACACCCACACACACCTTTTTGAGCCTCTGCTGCTCCTCTCTCAAAGCGTCGTTCTCTCCTCTAAGCTTCTCCATATCCAGACATGGGAGTCTGGCTCCGTCCTCTAGGCCCTGCTGCACCCGCTGCTGCATGCTGATGAAGGCAGTAAATTCTCATTATGAATTTTCACTAAAGTGAACACATAATTTACCTGCAATGAGGAGGAAAGACACATCTTGTACATACTCTGTAATGGTTTTCAGAAGGTCTCTCTCCCTGCGTTTCTGCTCCTCCAGCTGAGCATCTTTTTCCTGGAGCTGTGAGTGCGTTTTCTCCAGAGTGGCTTCCAGTTCTCGAACTTTTTCTTCTAGCTGAGCCGTCTGCTGCTCAGCCTCTAATAGCTGTGAAAAAAGGTCACAAGTCATGTAAGTTCACATACTTGGATTAATGTGCAATTTAGATTAATTAAAGCAAGTGTTCTTACCTGCTTATTCTGACTCTGATAGTCTTCTAAGGTAGGCAGGTCAGCGAGGTAGCGCTCCAGAGTTTCAATACGCTGCTGGTTCTCCCTCTTCAGCTCTGCCTCCTTTTGACATTTCTTCTTCAGGTTGTTGATGTGTTTGTCTCGACTGCGGATCTGCAGATTCAACCAGAGGTGCAGCACAGAGTTATATGCTCAGTAAAAGTTACTACAGTCATTTGGGGCACACTCTGAACATAAACTGAAAGCATAAATAAAGTCATTTCAGTAAAACGCTCCAGCGGCTTTCTTTCATCTTGCACTGATAAAAAGAGGAAGTTGACAGAGCAGGTTGAAAGTTATACTCAACATTAAAAATCTATTCCTGCTGTAAAGTTCGGGTGGGTTTCAAGCATCTACAGCTTTCTATACATCCTTCCCACTGAAGTAAAATCAATGAAAACATATTGCTGCTAAAGAGGAAGGTAAAGTTTGCAGTTCTCAGTTCAGTTTCCTCGTAATTCTGTGGTTCCTTTGATTGCAACACTAGTGTTAGGTAGACATGTCAGATAAGCACCAACCCTTTCTTCCTGTT
Organism: Poeciliopsis retropinna; assembly: GCA_010277075.1. Taxonomy (NCBI): domain Eukaryota; kingdom Metazoa; phylum Chordata; class Actinopteri; order Cyprinodontiformes; family Poeciliidae; genus Poeciliopsis; species Poeciliopsis retropinna. The sequence goes on along the minus strand of VMRM01000007.1, from coordinate 17,548,022 downwards.
TCTTCATTTCCTCTGCGTGCCTCTCGCAGGCTTCCTTCAAACTCTCAGTGAGCCGCCGCGTCTCTGCCTCCACTGCACCGAGCCGGCGCTCCGCCTCGGCCTTCTCCAGCGCAGCGCAGTCGGTGCGCTCGGCAAACTGAGCTCTAAGGAATGCATTTTCCCTCTGAGCCTCCTGCAATGCCACCATGTCATATCAGGGAATGAGAAACAACATGACATATAATTTAACGGTGTGAAACTGAAGCGGCGTGTTCCGACCTGAAGACGCAGCATGAACATGTCGCCGTACGAAGCCCCTCGACCCAGCAGGGCGCCGTGAACCTGCAGTTCACTTTCCCTCAGCCGCTGCTCCAGCTGGGTCATGTGCTGCTTCTGTCTGCATCATCAGATATAAGCAATGACAATGTTATTCATCCAACAACAAATAAAGTATGAAGTCAACAGACAAAGATTCCCTTCCTTCATGTCCTTAAAAGAAAAGTCCCAGCAGGAATAGTAAACCTGTTAGAAATGGTTACCTCTCAATGATAAGCTCCTTCTCCTTCAGCAGACTCTCGCTGGCTTTAACCAGAGCGTCCCACTTGCCCGACTCTGAGTGCAGCGGCGTCGAGTACAGCGGGGGATACTGGCTCACACCAGCATTCATCAACTAAATTAGATTAAAAAAAAAAAAGTCAATTTCATTGAGTTACAGCTGAAATATAAATCAGTAAATTTACTGATTTACTGACTTTGTAAATTTACAAAGTCACATTTACAATCCTTTAATTTCACAAATGCTTGAAGCTTCTTCACATTATGTTATTGCAGCACAAACTTCAGGCTACAGAAGTGTTGAAACATTAACTAAAGGGTAATGTAAAGAAATTGCACTTTCCAGGACATTTTTTAACATATAAAAATTAAGACAAATTGGTTTTCAAAACCTTTGTCAAGAGATGAGTTGTCATGGCAACCAATTTGGATGTCCTGAGAAGAAAATATATCTTAAATGAGTACCTTAATGGTCCTTTTTTGCCCATAAAACTATATTTCAGCTTGTCCAAACAGTCAGATAGTTTCACCAGTTTCCCATAACTTCAGATTTTAGCATCTGCACAAATCAAGCAAAACATCTGACAGCTGGAAAACAACGTCTTCCTAATACACTTACCTGCATTTGTTCCACTTGTAGGCGTAAAGTCTCCAGCTGCTGTTTCTGCTGCCAGCTAGAAAGTTCACTACATCTGTCGTAGCTTTTGGGACTCGTGTGCTCCCGGAGCAGAGCTTGAGTCTGCAGACTGAGCGGGTTTGAATAAACCCCGCCAGATCCGGCCGCGCCCGGCTGACTCCCCCTCTGATTAGAGGTTTCTGCAATTCCAGGGAGGCCGGGCCGTGCTTCGGGCAAAACCTTGTAGCTCTGCTCCAAACCCCCTCTGTATGCCTCAGACACACAGTCTGCAGGGTCTCTAATCCCAGAGGTCTGTAACCTGACCCTGACATCGGGACACAGCCCTCCCAACAGGGCCGACTGATTCAGAGTGGGCTCCACAGCGGGAATGTCAAACCTCTGGCCCTCATCCAGCCTCGTGTGATCCGTGGGAAAAAGCGAGTGGTCCAGCCCATTGACGAGGCTGCGGTAGCGGCTCAGGCAGTCCGGCTTGGGTCCCACGTGATCAGCTCCTGCACCCGGCTGGGCGTCCAAGTTGGGCGAAGAGGCTGATTTAGAGAGCGAGGAAGACTTGGATGTGGAGCCACTCGGGGTTCTGGAACCAGAAGATGACCTGTGACCCTCAGTTGAGGACAACACGTCGTCTGGGCCGAAAGAGCGCGGCTTTGAGGCAGAGGCGCCAGCCGTGGAGGGCATGACATGAGCAGTGGGGATGGGGATCTGACTACGGATGGGCTGGAAGGAGGGACTGCTGCTGGAACTGCAGAAATCTAAATAAATACAAGAAAAATCAAAAGAAAATGACATTAGGTATCACATAAAAGATTACTTTCTTTCCACTTAATATAAAAGTAGACTTTGTTAGATCACACCAGAGTAGGACTGATATTCACGCTAAAATTTGGAATAATCATCAGTTTAGTAAATAATCATTATTTTACTTTCTAAAATAATCATTATTTGCAGCCCTATTACACAGTACTAAGAAGTCTATTGCAAGTCAGTTTCTCTATTTTCAGACAAAAGTGGATGGAGTGGGGTTTATGGGTGGCCTACTTTGATGAGGTGTCACCTCTGAAAGAATTAACTGGCTCTGACTGACTCAACTCAGGGAATAGGCTTAGAATAGACTCACACCAAAGCTCTGAATGAATGCTCCATATTCGATCCAAAACAAATGCATCAGGTGTAAAACTGGATAAAGAATGTGAATATTTAAGAGGGTCACTCTGCAAAATGTCTTTATACAAGAAGCTCAGACATCATATTAAGCACAAAAGATCAGTGAGAAAAAAGATAAAAATTTAAAATGAGCCTGTAGTTCAGGATCACAAACCTGAGAGATCTGTTGAAGTCTGAAAGTCAGGGAGTCACTCCAACTCAGAAAGATAGTTTGCTGTGGCATTTTTACCTAAATCTGAACTGAGGTTAGAGCAGCAGTAAAACGTGCTGAATCAAAACAGGAAACAGTTTTCTGCATTTCCAGGTACCACCGAAACTATCTGCGACACGTCGGCCGACGGCTGAGTGGCGAGCGGACCCTTCACTCAAATCTGTATTGTCCCCAAAAAGCCAAACCGGTCTGGACCGAGCTCTGAGCAAATGCATGCAAACAAGCGTACGCAGGAAAGGTTAGGGGTATTTATAGCTCACCTCTCATGTTACAGACTGATCGGTGGGCGCCGCTTATTTAAGCACCTTGCCTCCTCCCAACGCAACACCCATCACAACATGGAACATTTTAAACCACAACACTATTAGACTAGAACTTCAGCCCCGTAACAGAATCACAAGATGATTTTACAATTACAATTTCAGCTAAATGAATCTTAAAAATATATTAAGAAAATGGCCTTCAGGCTCCACTGATTTATGAGCGGCTATAACAAGTCTAAACCGTTCTGTAACAAGAACATTGGCAAGCGGTTTACTCAGAAGACATTCCTTCCTTTTGACAGCGTATAAAGTAACCAAACTCAAAGCTTCTTCACGCTAGTTTCACATTAAAACTTCTTCTATATGTTAAAAACAAGCCAATATTTTGGATTTAATACAGTCATTTTACAAGGGCACAGATGTCAAAGTTGTGACAAAACCAGTAGCAGATACTTTAATGCATTACAGAGAGGGAAACAATAGAAAGACACCAGGGGGAACAGAGCAGAAAAGGCATGAGCAAATGAGAAGTTGATCTAAGTTGAGCAAACCTAACCCAGAGGTCAGCAACCTTAGCAATTTATATTTTACTATTCATTTCATGCATCGTAAACAAGAACTCATACCTGTTTCCAACTATAACTAAAATCATCCACTAACAGGGTGTTCTCTCACTCAGTCAGATGCACTTTGAAGCAAAAATGAGGATAATTTGGTAATGCCAACAAATTCAGAGCTACTATTAAAGAACTGGCACAATAATTTGTACTCCTTTGTGTGTAACAAGGTCATTTGATCTCTTTCCACGCTAATGAGAAATGAAGAAAAGCCTAATTAACTAAATAAGGGAAATAGCTTGCACCCGATGACATCAAAGCACTGAACCCATGCACCTTTTCTCTCTTCTGTACAACTAAATCAATAACAAAAATTAATTACATGACCATATAGAACCTTTAAATTTAAAAACATTATTCCTCTCTAAATCATTTATGGTTTAAGTTTTGGTGTTGGGTGGCTAGAACTGTAATTTGCAGACAATATTATAAATGCAACTTCAGTCATTCTTGAAAAACTGCCTTGCTAGCCCAGAGTTCAGATATCTGTTTGCAACGGTTATTTTACAACTTTAGACATCTCAAAAGTAAGTAAAAAGATAATCCCTTTGGAAAACATGCATTAATTATTCCCTGACACTTTTCCATGAAGGACGGCAGATGGATCAGTGATTTTTATTATCCAATGGTAGAAAGGATGGCAAAAAAATCCTTCAAGTTCTGTCAGAACTAGGACCTCATCATTGGGTTAATTTTTTTGCAGCACCAACCATTGGTACCAACTTTGTTAAGCTCTAATCTAACAGGCCTACCATACTTCTGATACACCATCTTGTCTATTATTCTACTGTCTTTCCTGTGGGAACTGGAGCCTCCCCTCCCAGGTGGACATTCATAACAAACCACATTTTAGAATAATATTTTTTCATCAGGTTCTAACAACAGAACCACCTCCAGAACAGTATTTCCATTTAAAAGCATAATGTGTGGCAAAACAAAACAATGATCAGTTTCCACACCCAAGACAGGGGACTACTCCCTGTTCAGTTGCTGAGTAATGGCGTTCCAACAACTCATCTTCTCAACACAGCAGTGAAGCAGAATCTTGGATCAGGGGTAGTTGGATCATTTATCTATTTCTATAAAAATCCTTCGGCATTAGATCACAAGCCTCTTCCCTCTCCACAAATAACCCAATAAACAAGACAACAGATAAAATCTATTCGAGTTCGGCTACCTAAAAGTGTTGAGGGCATGCATTTGGGCATGCTAGTATCTGCAGTAATTCACCAAGTACAAGTGCAAACTGCTGCCTATGCCAGACATTCTTCAAAAGAATATTACACAACACGCCACAGGGCTAAGGAAGAGCAATCAGAAGTCATCACCTTCCATGCTGTCAGATGCTGAAGTGCCGATCCCGGTGTCCCCGCTGTCTGATGTTCCCGGCCGGCGGCCAAAACGGCTTTGGAACTTCTCTGAAACAGCTGCCGTCTGCCACTCCATGTCAGCGAACCGACCTAATGTGTGTTTGGATAAAAAGGCACAAAGACAGCGGAGTGTTACATCAACACGCAACGAACTGATGCACCATGTCAACATTTTCACAGCTGAGTGTCAACTTACCAGGGGATTTGGATTCAAAATATCTCTGTGAGGTCGTCATTCCATACAAGACAATGCCACCTGATGGAAATATACATGTAAGAAGCAAGTGTAAGTACAGCAATATTCAAGATGTACCTTTAAGCATTTCCTATATAAAAAAGTAACAATACAAAGTATTCATAACTCTTGTCATGAACATTTGTCATCATATTCCAATCATACAATTCAATGTCATTAGCATGAAGGCCAACACAAATGAACACACAATTATGAAGTGCAAAGAAAATGCTAAAATCATTTACAGCGTAGCTTCTGAAAAGTGTGGTGTGCATTGTATTCAGCCGTTTCTACTGTGATACTCTGAAATAAAAGCCAGTTGGAGCCACATTAGCAAATATCAAGTCACATATGCGATTTAAGTATATATACCACATATATTAAGTGAGGACCTCGTGGATTTGATAAATAATATCATTGGAAAAATAGCATCATAAAAACTAATGAACACATCAGAAAGCTCAAGGATTAAGTTGTGGGGAAGATCAAGTTTAGAAAATAAGTTTGGAGTAATATACATTGATCCAAAAAGCATTGTGTATTTCATCACTAGAAAACCTAGCCAAGAAGACTATGTTAACTTTGGAGGAGATGCAGAGATCCACAGCTCGGGTGAGAGAAGAAAAACTGGATTACACACTCCAAAAATGTGTTGCTTATAGAAAAGAGATGGCCAAAACTGACCCAAGAGTCGACAAAATATTACAGGGATCAGGGGACATGTTATTATTGCAACGTACTATATTTTGTTTTTTTTAAACATCATGTGATTCAGCTGCTGGCGTGTTTACCAAAATATCAACACGTAAATTTAACACTTGGCTCTCAGGGTAAATCATCTTTAAAATACTAAGCTTGGCCTCACACGGCGTACAACGGTGTAAATTAAGAACAGAGTGGTTTTGTAACAGGACTCAACAGCTGTTCACAAGCGAGACTTTCTGTTCTAAGTTACAACAAAAATAACAACATGGGCACATGTCTTACATAATATCCCTCACAATAACTTGTTCTCTGTATTTGGCTGCGTGAAGCTCTACGTTGTTTTGACGAACGAATGTGACAAAAACTGATGGACATAAACAGAAAAATAAACCGCCAGGAAGCTGAAACTAATCTTAATGAGTAGCTAACTCAGAAAGGAAATGCCTTGTTAACGAGTCAAAGCAAGCTCGGAGCTAACCACGAGTAACCGTAACTAAAACCTAAATACATACTCTGGTCTTTCGAGCTAGACAAAAAGCCCAACATATAAAAACACATTTTGCCTTAGCGTAACATTTTTTGGTGTTCTGGGATGCGCAGCGTTGCTACCCTGCTTAGCTAATCCGAGATAAATCCGTTTCCGTCGAGCGAGCTAACAGCTAACTCAGCACTGCGATTTACTTAGCGAAATAAGTTCCTCCAGCCTCACAATTACCGAGCAGCTTATGCGATTGAATTCACAGAGGGAAAAAACGATATATACAAGCTTAAAAGCATTATAACTTACCCGACTTTCTATGTGAAGAGAAACTGCATTAGTAAAATCTCGGATAAAGGCTCGTAACTGATGCCGAATCTGTACCATCCACTGCTGCTGCTGCTGCCGTTGTTCCGCTAGCCAACGGTTCCTCACCAAGACAACCCTCAAGACACAATGGCTGCTCGTTTAATGTCACAGCACCGCCCGCCCACACTTCAACCGCATATATCTGTGAACGTGTTTTAGCATGCACTTTAACTAAACAATTACATTTCTATAATTTTATAATGATTACCCTTCTATATGTGTAATCTGTTGCGTCTTTTAATATTGTAGCTAACATTTTCAGGTAAGAAAACGTGTATTTCTCGTTTGACCGAATTTTACTGTACAACAAAACGAACAAACCCAAGCAAGATGTGCTGAGAAATCTAAAATAACATGCAAATAAGCTACGCAAAGGTTTCAACGCATTTATACCTATTGTGATTATTTCTAAACATTTTTTTTTACAAAACTAAGAAAGCTAAAAATACATTTCTGTTTTTATGTTAAACAAAATGTTAATAAAAATTCAATGAAAAAAATATTTACTTATCAAAAAGGGAAATAACTGGTACTGTAACTCAGAATAAAAAATTCTTTGAAGACTTATGGTAATTGTGGTTGTGGGAGGGAAGGATCTTATGTAGCAATCGGTGTCACAGTGAAGCCTCTGAAAACACTCCGTTGTTGTGTGACACCTTCAAGAAGAGGATGCTGAATATTTTGAGAAGAATCCGTCTTAATCTCTGGAGGTGGTACAGCAGACCCTAAAACACAAACACCCTTCTTCATTAGTTTGTTTAACCTTTTCAAGTCACCAGGTCTGATGCTGCTACTCCCCTAGATGATTGGTCAAAAGAGGATTACACTCTCCACATCAGATTCTTAAAATATAAGCAGCAATACAATATAAGCAACAAAAAAGTTTTGTAAGTGGTGTAGGATGTAATATTCTTGAGGGAAGGCACACAAAAACCAAGGGACTAAAAAGAATAAAATATTCATTACATTTCATAAACAACATAATAGTCATTCAGTCTTTTTATGTCACTATATACCAAATTGCCATGTTGGACTTAAGAAGTAGTGGCCACTTTGTACCTTTTTAAGTAAGAAATGTTGCTATCTACTGCAGGGCGTTCCGTACCAACTGTGTCGATTTGCATTGTATTCACTTTGACATTAGATGATTTAATGTAATTGTCTGTTGTCTGCTTAAAGTTTACCAAACGATTATAAGTTTATATAACCTGAAAATTAGAAGTCCTTAAGAGTTCATCAGGGCTCCTCATCTTTTATGTTTTTGAAAGAGACAACTGGCCCTATTCAAACAAAATAAATGGGAGTTAAGCATAGAACAAAAGGAATAGTATAAAATCTAAATAAATGATCACATTTCAGTATTTTTTTCTAACCACGTTTCTCCGTGATTTATGAAAAGTCTTAACATCAAAATTATACTCTGTCGTTTTAAGTGCATAGGTACAACAACAACAACAACAACAAAAAAGTACAATATGTGTAGGCACAAAATATGTATTGGTACAAATTAAAAAATGGGTCTTGGGGGCTAACTGACCTGCAGCCATCACAAATAGTCAAACCTTTCTTCGTTTTAACTCAAGTGGGTTCCATCCTAGAATCCCTTAGTGATTTCAGGCCTACTTAGCCTGAAACCTTCAGTTTCACCAAAATCCAGATAAAGCCTACCTATGTTGATTAAGTTCCACTGACCAATAATTGCCAAGCATACTCATAATATTATGCTTTTTAATCACCTACTCACCTTTTTGACATTACTTTATACAACTCTGCTTTTATTTTGTAAAGATGAATTAATAGTTTCTTATGGCGTAACAGTTTGGTATTGCAAAAAAAAAAAAAAGAAAAAAAAGAAAAGAGAAGTGATGCCATAACAAATGCTGACGCTGGAGATAATGACACTGACAGCACATATGTGATACCCAGTCACTTTCACCCAATATTAGCTGATTAAGACATTTTGATGAATATCTTAAGCAGCTAATAATTAGCAATAATCTGGGAAAAGATCAATAACAAAATAAATACTCAGCCCAGCTATGTATTGATCATTTTATTTGTTTTTCAGGTGCCGTGGGGAATGTAGACCAATATCAATGTATTTGTATTGCAAGTTTGTAATGTTTAGTGTGGGAATATGATTGAAGGAGCCTAACATTAAGCTAAAAATAAGGTATTACAACGGTTCAGCTAAGGGAAATTAGAAAATTGCACGTAGTCAAAATTTAATTATGGTAATATAAATACACAGTTTGTATTTAGAATAGATTTTAAGTGAAGATTGTTATTAATTTACTTCCACATAGAACACTTTAAAGGGAAAAATAAAGATTTGATTGTAGTTTTTCCTTTATCTTAACATAAAATTTAATGCCATATTTTTTGCTCTCTAGCAATTCTTGAGACTGTCGGTTTTATGTGTGCTGCTGGACTACAGGGGTTAATCTTTGATTTTGATGCATCTGCCCAAGTTTAAATAAAAAGAGAGGCATAAATAAATAAATAAATAATAATAATAATAATAATAATAATAATAATAATAATAATAATAATAATAATAATTGTAACACATAGCAATGTTCGTATTTTGGAGGGTCATACTGGTGTATCAGTTTTCTGCTGAAATTTTGCAAATTTTCCCACTGAAAAATATGTCTATTAATATTCGTTTTGAATTTGTGGCTCAGTCGCCTGTGGGGTGCTTTTATTCTGAAAATCTCTCGGCCCGGATGTGTTTGGTCCGGCGGAACTGGGTTGATTATGTGCCAGTGGGAGGAGGTTTGTGTTCAACTTACAGAAGGTATTTGCCTGAATCCTGTCAACAAACTCACAGTGTCTGTGAGTGGTGTTTGTTTAATGAACAGTTTTTGACACAAGTCTTTTTACGACAAGCAAACCGGTGAGATTTATTTGGTTCTTGTATGTAGTCATGAAACCTTAGCGGATATTTACGAAGGTCTACATGCAGTAGACGTTTTATTTAGCTAGCAAGGTAGCGGCAATGCGCTAACACCAGCTGATGTGTTAACAACATGGCTCTTAGAGGCCCGGTTGAAACGGGACTCAAAAGGAGTCTGTGAGGCTAACAGTGCTATAACCTTTGGATGAGTGCTTTTGTTGTGGCAAACAGAGGGTTGTCGTTAATGCAGTGCTAACAATAGCTGCTCAGCTAGTGTCTTCGGCTTTCTGGAGTTCGTGGTGGAGCTAAACGCTCCTCTCTCCAACACTGTGGTGAGCAAAGTCTAACCTTATCCTTATCTGATGTGCTTGTGTGTTTATCCAGAGACGCATTTCGTATTCTTGATGTTTATCGTGGATGACTTATTCTGTCGCGGTGCTACAAATGTCAAATTACAGTTTGGCCACAACAAACAGACGTAGGTGCTCTCTGAGCTCTGACCCCAGAAACTGCATTTCTGCTACGTGAGGCCATGGCTGCTGTCAACATCACCAGGGAGATCCAGCACAGGCAGATCAGGGTAAGCACACCCTGAAACTCTTCAGGTTTTCTTTATGGAAATCATGTGAAATAAACCTTATTGTTATTTCTTGTATATTAATGAGATGTTGATTTGTGTCTCTAGGACAGGAGAGCGCCGGGCTTCCAAAGGTCTTTTCATGTGACTGACCCCTTCATTAAGAGGCTTGGACTGGAAACTGAGCTCCAGGTCGTTAACATCAAACACTTTTTATTGTATTTTTTTTTCTCACTATGAATCTATATAGCTGAATCCGAGAAGGGAGTCATGGTTGAAAATTACAGCTGAATAAAGTTTAAAAAATTACAAGTTGGTAGTATTATTGTTAAACATTTAAGATACTGATTGTAATAAATCAATTTTTTTTCTCTTTCAATTGTAATTACAGTACATCCAGTTTACCTTTTGCGTCCTAGCTGTTAACATCTTTGTCAATATCTAATAATGCATAGCATTCGCAATCAGTATGAAGACTGAGCTATTTGAAGTCAGCATTCCTACTAGGAAATATCCAATATAGCTGCTATGTATAAAAGAATGCCATGCCATTTACAGCTACATGCAGTTTCTTTACACAGTTTGTTTCTTATTCAAACAGTGGCAAACATTGTACTATGCAACTTCTAATTTTCTTTTAGTGTTGAAAGGCATACAAACAAATTTTAGATCACACCGGTTTTCAGACTTGTATATCGAAAGTACCACATCGGCTGTGTGCTGGCGTCTCCCACATCCTGTGTTTTCATGTTATGAGAGACGAGCGTGGAAACATGGATTCATCACCACTTCATTTATTTTCTGATGTTGTGCAGTCTGTGGAGAAAATAACAGACAGGAACTACTCCATTCTCAACAGTCTTTGATATGACGCACTGATGATGTTATATGTACAGCATATTGTTCACAACCTAACGTATGTTATTGTATCTTTTCACAATCAATGTCACCTTCCTCTACAGGGCCATACTGGCTGTGTGAACTGCTTGGAATGGAACGAGCAAGGAGAGTAAGTCTTCATGGCTTGAAAATGCATCAGCATCTTGGTGTTTTTTCTATTTCTCACTGTCTCCTACCTGCATGTAGGTGACCATTTTAGTCTCTAATTTACATTTGGAGAGATTCTACTTTGTTCACTATTAGGCCTATGTTTGCCTGTTTTTAAAATTCATCTCTGTACGAAGCCCGGTGATGCTTGTATAGCGCTAAAATTGTGAAGCAAGTAAGATTAAACTGTTGTGTTAGTCAAACAACTTCAGGCAGACAAGGAAGAAAGACAACAGAATTTATGCAATTTCTTTTGTTTGAATTCTTTCAATTATGAATTTTTCAATGAATGCAGCTTAACTTATCTTTGTTACTCTTTTATACTCAGCCTGTTGGCTTCAGGCTCAGACGATCAACATGCCATCATCTGGGATCCATTCAGACACAAGAAGCTTACAACTATGCACACGGGTCATGCTGCAAATATATTTTCTGTCAAGGTAGTGATACATTGGAATAACAAGAAAGTTTTAGTTTAAACTATGGAGACAATGGGGTCACAGATCTAAACCTAGATTTGGATTGTTGGCTTTATAAAATACTTCATCATGTCCTGACCTTTAGTCTGTGTGTCCTTCTGTTTACAGTTCCTGCCTCACACTGGGGACAGGATCCTGGTAACAGGCGCAGCTGACACAAAGGTCCATGTCCATGACCTGACCGTGAAGGAAACCATCCACATGTTCTCTGATCACACCAACAGAGTGAAGCGCATTGCCACAGCACCGATGTGGCCCAACACCTTCTGGAGTGCTGCAGAGGATGGCATCATTAGGTGAGAGCCCTACGCCGGACAGTTAGTGGTTTTAGTTCTTTTTAGTCAGAAACTTGGATTTAGGTTATAGTTAAGCATCCCATCTCTATGTCCGTCAGTCATGCATGCATGTGTTGTTTCATTCATTTTTCTTGGTTTATCTATTTACCCATTTCTCCATCTGTCCGTCTGTCATTTTTACACTTTTCCTTTCTAAAATCTTAAATTGTTAAATATATGTGCAGGAATTTCTAGTAGGCATTTAAATTTGTGCTCAAAACTGAGAACTTAGCAAATTGGAGTTTGAAAAAGTACAGAACCTGGACAGGAACATGTGTTGATTACTAAAAAACTTTTTTTTGTGTGTTGATCTGTTTCACAATCAACACATGTGAAACAGAAGTGGATCCTCAGATCTGTTTCAGTGTGCGATATAAACACATCCGGTCGAAAGTCAGAGTTGATGATGTTTGAAAAAGATTTTATTTTATTTTTATCCGTCCAGGCAGTATGATCTGCGGGAGAACAGTAAACACTCTGAGGTTCTGATCGACCTGACAGAGTTCTGCGGTCAGCTGGCTGAAGCCAAGTGTCTCGCAGTCAATCCACGGGACAATAACTACCTGGCGGTGGGAGCCAACGGACCTTTTGTTCGTCTCTATGACATCAGGATGATTCACAACTACAGGTGAGTTGCTACTGATGTTCTCTCAGATTTGAGACATGTGTAGAACTGAAATAAAAGTCAATTTTGCTCCATACTCAGGAAATCTTTGAGCCAGAACACATCAGCGGCTGTTCACACTTTCTGTGACAGGCAGAAGCCCATCCCTGATGGAGCCGGGCAGTACTATGTAGCAGGTGAGTACAAGGCCAAACTGTCTCATATAAAAATATTTGATTTGTGGATGCATCTCAATAAATTAGAAATCATTTAAAAGATATTTAATATAAATAATTCAATTCAAAAACCGAAGCATGTGTATTCATTACATGTAGAGTGAAATATTTTAAGCATTTATTTTGAGTTGAACACACTGCCTGTAGTGGATCTACATAACTTATGTAAGTTTCTCTTTTTGAGTTGAACTAAGTTAACTTTTCAAAGATATTTTAAGTTACCGAGAAGCGTTGTTGGCACAATGACATTCTCCTCTGTGCTCCAGGCCACCTGCCAGTGAAACTCCGAGATTACAACAACCGCCTCAGAGTCCTGGTGGCCACCTATGTTACCTTCAGCCCCGACGGCACAGAGTTACTCGTTAACATGGGTGGGGAACAGGTGACGTTTCTCACAACAAACACACAATCGCATCCTGTTTTCTGTTATTCCCTCGCTGGTGTAGTGATGAAATGTCTGATTAATTTGTGCCCTTCATGCAGGTCTATCTTTTTGACTTGACATTTAAGCAGAGGCCGTATACCTTTGTGCTTCCAAAAATGTGCCAGTCAACAACAGGTAGCGCTTTGCATGTAAAGTAATGCCTCAGTTTGTTGTGTAAAAAGGAGTTAATCTATATAGAACGAGTCTTTGTAATTTCTGCTGCTGTTGCTTTCAATTAGATGTCCAGAATGGAAAGACAACAAACGGCGTCTCTAATGGCATCCATTTACCTCCCAGCCACATTCGCTTTACAGAAAGCAAAACACAGTCCAGGTAGGATTCAGCTCTATCCGCTTTAATACATGGTGAGCTTTACAGAAGCTTTATCTCTTGCTTTTTGCTTCATTCTTCTAGTTTTACGGAGCTTCCTCCTCACTTGGAGAAAATAAAGCAACAGGCCAATAACGCATTCGCCCGCCAGCAGTGGACGCAGGCCATCCAGCTGTATAGCTTAGGTATTCACGAGGCCAGAGGCAACGCCATGCTGTACGGGAACCGGGCTGCAGCCTATATGAAACGCAAATGGTTTGTGTTACGTCATTATTATGAAAAAATACTATCGTCTGCGTGATTTTTTTTTTTATTACTATTTTTTTTTTTTTTTTAAAGCAGCAATCTAACATTTGTATGTCTGTCTCATACAGGGATGGAGACCATTATGACGCCCTCAGGGATTGCGTGAAGGCTCTTGCTCTGAACCCGGCACATCTGAAAGCACATTTCAGGCTGGCACGGTGTCTGTTTGAGCTGAAGTATGTGGCCGAGGCTCTGGAGTGTTTGGACGATTTCAAAGGAAAGTTTCCTGAGCAAGCACACAGCAGTGCCTGTGATGCTTTGGATAAAGACATCAAGGCTGCTCTTTACTCCAAGTCAGATTCAGGTGGGAAGATGGACACCTCTGGTTGGCTGATTTGTAACCTGTAGATATGTTCTTTTTTTGTTTATGACATTTAAGCTACTATAGCAATAATCTACAGCTTTACATTTACATTAATCTAAAAACATGCATGTTTTTAGCTTCAGCATTCAAATGATTTATTAGGAAATTTCTCAAAGTAGTTAAAATATATATTTTTAAATGTTTTTGTCTTCCGCTGCAGAAGATAAAAAGGGCAACAGCTCCATTCGTTTCCAGTCGTTCAGTCGGAAAGAGTCCATCCCTGAAGATGAGGTGGTGTTGAGGGAGCACAGTTTTGACTACAAGCACAGATACTGTGGTCATTGCAACACCACCACTGACATCAAAGAGGCCAACTTCTTCGGGAGGTCGGTACACCACACTGTCATCCTACTGTTGCCTCACTAGGTGGCAGTCTACTGCTGTGTGTTTACTTTCAGGTTTGATCTCGCTGTTTGTCTCTCTGCCCATTTTTTTTTTAATCACATAGCAGAATAAGTGTCACTAATGCAACAAAATATAAAATATTTATAAAATGTCTGTCCAACTAAACTAACGGGAGTAAAGCTTTGATCAGGGACTCACTTTGGTTTACGTTTTGATTCGGCTTAGGTCATTTTCATGTTGTCTTCTAAAACAGCTTGATCGGTGCCGGTCTGCGTCTCATCCGGTACTGCACCGAATGAGTCAGTAGTTAGTTTCTAAATTTATTATTGATGATGGTCACACCATGAAACATGCGTTATTTTGAAAAACCTGGATCCATTCATCTGTTTGTGCAGTTGGACAATGCAGAAGAGCATGGATTGCTGCACAATCTTTGCTATAACTATAGCAAAGTTATAGCAAAATATAACTTTTCTATAATGGTTATTACTGCCACAGCCGTGTTGGTCGCACAAAGCTAGTGCATTTCAGTAATAACTCCCAGAGATTTTGAAGCAAGTAGCCCGTTCGCAGGATGACAGGAAATGTTGGAGACCGCTGATGTGAAATGATTCAGAGCAGCGGCTGATTGATTGGGGTTCTGGCTGTGTTTCAGGCTGTTCTGTGTGTCTAGGGTCATTATTTTCAAGGAAGGTGAATCTCAGTCTCAAGCGGCGTGTTTGAAACATTTTCTTCCGTGATTGCCCTATTGTAGCTCTGTCCATCTTCCCATTTCTGTTGCTGCAGAAGAAAAACATCTAAACAGTCCTTTTATGGAAGAAGGTCAGATGTGTTTGCTGTGCACCCTTGGCTTGTGCAAACTGCAAACAGGACTACTTCTTTTTTTTCCTTCCTCCTGCTCCGGTGCAAAAGCCAGGATTGTGGAGTACATGACTACTCAGTTTATGTGGAGGGTTGTGTTTTGCATTTGTCCCATGTTCTCTTTTGCCTGATTAAATGTTGTTGATGGATTGAACAGTCCTTTTTCATATATTCAAAGTTTGTTTATCCATGATCTGTCGCAGCAGTATTTATGAAAAGGCTTAAAAAGCTAAAAAAAAAAAAAACACCTGTGGACTCAGTGTGACCTCTGAATGCAGACATTTGCACGGTTTAGAGCATCTTAACTAAATGGGACTAAATATAAACGTATATAGGGTTTTTCAAATCGTTATTGGCACAAAAAAAATGTAAAAATCAGATGTTGCTTACCACTACTTAACATTTCTCTTACTTTGTGTTGACTCATCTTTTAAATACTTGATAGTTTAAGGTTGCAAGTTCAAGGAAGTTTGAATACCTGTCCAAGATGCTGTATGTCTGTTATGTTCTTCTGATACAGTCTCTATGATTCCAGAGAAGCTGGTTCATTAGTCCTAAGCTTTCAGATATTTAAATGTTTAGTCGGTGAACCCACAGGCTGCATGTCCTAATGTACTGTGTGTCATGGCACATTATGACTCAGCATTGATTAACCTTATCCGGTTTGTCGTTGCATTTTGTTGTTGAGCTGGGTAACCAAACAGATTGTGTCACTTGACTCTGAACCTCACATACCAGAATATCCTGCTCTGTCACCTTTCATGGAATTACTGGAAAACATTTGCATTCTGCCAAAGCTGTTCAATTGAAAAAGGACAGCACTGATTTCCAAGAAAATCTTAAAGTTTTACTTGGAAAACTTTAATTTTAAGATTAATGTTTGTCCTCCCAAGGACATTGCTCAACGAGTCTAAGTGGTTTTATTTCCTCTCCAGCAAGGGCCAGTACATTGTGAGTGGCTCGGATGATGGCTCTTTTTTCATCTGGGAAAAGGAAACGACTAACCTAGTGAGGATCCTTCAGGGAGATGAGTCAATAGTCAACTGCCTCCAGCCGCACCCAAGCTACTGCTTCCTGGCCACTAGCGGTATTGACCCTGTGGTTCGATTATGGAACCCCAGACCAGAGGTAAACAAACTATTTATTTGTCTTTTTTACACTGTTGATAAGCGATCTGGAAATGTGTAGAATTGGATGGGTTTGGTTAATAATGAGATTTATTTATCTTCCAGTTGCCATGTTCTTTACAAAGTCAAATTTTACATTATTATGACATAAAAAATATGTCCCTTGAAAATGGTCTCAAAGCAACAATATTGTCGTCCAGCTCATGTGTTATCATAACAGGCCTGTTTACTTTTCCGGCAGACCGACGGTGACAACGGGCGTGTGGTGGAGGACATGGAGGGAGCTGCTCAGGCGAATCAGCGGCGAATGAATGCCGATCCGTTAGAGGTAATGCTTCTGAACATGGGTTATCGCATCACCGGCCTGCGTGGCGTCGGCACCGACGGTTCAGACGACGAAGACAGCTCAGAGGGGCCGGTACAGTGCAGGACGAGCTAAACGGGCCGCCATCCATTCTGTAGAATGGCTTTAGGAAGCAAAGGACTCTCCCAGATTCCGTTTTAACACCTAAACCCCGCTTCTGCTGACAGAACATCGGTCGGCTGTCGTGTCACCTATCTGCACTATGCACTGTCCTTCCTTAGTCCCACGCCAGGACCGGTGGCACTTTTGGGAGCGGAATTGACAGAAGGCAGCAACACCCTTCTCATGCTTTCTAAGTACCAACAGCGCCCTCTCTGCTGTGACGGAGGGTGGGGATGGCTTTTTGAGGAGAGCCCCTTCCACGTCACTCCCCAGTTTCTCACAAGGAAGGAGGTGTGCAGCACTTATACCTTCTCAGGGTTTTGTTGGAGAGTCTCGCAACACAAGGAAGTAGCGGCGTGGATTCGATTGACCTATTTTCAGGTCACAGAACAGATCTACTGTCTTCTCCACGGATGGAGCGAAGCATCCCGGCGTCCTGCTCCAGATGGAAAAGCCGCACGCACACACCAGTCGCTGATGCTACGTTAGACTCGGATGGAGTTTGTGTTACAGGAAGTCATGGAACGAAGAGTAGCTCCTCACATTGTGATGATTGTTGCTAAGATAAAATGTATTTATAGTTTGAACTGTCAGGAAAAACAAGCGTTTTCTTCTGCCAAAGTTTACCATCTGTGTTTTAAACAGCCAAGGATTAATGTTTAGGTTCTCTATGTTTTATTCTGGCCTAATTTGGCTCATTTTTAGTTTAGAGCTCATAAAAAGCTTATAAAAGTAGATTATTGACAAGGGAGTATTTGTAACACAAATAACTTTCAAATATTTTTTTGATTTCGCTATTTGCATTTAAGATGAAATTTCAAACTTTTTTTTAGGAATAAGTGGGAGATTTGTGTTATAACTTGGCTCAAATAGTCGTGACCATGGAGTTCCTGGCTGCATGGCTTCCCCATTAGTCCACTGCTGCCGTCAGGTTTTCAGCTTGCATGAGGCTTCTCAAGATGAAGCGGTGACATTAATAAAAAAAAAAAAAAAATGCACAGCTGCACCTCATCAGGAGTGAAGCTCACTGAATTTCCTTTGACCCCAATTAAAACGATATTAAAGAATGGGTCCTCGGTGAATAACATGGCTTCCATGTGTTTTACTTTCATTTACGCTTCTCAGTTTTTTCCCCTTTCTTCCAGGGGGTCCTGTAATGAGCTTTGGTGAAATTAAATTAAAAATAAGATTATTAACTTATTTGTCTTTTACCTTTTTGTTCTTGTATTCCCACAGACATTTAACATTTGCACAAATGAAACATATGTGCAGACAGAATACTATCTAGGTTAGGAAGATGTAGCCCACTGTCTCAAGCTGCTGTATGCGCATTCATCACCGCGAGCTTTTCTCTGCATTCTGCTGACTATCGCGCAACAAAATGTCCTAAAAACAGTAGAAAGGAGACTAGCCATCTCCAAGGAATAGTGTCTCTAAAAGGAACATTTGGGTAAAATTATTTGAGTTGGAAAAACTTCTTTAGTTGCTAATTTGAGTTATTTTGTGATGTTATATTCTATGTTAAAATAGAGAATGCTCCATGGGCCTATAGTCTTCTGGCAGTGTGGCATGTTTCGTAAAGTAAAATTGATGTGGCTTTCAATGTGTGTGCTCAATTAACCCTATTTGTATTGCTCAAACACTCACCGAATGACATTGTTCTGTTACTATTCTGTCAATCACATAGATTAAAGCAATTACAGAAAACTATATACATACAAAATGGTTGTCAAATGGGAATCTTAATGGTTCCCAAAAGTAATACTTTTTGCACTCATCATAATGCAACCGATGGCATTTTACTGAGACGCTCTGTGATAGACTAACACAAAGTACATAAGGCTCTGTGCTCTGGTTGCC
Organism: Poeciliopsis retropinna; assembly: GCA_010277075.1. Classification (NCBI taxonomy): domain Eukaryota; kingdom Metazoa; phylum Chordata; class Actinopteri; order Cyprinodontiformes; family Poeciliidae; genus Poeciliopsis; species Poeciliopsis retropinna. The sequence continues at coordinate 17,529,182 of VMRM01000007.1, read as the reverse complement.
CAAAAATAAAAAACTTGTAAAACCTTTAAAGGTTTGTTAGAGATTAATAGTAAACAGCCTCATGATGGAACTCCATAGACAGGTCAGGGATAGGAATTTAGACATTTTAGACAATGTTATTAAAAAAAAAATAATAATAATAACAATGAGAACTCATGTTTAGAAGTATATTTTGGACATTAACACAATCGATTATTACACTTGATATTAACTCTAAGGCACTTCTGAAGATCGCTCATGAATCTGCCAATATATGGGCATCAAATTGAACAGAAAATCTTATTTTTCCTCCCATTTCGCAAATGAGCACACATTTCATTTCGTCATAAAACACACTGATGTCTGTGTTTGTAACACAAATGCAGACAAGCTGAAGAGGTGTCAATACTTCTACCGAGACCGTCAATCGAAGTTTTTATGAACTTTTTATTATATGCCACAACGGCCTGCCATACCCTTACGTTTCCACGCCGCGTTTGCGTCAGCGTCGTCTGGGTCTCCCTCCGGGATCTCAGGCTGTGATGGCGGAGGTGGACAACACCGACATCATGATGAACTTCCAGGGCGATTTCCCAAAAAGCGGCAGGAAAAGCTGCCGCTATCCGTACTGCATTGTCTGGACGCCTATTCCTATGTTATCGTAAGACGCTAATAATTCCCAATCCTGCTTTTGTAGCGGTGAACGTTGCAGGTGACAACTCTGTCAGCTGACTGCTATGTTTTTTCAAACGTCCGGTCAAAGCAGATTAGTTGCCGCCCTGTGCTTTTGTTGATCATTTGCACTAGGTGTCTAGCACACATCGTGTTCTGTTGAACCTGAACTGACTCGTTCGTTCAATCCGTCCTGCAGGTGGGTGCTCCCCTTCATTGGTCACATGGGCATCTGCACCTCTTCAGGGGTCATACGAGACTTTGCGGGATCTTACTTTGTCTCGGTCAGTTCCTCTCTTCTTCCGATTCTTTTGGATCACGCAGACTTTAAAACGTCCTTGTATTTCTGTAGTTTAATTGAAAGTATGCAATTTCCTTTCAGGAGGATAATATGGGGTTTGGTCGACCCACAAAGTAGGTGTGACAACTAAACTTGGTGTTTTATAGTTTCAAAAGGTTGTTAATCAGATCAACACACCAAATACTCATGTTGTAGGTACTGGAGGCTCGATGTGGATAAAGTCTGTGGTAACGGTGCAGCAACGTGGGACCAGGCAGTGCACGACGCATCAGAGGAATACAAATGCAGGCCTGTACGACTGCATACAATATATTTCATTAATCATAATTCAGGCTGCTACAGAATTATTCACATGTCTTTTGTTTCCCCCCTTGTTGCATTGAAGCACAACCTGTGCATGGATAACTGTCATTCCCACGTTGCCATGGCTTTAAACCTGATGCGGTATGACAACAGCTCATCCTGGAACATGGTGAACCTCTGTGTGCTGTCCTTCGTTCATGGGAAGCACGTGAGGTAAACTGTTCACACTCACTTCAACCTCCGGTTCTATTTGTGAACATGTATTGGTATCTCTTTGTTTTTGTCCCTCTGGGGAACTTTTCCCTTGCGACCAGGTGGAAAGCATTAAAAAAGATTCACACGGACACAATCGTGCTACAACATCGGCAAAAAACACAAAAGAAAACAATTAAAATTATTAATAAATTGTTCAAATATATTTAAAACAATCACATTAAAATGAAAAAGCAGTCTTTTGATTCTTGATTCAGGTGGTCTGAATCGCTTCCCAGATGGTAGCAGCTCAAATTCATCATGACGTGATTGACAAGGAGAGGGAAGAATGTCTTTGGTGTGACTGTTTTTGAAAATGTTTCTGTTAGATCAGATAATAAGATAAGATAAAACTTTATTGTTCTCTAAAGTGGAATGTTTTCTTTGTCTCTCCAACCATGAAGTAAAACACATTCATACAGCCACAGTATCAACTATTTGAGCATAAAATGAAACACTTTGCATATTATAGGCAGATGTTATCGTTTAGTTTGGTTAAGAGTGTTTTTTCTGTTGTTCTCAGTGGCCCTAGAACTCCTTGAATTGTTCTTTGTCTCATATGGACAGGTTTTTCAGGTTGTCACATTACATAATAAAATCCTCCAACACCTGATCAGGTGAGGGATATTCTCCCTGTAGCTGACTGACAATAACTGTGACGGCCACAAACTTCAAAATGTGTTGTCCTGTATGACGACTACTGCAGTTGTTAGAACAGGAAATACAATATGGGACAGAGAACACGGCCTAGAGGAGAGAGAGCGGAGGAAAAACCCTCGTCTGACTTAGAATCATTCAACCAGACATTCTTGGATCTGTCACCAAGAACATCTAAAACTCTTTCAACAACAGTTGGGCATAGGTTAAAATTAGTCAATAATTTTGGATTAAATTAAAAGCAGAAAAAAAATATAAAAACAGCAAGTGTGCACAAAAACCAAGGTGTGTTTAAAAATCAACTTAAGAAGCGTTAAGATTTTATTTTAAACCCTTCTATCACACCTGTAGGAAATTGTAAAATATCTAATTTGTCCATAAATTACATATTTGAAAAGCTTATTATTAAGCTTTTCAAAAGCTTTCATGATGATGTAAATTAGAGCTGAATGTCTCCGTGTTTGCAAACTTTCATAAAAGTTTTCATAAAATCCAACTTATTTCCTCCAATGTCTCCAGGACATGTCGGATTGTAAATTACAGTGTCTTCCAAAAGCATAGCTGCTAATGTTTTTACTTGTTTCTCATGTTGCAGCACAAGCTTCAACTTATTTGACTTGGACTCAGTGTGACACATCAGAAAACAACCAACAAAGTTGCACTTAATGGTAAAGTCGAGGGAAAGTGATAAGGAGTTCAAGCCTTTGTCTTTGAGCTCATTCATTGCTGAACAAACTTTCTCTGCAATTCTAGCTGTGTGTTTTGAAGGGTTTGTCTTCAAACCCTTTGGTGTCTAAATGTCCAGCATTTAGACTCCAATTTGTTTCTTCTTACGTTCTTACTTTAATTGAAGACATTCTTTTAAAGGAACCGTTTCACATCCTTTAGATCCGATGAGAGACGGCACTTGTTTGCTCTCCTGTCTAAAAATATAAAAGGCGGCAGCAGTCAGAGCTGTTGCTCCACCATCATAGAGGGACTTTATTTGATGTGCTTTTTTATATATTGTTTGATGGAAATAAAAGACTGATATTTATTTAGTTGCCCCTCCAACAGGCTGGAAGGCCTGTTCACCCTTCAACCCTCCTTTTTACCAACATTCTGCATTTATTTCTGTACGACTACTGCAGGAAGTAGGAAGTTCACTTGTATTAAATTACAAGTGAACTTTAAGATTAAAGTTCACTTGTAATTATAGTTTTTTGCCTTCGTACCTACAAGTAAGAACTTCACGTCCTTTTTGCTTTTTAATGATTGAGTTGAAGGAGCGTGGGGTGATTATGCCATAAACAACTTTTTGAAATTTTATGACCACTCACTTGATGACTATACCTAAAGTAAGCCAAAAAACGGCAATGTTATTTTGCCAGATCGTATTAGTTCAAAAATAAACAGGTTGAATTAATTTTCTTTACTGACTCAAAATCACTTTCCTTTTTATTTCTAGCAGATAAAATCCCAACACCTTATATGTTGAGAAAGCTGAGAGATTAGAAATAAAAAGTGACACAGAAGGATTAATAAAATGTGTGTGAATATGTGTTTTAGCAGGAGCCTAAACTTAAACATCAAACATAAGGCGTCTTGTTTTTAGGCGCGTATACACCATCTGGAAAAATGCCCCACTGCCAGAGTCCAGCTCCATTAGGAGACATATGGCACAGAGAACCCCCCCCTCATTATTCTCCGCTGACCCACATAGAGAACAATACAGCCACAGTTTGTGCTGCCGCTTCCTGCACATTCCCACAGCAAAGGAGTCTTGGGCAATCCATCACTGATGGTGGCGCTCCCCTCTGCGCCACCGCTGGAGGTCACCTCTCAGCTGGATGGTTTGGTAGGACACAGGTCATGGAGCCTCTGGGGATTAAAATTGTTGTGTCCTTCAGAATCCACTAGTAGGGCATCTGTCATAAGAGATATTTGCAGGTGTTGTCTTTAATGCACGGTCTCTCTTTTGCCTCAGCTGGGCAGCGGTCCTGAAGACCTGGCTCCCCTTCGTCATGCTCTGTGGGGTCCTCGCCACATTCATCCTGACTCTGAACCTACAGTAATAGAGCGAGCGGCACCAGGAGAGGGCTTTAGTGATGCTGTACACTGTCACTGACATGAATGGTGTGTGTTTTGATGGGATGTTTGCAAAATATCAAATGGAACGACTCGTTATGTTTAATTTAACAAGCTTACTTGTTGTTTTTAAAGGATTTGTATCATTATTTTTGCAGCTTTACTTTATCATTTGTATCCAGTGTTGCAGTTCCCGATAATTGTATTAAATCACATGTACAATATCAAAAAATATATAAAACAACATCAGGGGGAGGGGGGGCACAGTTTTACTCAGAACGCAGCCAAAGAATGATAATTTAAACCTGGAATCCCCAAACCCTGACATCAGCGCATAGCACAATGTTCACCTAGTACAAAAGCAGTGATAGCAAAATTAACAGCAAAAATTTGAGATCATAAAATAAGGAAGTACATAGGAATTTATCCATTGATCTGTGATGTCAAACTAACGCTGCGTTAGTGGCAAAAGCTGCTTGTTCCGGCAATAGTGCCTCCTTTTTATATATTTTTTGAAATCTTACCTGTGAGCAGTAGCTTGGAGACCTACCAAACAGGCATTCTACCCAGGGATTTAAAAGCTTTGTGAGAGTGTATTTTCTCTACAGTAGTGAATTAATGCTAGTGGTAGAAACTGTCATTTGAAACGCTAACACTCTGGCAGCAGTCAGACAAATGTAATTTCTGGCCAGCATTGTTTTTTGGATGTGCACAGGCATCCATCTGCATGTTCCTCCAAACAACTCACCAGAATAGTGAGTGGATATGTTGATACTTTAAAGTTGATACTTTATCTTATCAACCTGTACAGTGGTTGTGCAAACCTCGCCTTTATCCATGTAGTCAGCTTGTGTTTACTATATTACTGTAATATAGTTAAGAAAACATTACTCTGAGGAGAGCATCCAGCTCTGTCTGCAGTTATTTAGCACCCAACAAAATGTGTGGTGGACGGGGATTAAAAATGCTGATCTATCACCAAGACTACAGCTGTAGTCAAGCACGTTTGTGTAAAGACACGAGTGAAGTAAATATTATGAGTAAAATGCAGGGAAAATTTGGAGAGATTGGTCACAGATTAATCGGTGGACTTTAGCACAGGTTTTGACAACAGTTACATAAAAGAAACGATGACTGAGATCTAAAGATGTATAAAGATATAAAGGGTATCTGTCTCATCAAGACATCTGTAAGCGTTGGCATGAACTGTGCCGTGTGCCCATCCCTCATCTCTGGGTTGAAATCAGAGATTCCCTAATATTTCATAATCCCTGGGCCAAACAGTGTTTCCAGTGAACAGTCTGTTTTTGGTTGAAATTTATCGTTTTACTTTTTCACTTCGAACCCTCTCTCCTGCAGAGATCATCTCTACAGCAGATGTGCTCACTCTGTCCGTTTTTGTGTGTTGCCAACAAGAATCTACATATTCTGTTAATTTTTTATGCAGAAACCAGTCCTTGTCCTTAGTATAGTAGAAGTTCAATAGACTGGCTTAAGAAAATACACTGCCATTCATAAATACTTTCCTCCTATTTTTAGGAAGGGAGTGGTTTCAAATGCTTTTTTTTTGTTCTCAAAAAGTGCTTTTAAAATCCTATATCTGCTATGAAAATCTGGTTATGACTTATTTAAGTTTCATATTTTTAATATTTATGGCTCTTATAGCTCTAAAATGTGACATTTGCCCTTTATGTAACAAAGTTTTGTTTTGTTTTGTTTTAAATCGGTACGATACAGGGTCTGCAAATCTTTTCTCCCGTTCGTAATTTTTTAAAAGTTTTTTTAACTTATAATATGCTGTGTGCTTTTTCTTGGGGAAAAATAGTCACATTAAGGAGGTTCATTTTCTCCGTAATATGCCACAGGGGAGTGGTGTGATGCATTTTTCATGAGCGGCAGTGATGAATCCGTTTCTGCGGCGCCTAATGTCGACTCCAGTGATGAATCGTTATAAAATGGATTTGAAATCTTAATGCTGAAAGTTCTCATCAGTTTTTTTGTGAAAGAAATGCAAGTACCAAAGATAGAATTATGTGAAGGAAAAAAGAAAAAAAAAACTTGGGAGTGTCCTCATTTGAATATGTCTAAGTTATTTATTCATTTATTTGCAAGCAAATACTGAATGCTCTGTAACTTTGCAACCTGGAATGTCACTGGAGCAGGACTCAGCACTATGAACAGATCTGTTTTGAAAGCTATCTACCCACATAGCTACTGTTTAATAATTGTTGTGTATATATATATTTTTTTGTATGTTTCGCAAGTAATTGTTGATATTCTCCCACTGTGTCCTCTGTCAGACGGTGGTGTAGGTCAGTGGCTGTGGGCGCTCTAATCTAATCGTCCTCTGTACCTTTAAGGGAACCACATACCTTTTTTTAGCAAGCAGATTCAGTTCGATAGGAGCAACCATCAATTTGTGGGAACCCTTATTCCCACCGTAGAGCAGATGAGAAGGCACTATTGCCGGAACAAGCAGCTTTTTCAGAAGGAAAAGGTCACATTTTTCTCTGCTGTCATTTTCCTCTGCAACTTCTTTGTTTCCAAATTTCCCAATTCTGCAGACATGTGCATTTTGGCAGCTTGTGTTTTTGTAGGAGTTCTCCTTTTACTTGCATCCTACCAGTGCATGGCGTGTCCTTTTGGCTGTGAATGTTGTGCGGTCACCCACACGGTGAAGTGTGTCTCTAAGGATCTGTTCGTAGTGCCACAAAACATTCCAGGATATACCCGGAGTGTCGTCATCACAGGGAATAATATACATCAAGTCGGACCAGATTCGTTTACAGAACTGCAGAATGTCACCAACGTCATTTTAAGCAATAACAGGTGAGAATGTCAGTGTTATGTTTTTCAGTTGTGTAATTTAAAGCCATATTTGGTTAATGTAACTAACTTTGTTGGTGTGTATGTAATAAAGAAGCAATGGCTTTATCTGTGGCCGTGTTTGTTCCTTTAAAGATGCTGTATGTGTTATTCAGCATTAGAATGGCATCAAAATGTCTTAAGAGCGGTTGTCACAGTGTTAGTCGTCTTCTCAGGATCACAGAGTTGGCCTCCCACACCTTTGCCAGCCTCACCAGCCTGCGCTCCTTGGACCTCAGTGGTAACCAGCTGGCACTAATCCACCCTGAGGCACTCAGTATACCTGGAAGCCCCCTTCAGGAGCTCAATCTGAGCCGCTCGCTGCACAACTTCACCGCCCTGACCGACCTGGCCACGGCTCTCCGCTGGGGCGGACTCTGGGGGCTCCGCCGCCTCGACCTTTCTGGAAACCTCCTGGCCCTTCTCCCGCCTGGCATGTTCTCCCACGTTCCCAGTTTGCAGCAGCTCTTGCTCAGGAACAACTCCTTGGTGGCTGTCTATGCGGGGACCTTTTCCGGCATAGACCATCTGGAGACCCTGGACCTGACGCACAACGACTTCGAGGCGTTCAGGGTCGACGCACTTCAAGAACTAGAGAGACTTGGCAACGCTCAGATCTTTCTCGGTAACAACCCGTACACCTGCTCCTGTGAGAGTCGGGACTTTGTGACCTGGCTGAATAAAACCAGAGCCCGGGTGGATGCTGACGCGGTCAGATGTGCATCACCGGAGGCGTTAGCCGACACCCGGCTGCAAGGGCTCACCGTCCAGGCCATTGGTTGTGTAGTTCCAATCCTGGCTGAGGTGGCTGACCTCACCTTGCAGACGTCGTACGTTTTCCTGGGGCTGGTGCTGGGCTTTGTCGGCATGGTTTTTCTCTTTGTGCTGTACCTGAATCGAAACGGCATGAAGAAGTGGATCATAGAAACGAGGGACGCGTGCCGGGACGTTCTGGAGGGCTATCACTACCGGTACGAGATAGACTCTGACCCTCGGTTGGGTCACATCACGGCCGGCGGTAGCAGGTCACAAAGGCATTTGGGACAATCGCTGTCCCAACAGCTGCCAAATGACACATGTATAGTCCAAGCCCAGACAGAAACACAAGTCAAACCAGTGGCAACCTCTCCTACTGTGAACTCGTGATCTTGGAGTTTCATTGAAAGAATAAAAGATACAAGTGCATTTTTTAATTAATTAGGATACCATCCAATGATTTATTTAGTTTGAAAATTCAGTTCAAAAAGTAAAAGTCACATTCATTGCCAAGAGTGAAATGTGTCGAGGGGTTATTTGTTTAATTTTTTATACAATCCACAATCAGCGTAAGATACAGAAAGGTCACTGGAAGAGAAGCTAGCTGCTTTGTCCTAGCATGTCAAAATGTGGAGAAACAACAGGAACAGCAGCACTCTTTTTCATAAAAACAGAAAGCACATTTTATATTTCATTTGAAAATCAAGGTTCCAGAAAGAAGTGGAGGAGAGGATTGCTGCATCGTTGCAATAATTCATGCAAAAGAAGCCCCCAACAACCTTGAGTAGGTATACTGTACCGTACATGAAGAATCTTTATGAAGCCAAGATTTCTGTATAAAAAAATGTTTTTTGTTTTTTTTTATGTTATGTAATTTTCCAATTTTCTGAGAAATTGACTTTTGGGGTTTATCTAGCCATAAATCATAATCATGAAAATTAAAAGAAATATGTGTTTGAAATCTACCACTTGGTGTGTAAAGTACCTGTAAGGTTGCACATTATTTAAATAACCTGAAAAATATATAGAGAGGTGTACTTTTAGAATTTTAAAATATTTACACTCGCTGTGTATCCTTTAAACTTCACCATAAAAAGTGCCTTTGTGTTTTCTTAGGCACGTGAAAATAATCTGTACATAGTTTCTGCTTTTTAGATAAAAGCTCTTGGTTTTAGTCATTGTTTATTAGTTAGTCTTAGCGTCATAACTACACACATTTGGAAACTTCACTACAGATAGTATTGACGGCAGCTCAGAAGCATGGAAAATGCGTGAAAAAGCATAAAGTATTAAAATATGTCTTGTATTATTAATACTGTTGTAAAGTCTCAAAGCAAAAAGTTCTCGGATGACATATTTTGTTGCATTTGTCTTTGTTGCTTCACATGTAGCACGACATGTTATTTGAAACACATATTTCTGTTCCAAATAAAACGTTTATTTATATTTAATTTCTACGCTCCCTTATTGTGACTGGAGTCCAGAATGGAGATCTACAGAAAATCATTTGTTTTCCTCCATGTGGCGTGCTCCCACTATTTCTGCCCAAAGAGTGTGTGATTAAGTGTCTGCATTCAGTGGAAATAGGACAAAATGAAAGATGTTGTTTAGAAACACACCTGCTGGCTCTGCAGCTGTGCACCCCTGTGAGCATGCCAGGCCTGCCTTGTATGTGTTCGCATTAATTACAACGGTGGTTTCCAAAGTTCCTCCGTTCCTGACCTACAAAACAGTAGTCGCCAAGGCTTGTGACCCAGACGACTGAAGAATACAAATATTGATAATAACCAGTAGGACGGATAATTGCAACACTAATGGCCTCTACAAAGCTTCCATCATATATGCAACTGGGGTTTCTATCACTTTTGTCCTACCCTCACAAAAGTTTTCATACAACTTTATTTCCTCACATTTTTCACTTTAAAGCCATAATTTTTAGTGTGTTTTAAGTTTTGATTTTTCCTCTCTGCAAGCAAGTTTAAGCAATTGTTCTGCGGCTCAACTTGGTGAACAATCTTCGTCCTGGATGAAGAAAAACACACTCAAAGCTGGTGTTGTGCATTTAGATAAACGCTTCTCTCATGAAGGTGAAATACATTTCTGTTGTTTTTTTTTTCTTTTTCACTTAACAATGCTTGGTTTTTCGAGATGAACTTGAAGGAAACGCAGCTCACACTGACGTCTTTTAAAGATACTCTAATCATGGTTGAACTAAAGATTTACACATACTTTCCATGTAGAATATTTCATACAGAAAGTGTTTTCCTTCAAGGCACACACAGAGTGACTGCTGAGTGTGTTCGTGACGTGGAGATGACGTTAAGGTAGGCCTCTCCACTTCCCTTCGCTATAAACTTGACTATGTCCACTGTAACCCTTCAAACTAAAGGATTAAACAAAGATTTCACTGCAATGACAAAAAAATATATTAATTTGGTTTTGAAGTAATGTTAATTGATTTTTATTTTTTCAGAAAAGGAGATAAAAGAAAAAAACGTCTTTTTTTTTTTTTTGGCTGTTTAGCATATATGTGTTGACTGTAAGCCATTATAATTTCAGATCAGACGTGGTGGTTCTGCACTACATCGTCTGCAACCACAACATCGGCCACAATACTCATCTTGGATCTTTTTGCTTTTTGTAATAAATGTTCACGAGAACCATTTATATAGTGTAAACAGAGACTCTTTTTTTTCATTTGTTTCTTTGTTCTTATTTTATTTTTTGTGAAATGTATTGTTGCGTTAACTTCCTTTTGTTTTTTCTGTTTTGTTTTTTTTTTTTGTTGTCATTCTTGCTCTGCACTTAAATATCCGCCTCGGGTGACGTCAGCACGCACCTGTGGGTGGGTCCCCTTCTGAGGTATTAGCTGTAGCCGCAGGTGATAGCCAAGTACTGGGAAACGCTCGGCAGCTCTGGGGACTCGCTTTTTCCTCTTTTTTTTTTTTTTTTTTTTTTTTTTTTTTTTTTTTTTTTGACCAGAGTAGACTGTTTGGATGTGCCGGGCTGACCTGGTTCGGTGGCGGCGCCGGGCTCCGGGCTTCGACCGTTTTGTCCTCGCTCGTCGGATGAAACAGTAACTCACCTGGAAGTCCCCGGTCCTGTCGACACTTTTGAGGCGGGTTTGAGGCGCGAGCAGCAGGAGCTGTGTCGCTGTGGGACTTCCGCGGTTCGCTCACCAGCGAGCACAACCACAACTGTTTCTGCTTAATGCGGTAAGTGGGAGCTTTGCAAGTGAAACGAGGAGCAGTTGCGCTTAAACGGAGGTTTGGCACTGATTGCACAGGTAGTCTGGACCTAAAGGGAACATCCCAAAAACTTCAGGCTAGGCAGCAATCAGCGCACCCTGTTGTTGAATTCATATAGTTATTTTTTTTAACTTCTTAATTTATCAGATCTCCAAGAGCTTGTTGCTTTAAACTCTGGAGTTTTATTCTTCAAATAAAATAATTTATTGCATACATAAAAGTGCAAAACAGTGGAAGAAGCATGCAAACAATCAAAAAGTGCTGAGCTAATAAAAATAGATCATATTTATTAGAGAACCAGAATGACATGGAGAACCAGGGGAACTAACTAGAAGCATCTCTCTTGTATATAATTAAGGTAAAATACACACATAAACACGACAGTGCACTTCAGCATAACAGCAAATAAAGCTTAATAGCTAAAGAAGACTTTAGCTATTAAGATGAATTTAAAAGTACAGTAGAATCAAATAAAAACATGATTTATTTTAATCGGATAAAAACAAAAATCTTAATATGCAAAGTAATGCCCTTTGACCACATTGCAATAAATATATATAAAACACAAAATTTACTAATTTCTGAATAAATCTAAAGAGTTGCAAAAACATAAAAAGTAAAAAAAAACAAACCTGAAATGCAATAGATCAAAAAAGCAAAACATTAAAATTGACAGAACGGAAATCTAACACACTGGATAATGTACTGCAACTCTTAAGACAAATAAAGATCAAAATGACATTTGACATATAATGAAATCAAATCATGTTACAGTAAGTTAATCATATTCATAGTATGTTAAAACTGCAGTTGAAAAATATTGAATATGAAAGACTAAAATTGTACAAAATGCATAATTAAGAAAACATAATGGCTTCACCAAAGACAAACAAGCAAAAACATAAAAATTTTAAAACCCAATAACATTAACCCTCAGACATAAATAAAACAATTCATTGTTTATTCATGATGAAATCAAAGTTGGTGGTATTCAAATCAAAATGCAGTGTTTAAATAAACAAACTACTTTGGTTATGTAGAGTATCAACACATTTCATATTTCTATTTGATCACAGCACAAATATATAATGAGATTGAAGTTCTGCTCTAAAGTGTCCTTCTCTGCAGGCCTGTTTCAGTTATATAAAGGAGTAATGTCCACTAACTTGCATGGCTCCCTTTCCCTCTGCAGGCCCCGGGCGTTTTGAGCCATGCCTGGCCACAGCTCAGGGGCTCCCCAGACGTCCCGCCACTCAAAGCACCACACCTCCACCTCTCAGGGCAACCACAAACCAAGTCGAACTATATACAGGGAGAGCACGGGCTTATCTGACCTCAGGGACCTTCATGGGGAACATTTCCGCGAGCACCACAATGACCACCCTCGGCATTCGGAGAGCAAGAATGGCCCCAGTAGAAGATACCCGCGAAACGGCACGGCCCGGGGCTCAGAGACTATAGGCTTTATTCCAGGGTCGGCTGACAGCGCGCCGACCAGCAGGCCCTCATGTGGCTCCTGCCCCTCTATGGGGTGGAGTGGCTGCAAGGCCTTGCTCTGCCGTATGCTCAATTGTGGCTGTTGTGGCAGCCGAGAGCCCTCTCTGCCCGTTAACGAGAGCTCAACGGACCACCCGCCCAAGTCAGGCGGTGAGCCTTCTAACGGCATGGCTCTGACCAACCCAACCTGTGGTGTCTCCATGGAGCCCGGCAAGCCCACCAAATCTGCCAGGTTACCCACCAGCGAAAGTTTCCGTTACCAAGACGTTCGTTTTCGAGGCGAGATTGTAAATTATCCAGTGAATCCTTCCAAACGGACCCGTCCTCCCGCAAAAGGGGAAAGCCAGAGACCTATCAGCAACACCAGCCTCTTGTCCAACGACTGCTACGACTTGGACGACCCGTGCGACAGCACAGATGTTGACTCTCTTATCACCAAGAAGCTCTTGGAGCTGTACGCCTTCCATCAGATCGAAGAGCTCGCCAAGTGTACATCCGATTCCTCTTTCTTCCGCAAGACGAATGAGATAAGCGACCTTATCTACAACATTGCCCAGAACTACAACCTGGAGGAGCAGGAGGCCGAGTGCAAGCTGGTGCATGGGGTCATCCGCATCAGCACGAGGAAGGCCAAGAAGAAGGCCAGCCACCAGTCGACGGGGCAGCGTCCTAACGGCAGGAATGACGGGACCCTGCCCGATAGCGGCAACGAGACCATGACCCAAACCTTCATGAGCAGTGATTGTAAGAAAATGGCAACACATGTTTTTGTTGTAGTTGTATAAAAAAAATTGCTGCAAAGATTTATGATTCATGTAGGTATTTTGCAGCCTGGAGGTTGCAGAATACCAAATATTGGAAACATCTGACCTGTCGTCTCCCAGTGACTCATAGTCTGTTGGAACGTTGCAGTCTTTGTTTAGCTCAGAGTTGTAAGCCTCAACACACTAGACATTTTGCAGGCAATGGCCTATTAACAATCAGTAAATCTGGGGCAAGTTGAAACATGTAGGCATGTTTTACCAAAACACTGAAGCAGCAGATGACCACATTACTTCTCTTAAACTCATAGCAACACTGGTGGTTGAACCCTGTCTGTTTGTCTTCATTGTGTCCATCTGGTCTCCCTTCGCAGTTCCAGAGGTGAAAGTGTCTGAGCAAACGCCGTCAGATGAGCTGGCGAGAAAAATGAGACAATACGGCTCAAGAAGTGAGTACATTTGGGGAATTTTTCACTGGCGCATAGTCACTTGTGTGACTTCTTTTTTTTGTTTGTTTTTTCCTGTTTGTTTTTGGAGGGGGTGTTAAAAACACAGAAGGAATTAAAGCTATCAGGATCTAAAGTTATTCACTTTTGGTTTCCAACTGTTCTGATCTTAGAGGGATAATTTCCGCCGGTCTGTGGGACCCATTGTGCATCTTCTCAACTTCTCCCTCTTTTTTTTTTTTTTTTTTTCCAGTAACACACCTCACCTTACACAGCAAAGTGCTGCATTCCTGCCCTTTTCTTCACATATTGGTGAAAAGCTCCCCCTCATGCTATTGAAAGCCTACCTCCCCTGCTTCGTTCTCTCGCCCCCTCCAGCTCTACAGTCATGCCACACGATCTGCTTAAGCAGAAGATTAAGCCACATTAAATACATGTCCCTTATTTATTATGTAATTTTAGCAAACAACTCAGGTTACAAATGGATTACAGTGCAACAGGCACTTTTCCCCTCCTCCCTCCTCGCTCTTATGTGAAGAGGTTGCTAAAGGGACTGGGTGTCCTGTTACATGTCTTTGAATGAGGGTACAGCACATTGTGTTTCCATAACTTTCACAGTGAGGCCTGGGAATGGATCAGTGGCTTGGGTTAAACTCAGTGCCCCTTTGATGCTAATATACAGTGGCTGCTGAAGTATTCATACATTTTGAACATTTGTTTTGTCACAAACCTCTGTGGGTTACATGTGATAAAGTGGTCCATGGAAACACCATGCTGTTGGGATGCAGGGAAGCTAAACGGATGCAGCTAAATGTAAATCCAATGTTCTAAATGTATAATCTGGTCAAGAATAGCATTAAGAAGAGATGTGGGTCTGGGGGAGCTTTACAGGTTCAAAACTCAGGCTTTGAAGGACAGATTTCAGAAATCTGTAGATCAGTACAGAAAATATAGATGTTGTAGAAGCCCACCCTCTGAGTTCAGAGGCTTATGTAGATATTGAGGAATAATGGCCTAAGAATGGAGCTTTGAGGAGCCCCAGATTTGTTATTTATTTTTGATTGTCTACAACGTCATTAGGTAAAATAAGACCTGAGCCAATTTAGGACAATCTCTCCGACTTTCCAATTGATCAATTTGTTTCCTTTGATCAGATGAGTCAACTTCTATGTTTGCATGCATTGCATTCAAGAGGTTTATCATTCAAAACCTTTTATGAGTGCGACGTCAGTGCTGTGGTGATTCAGATGAAGCTTTGTTTTTGTTTTGTTTTTTAAAGATGTTTGATCACTGACATTTGCAGCCTCTTTATAATTCTTTTTTTGTTTTTTAGCTGATGTTTTACATTAAGATGATGACACTTTAGTACAGCGTCCACACAGCCATAATCTTTTCCAGCGTTCCATCTGACAGCTTTTTTAAAAGCAAAATGTAATCTGCAGTGGGCCAAGAGAAGCAACTTTGTTGCCCATTGCTGTTGTTTGGTGATGGCATCAGATTTATGGGGGTATGAGAAAAACGCCAATGCATAGTTTCCGCTTGAACCTATGCCGCTTTGCAATAAAAAATAAAAAGAACTCCATTAATTACGTTAACATTTTTAACATGTTAAAAACTGTCGTTTAATCATCCACCCTGTATTAATTTCTTCCCCCTCCCCTACTTTCTCTTCTAGCATATTCCTCCAGCACCTCCACAGCCTACTCTCACTACCAGCACGACACTGGGACAAACTCTTCAGGAGCTCCTCTGCTGATTTGAAACACTATGCAGAGAATCAAATGCCTATATGCTGACAAATCATGGAGCCTCCTTTCATTTATACTGTTACTGAGCAGAGCACCTTTATCCTAAATGGGTATAGTTCTCCTTACATTGGTCTTAAATTTTTTTTAATCTTTCCTATAAAAACGACCAACAGAGGAGCTTTTTTTTATTATTATTATTATTTTGTCATTTTCTCATGGCAGAGGGATGTAAGGTTTTTGTTTCTTATCAACACAGTGTTTTAGGTTTAGACAGTAAAGGCTCAGCATTCAGGAGGCCAGAGCATCGAGGCTAACGGCGGGACAGAACCGTCCTCATTCTTGTCGTTGTTTTTGTTCACACATGTTGCCTTATTCTGCATGTACAGCTTAAAGTCTCCTACCATTTCGCTCCACTGTAGTGGAGTTTCACTTTGGTTTGTTTCACCCGCAGACTGTATTGTTAAAAGCCATATTTTGATGTACATATTAAGTCAATTTTACTCTAACCTTTTGGATTTGTTTTTTTATATCTATGTGATACAACAATTCATGTTTGAACAAAATAAAAATTTCAGTCATTGTTTTTAAGCCTTTTGTTTTACTAAACTTGTTGCTGATACGCAGTACACACTGCCTTTCTAATATCAGCAGCGCATCGGAAAATGAAGATCAAACCGAAATCTGCTTGTAACAGTTTCCTCAGTTTCAGCGTTTCTTTCCCTACGTCGACAAATGTTTCTGTAAAGTTTTCTCCCTGGCCCACTTTTTCCTTCATCTCTGGGATTGTTGTCAGGCTCACCTCCCCGAGGTCAGTGTTGCAGCAGGCAGGGTTTTTCCGCCCTCAGCAAAAGACGGAACTCGTTTGGCTGGTTCTGACTCAAGGGAAATAAAATCCAGGGGTTTGTCTTTGTTATTTATTGCAAAATGAAGACGGAGCACGGAAAACCAACCCGATTTTAGGTATCCGTCCCGATTATGTTTGGTGTCGAACAAATACTTTTTTCACTCTGGAAATTTTAGATTCTGGTGTTCTTTTATGACCGAGGCCAAAACAAAACAAAGAAAAAAAAAATTATCTGCTGGTATTTAGGACCATTTTGCGTCTTGTGTTGTAAAACAGGACATCTGTCAGACTGTGTAATAAAACTGTTCCTGAACATTCTTTTGACTTCCTTTGGAAGCAGATGAGAAGAGTTTTTGGTTGAGTCACGTAGAAGCAATGCTTGCTCCACAAAGCTTAAGCACAACATGTAATTATCTCTATTTTCTGTGTCTGAATTGAAGCTTTTCAGGCTTTTTTTCCCCCTTTCTTTTTCCCCCTTCTGTTGGTGTTGCAGTTTTCCTGCATAACCCCGTTTCCTCTGGCTCACTGCCCCCGCTGGCACATTCCTGTTTTACCTGCACAGGTTGTCATGTAAAGACACACAGTTTCACAACCCGCATACCAAACAGTGAGATGAGTAAGGACCAAGTAGGCCTGTTTCTTATAAATCACAGCATTCACACCGTTGGGATTTTTTTACGACCGTGGTTTCCTGTCGACTGTTGCATATCATTCCTTACTTTGATGGATTAAATTGATGAGGGGGGGAAAACGTTGATATTGTTCAGAAGGAGAGTAAATTAAAGAGCAATTTTCAGGAAACTACTTGCTGGGACAAAGAAAAAGAAAAGATTCCATCACTTTCCATGAGAGGGAGACACAGGACCATTGTTAAAGTTACTTCAATAACCACATGCATTATTATGAAGTGCAAGGAAAATAGGAGGTTTGCAATATTATTTAGCAAATAAAACTTGAAAAGGGCACTTTCATATAATACCCTTAAATATACAAATGCGGCAATGAGAAAACCATAACTAGCTCCATTTGTTTTTCGCCACAAGCCATGCGGGAGACACAGCAGACACAGAAGAAGCAGCTTTGGTCGGCAGAGGCCAACATATTTGTGGTAAACTAACGCAACACAGCAACCTGAACACACATCCACAGGAAACATGTCACTGAGGCTGCAAAAGACTCGCAACTGGGGCAGAGGTTCACCCTCCAGTCGGACGATCATCCTGAACGCTCAGCTGTGAGAAGATGGCTTATATCACAGCATGTTCATGAGTTAGACTGGTGCTGTCAAAGTCTAGACCTAAGTCCAGTTAAGAAGATGTTGCAAGACTTTAAAAAGGTGATGTGATGTCCACAGATTTGAACTTTATTTTTTTTAAACTCAATCTGTTCTGCAGAGAAGAGTGCAGGAAACATTCAGCCTTGTGCAAATCTTATCAAACGATTTCCAGATGTTTTAAACGGACGTACAAATTCATGTCACACTTTTTGTATTTTTCTTTTTTATGAGCAACTAACATAAAAGACTACATATTATTTTCCTTCCTCTTCATAATTATACACTACTTTGTGTTTAGTCACTGAAATTTATGGTTATAGCATGTGGTTTCAAGTGGGATGATAAATTTTGCAGGGTGATGTGCACACAATATTCACCCTGAATCGTACAGTTTTAATTTGTCACAATTTTCCCAGCTGTTCTAAAGAAGTGGCGTGAAAACGTTCAGATTTGTGCTTTTGGACACACTTGGAAGAATTTCAAAACATTTTTGTTGTGCAATAGTTGAGCTCAACATGTCAGAAATGCATAGATCTGACAGTGAAGGGTTGAGGGTGTCATGGCAACCAATGAGCATCACTAGTGAATTCATGTACAAAAATATATTTATTTCAAGTCTTCATTTGACAGCAAACAACATGTATATACAACAACAAAGCAACAGAAAAGGTCAAGTATGCTGTGGAAAGACAACGCTTTCTTCTTAGTGGAGGATTTCTGCTCAGTCTGGACTAAAGTGACCTCAGCTTCTTGAAAAATGGAAGCAAATCCTAATCCCGTGTAGAAAAATAACAGTTTCTCTTGACACTTTTTTTGCAAGAGATTTTTTTTGGGTTGCAGCATTGAAGGGGTGTAATAATAATAATAATAATAAAAAAACAGATGATCGCTTTGCAGTTTGAAGGACCGCTACGGATTTCTGCAGAAGAGCATGTCGACCAGCAGCTCCAGCAGGTTGGCTTGGCCAATCACAGGCCGGAAGAAGAGCTCGGTGATTAGGCTGGGTGTGATGCCCTGCAGCATGGAGGCTGTGAGGAGGATCCGGGCGAAGCGCTCCTGGTGGCCCGGATGTAAGAGCTGGACCACCTCGCTCAGGGCGTGCTGAGCTTCCTGCTGCAGCCCCTCCACAAACAGGCCTGCCTGTAACTCTGGCACATCTGTTGTTAAAATGAAAGGGATTCTTTTGTTTTAAGGAATCCTGTACTTTTTTTTTCTTTTGCATACTTGGAAGTGACTAACTCCAGTGAGTTTCCTACCTGGATTAAATATCGTGATCCCTTTTAGATACGCGTACTCCTTCGGGCTCAAATCCAGGCTCCAGAACTTCTTCAGGCAACTCCTCAGCTTGCTGACGCCCGCCATGGTGGGCTGCTCCCTCTCCGCCTCCGGGCTCTCCTGGCGGTTCAGCAGGATCTTTTTCAGCATGCTGTCGGCCGGCACGTCCGTCACGTCGAAGTCCGCGCGCTCCTGGGCCAGACCCAGGATGAAGAGCGGCGCCCAGCAGCTCTTGAGCAGGGCGTACTGGTCACCCGGCGGCAGCTGCTTGAAGGCCGGCAGGTTCCTCATGAAGTGCACGGTCTTGACCAGGACCGCGGAGGCCTCCTTGCAGACCTCCGCGGGTCTGACCAGGCACACCGTCCTCCGCACCTCGCAGCTGCACCTGTGGGGAGCCGAGCTGTGGCGGAAGGCGCCTCGGCTCGGGCCGCCTTTGTCCATTTGGCTCAGGATGTTGTAGAGGATGGGATTCAAAAGCCTGTCGCCGCCGCTCGAGCACTCACACCTGCTGTCCATCTTTTCCGACCAGGATGTTCGGTCTCTTCGGGTGAACAGTCCGCTCTCTCTCTCTCTTTCTTTCTTTGTGTGTGTGTTGGGTGTTACTGCTTCCTCCTGTCCGCTTTTACTTATAAAGCCGTCCTCCCCGCCTCCTTGTTGGACCTTGAAATGTCAATACACTCTATGTGAAAAACAACCACGCGCTCTGCCAGGTCACCGCAGATAATCTTTTCTCAATGAAAAGTAGCTGCTGGAGTAACACACGGACACCGTGAGGGGATCGGCCTTATCTCAGAGCCGGTGTCGTTAACCCAGGCGGTACCAAGCTACCAAGGACTGCAGAGGTAATCAGCCTCCCACTGTGTCACTGCACCCGCCGCCTGACACCTGTGGAGCTGGAAGGAGGCCAGAGCACAAGAAGAAAAATAAAATAAAAATGGGGGCCAGTGGCCTTTACATTATGTCCTCATTAAGTGCCCTTTACCTAAATAAACATTTAATCTGGAAGCAACATTGTGAGTGGTGTTTGTGTGGAAGCTGGTGTTAGGCTGTGTTCACGTTTACACTACATCGTTTAGATGCTTTTAATTTTTTATTTTAAATTTGGTTATTTCTCATGCATAATTAGCGAAATATATATAAAAAAAATTAAATAAGGTATTGTTATGATTCTAAGGTGTTTGGACATTTGGTTTTAGTTCTTCTTTCATTTTGTTTTCTTGTTCATTTTCATTTTATCTTGCTCCTTGTCTTGGCTCAGTCAGTCTTATTGTTTGTGTTTTGGATGTATCTTTTTAGATTTGTGTTTCTTTCCGTGCATGGTTTTATTGTGTTCAGCTTTCTTTACCCCCCATCTCGTTTCCTTCAGCCTTGTTTTCGGTACTTAGTACTGCAATTGCAGATATCAGTGTTTTTAACAATTAGTTAATTGTTATTAGTTCTCCTGGTTCTTTTGTCATTTCCACTCCCTCCTCTATTCGGCTTCCTGATGTCATTGTTCTCCTCTGGCTCCTTCATTTCGTCTCCCTTCCAGGTTCCTATGGTTCGTCATTTGAGGTTTATTGTTTACTTTTTTATTAAAACTTCCATCTAACTCCACTCTGCACTTTGTCCTCTTTTAAAATCCACCCATTATGACACATATTGGTATTGTTGGCATTGCGGGCAGGAGCTAAGTCCTGGTGGAAAAATCGTAAAGCTGGTCAGCCGGGCATTCCTCAAACGCGGCAGGTGGATGGCTTTGCTGGCCTTGAACTTAATGAAACAAAGTGGATCTTATTCTGTCACACTATTTCCTTACACTTTGCATTTTTACAGCTCTCTGCAAACATCCAATTGCTCCATCAAACCTTCTTTCAGCTGAAAAGTTGTTAATTTTCCTGGTGCTTTAGGCCTTAATATAACCATAACAGAAATTTTGTGTGGGAATGTGTGTAACTGGTCTTAGGTAATTATCTAATTTTCACAAACAATATCATAGGGGTTATCATTGTCGTTGTGCATGTGTGAATAAGCTAAACAAATAAACTTTTCAACAACGTTCTGATTTAAAAGAAGGGTGTTGGTTGTACGTAACATGGATGTTGTTGTCCTAAAATAATCAAAACAGATAAACAAAAAAAATAGATCATGGAATTTCAATTTATGGTTTCTGTGACAGGCAACGCAATGTTTCACAATCCTAATTTATTATCCTGCCTGTGCCTGGCACCGAGGGAGGAATACGATAAGCAAATGACTTTATTATGATCTCATACAAACAAAACGGTAAAAGATGCTTTTTTTCTCTCTCTCTCGGTTTGGACCTTTAGCTCCTCTTTTGATACACATGAAAAATGTTTATGACTTGGTTAAATGACACAAAAAGAGATTTCTTTTCTTTTTTTTTTTTTTTTTTACATTTGCTCGGAGTGTTGCCCAGAAGCTTTAAAGTGTTGCAGAGGGGAAGTTCCAGGAGAAAAGGTAAACTGTGGAGCAGCGAAGTCAAGGTCAGTCATGTAGTGTAAAACTGCAATAAAGAGATTAGACGCCAGACACAACTGGCAGCACCAGTCACCAAGTGTTTGCCTTACTTCATTACTCTCTCTACGCATTCCCAGGGGTGTAAAGTTATGATAATTCCAGGGGCCCCTGACCAACAACGGGCCCTCCACATTTTTTTGTGTGTGTTTTTTTTAAAAGTGTCAATTTGTAACCCAGTTTTTTTCTCCAAGAGGTGGGTAGACTGTGAGATTATCAAGCATTTTTGCATAATTAGCTCAGCTGCAGACTACTGTTTGCCTTCATTTCACTAACATGTAATGAATTAAGGAAAGAAATTACCAACATGTTCATATATTTAACTTGTACCTGTACCTTTTACCGCACTTAACAACAGATGAGTTAGTCAGCAGCAGCTCCAGCCCACGTCCCTCCTGACTTGTCCTCTCCTGAATAAAATTAAAGCTGTAGTATGTAACTTTTATTTTAAAAAAATTATTTTACATATTTGTTAAAACTGTCATTATGTTGTGACAGTATGGTATAGAAATAATCTGTGAAAAATTTATTTC
The DNA here is from genome assembly GCA_010277075.1 of Poeciliopsis retropinna. NCBI lineage: Eukaryota > Metazoa > Chordata > Actinopteri > Cyprinodontiformes > Poeciliidae > Poeciliopsis > Poeciliopsis retropinna. The sequence continues at coordinate 17,507,185 of VMRM01000007.1, read as the reverse complement.
ATCTGCTTTCTCCCAGTGCTATCTAGAAACAACCAATCAGAGACAAGGAGAGTTTTAGTGCTGTCAATCACAATCTGCTGTGGTGCTACTCATCCCTATGCTGCAGCTAGCACAGCCTGTTGTGAATGCTCAGTCTAGTTGGCATAGCTGCCAATGACAGCAGATAAACGGTTTCCTGTAATGATGTGTTGTTTTTCCACCATTAGCACATTTAGCAGTGAGTGAATGAGGATGATTGACAGCGCTAAGTTCTCCTCCGAGTTCTGATTGGTTGTTTTAGGCCAGAACGTTGCATTACTTTAGCCAGCAGCTCAGGGAGGAGGTGGAGGAGACTGATTGTTTTCCAATATTATCTGTCTCATAGCAAACTGTCACGACATGGTGACAGCTTTAACAAATATGGAGAAAACATATTTTTTATTAAAGTATCTTGAATAAAATGCAAATGCAATACATATACATTTTTGAGAAGTCTAGATTGCTTCATGTATATTTTGCATGTTGCCTATGACTGTTGCTCGTGGGGAGAGACATTTCGGTAATCTAAAACTAATAGAAAAAAATTAAGTAACTTACTTGCATACTGTACGCAGACTGTTTCATGTAAAATTTACGAGCAGTAAATATTGTGCTAGTGTCAGTATTGAACCAAAGAAAGCAAGGCAGTTGCAAGCCTTTCAAATTAAAACCTTTAAAAATAGTTTTTTTTCCCTCCCAGATGTAATCTCATTTTAATACACTAACCATCTATACCAGAAATAATCACCTGTGTGAATGTGAGCATTGTTTTTTTTGTTTTTTTTTTCTATTGGGCGACCTGTAATGCACCCTGGCAGCTCTTAGGCTTCACGAAGCATGATGACAGTTGTAAACTGCTGTGATAAGGCCAGTGTTTATAGAGGTTAGGAGCAGGCAGAGACGGGCACGGAGGACAGACACTTATCTCAGCCTGGACAGTAAAAATAAAATGTCCTTCAGTCTATAAGTGGAATGTTCTGGGAGGGAGGAAGTATCGCCTGAGGTTGGATGTGATGTAATGCCTGTCTTCCAAAGACGATCCAAATCTTCACATCTGTAGTCACTTAAAATCAAAACAAACTTAAATAGGTCAAGAATTGGGAACTGTTACAACATAATTCCACATTCATGGATCCCTTAATTTACATATTTAATATATATATATATTTATATTTGTGATCTATTATACATATAAACTCGCTAACTCAGCTTGCTCTTCTTCTAAGGCTTCCCCCTAGACCTGACTTGTGTTAACTTTACTACCTCCCGTTATTTTTCTCACTGGGTCAGTGAACTCCCTGCTCTCTGTGTGCACGATGAAGAGGAGCATGACTCCATGCTTTACTTCACAGCAAATATGGCCGATTCCTGGCTCTGTTTGGACAAGGTCATCAACACCAAGATCAAGTTGTGATTGTCGAACAAATGCTCTCAGAAATTTCAGTCGCATTTATACTCATATTGCTCTGTCAGGTTTATGATCCACTTCAAAACAAGGTTGTGTCACATTGCTTTGAACTTTCCATGACCTGATGTGGGCGAGCGATGAGATCATCGCTGGTGACTTGACAAAAAAGAAAAAACAGCCAAGTGAGTTTTATCCACCTTTTTATGACTATAGCATTACCTACAGTGTGTCTTTCTCACATGCTAGGACATATGGACATGTAAACCATACTCAGAAATCCAAATAATATAAATACTAAAAGGAACTAAAGAAAATACCTTTTAGAATTTTTTGCAAAAATCTAATTTAAAAAAATTACCTTCTCGAATCCCCTCACATTTATTCTCACTTAAATGCCTCACAGGTGGCTCATGTCAAGACCATATGATGAGGACATCGTTACTCAGCATTTGAAGGAGGTTTTATTTACCATGCGCGTAAACTTGAAAATCTCGGACAGACTGTCAGAATTAAGAAATCGCGTAAATATAATCTTTACAACAGCACAAATTAGGCTAACAGCATCAAAAAGCAACATATTATGTCCACATATAGAATCCATTAACATCTATCAGTCTGTGAAGTTTTACACAGCCATTTCCCTGGAAACTAAATATCCGCCTTCCAGCAGGAAAGCAATCCAAAACACAGCGCTGGAGTTGTGTGGATTATTTTAGAACATATTGCAACAAATTCATATGTTGGAGTGGCCCAGTCAAAGTCCACCTGAAAATGAATGCCCACAGATGACAGAACAATAACTCATTCAAGTAAAACTCAACAGTTTTACAAGGCACTAAATACACATACATACGAGTACAAAATATTAGTGAGTAAGTTCAAAACTCACAAGGACTTTAGGCTGTCCAACAACTGAGATGTACAGTAGACCTAATCTGAGATGAAGTGTACTACAGGTAGCACTACAGTGTTCACTGAACCCCAGAAGGAATAATGGGCCTTGAGGAGCAGATTAGGCAGAAAGCAGACAAAGAGAAGTAGGTAGGCTGGAATCAGTTTCTAAGTTTGTAAACACCAGTGTTGTAAAAGACAGCTGGGAATTTATGATTAAATACATGAAACATTTGATTGCTAAATATTCATAGAAAAAAGTTAGAAAGCTAAACAATTTGGAATTACTTAAAAATCGAGCTTTTGAAAGCTCCTCTTCTGAAAGAGACCCTGTCAAGATACTTAATTATGAGGACTTTTACTCAAGGTTTCATGTTTTAAATGGACAGATGTGAATTCTATATAACTTTAGGAAAACGGGAACGCTGTGGCCGATGTTTGGCTTTGACATGTTGTCTCTGCTCTTAAAAAGACTGAGAAAAGATTGTTGAGCATGCAGCCAAAATTAAGACAAAATGTCATTAGCCATTTATAATTTGATATATATAATATAGCAAATACAATAGCTACACTTATTTCAGTTCAATGAAATACGTTTACACTTAAATTTATTGAGCGTACATACCTTTATTGACAATAAAGACAATAACATGATTTTAAGAAGTACAGAAGTTATTAAGATGGTAAAGCTTTTGTAACATCAGATTAATATTTATTTTATGCTTTTTCACCAATAAAGTTTTGTCTCTGGAAACCTTATGTGTCATATTTATTATTACACCATTCTATTATACGAATCAGTGCACACTAGAAAATTTTAATGTGGTCTACAAAAAAACCTAAACATCAAGCAATAATACTTCAATGTCAAGGTTTTTTTTTTTATATCATTTTGCTACATCTAGATGTAAATTAAACGTTAGATTACAAGACCACTTTGGTTAGAAAAAAATGTTACTTTTCATTTAGAAGAAGAATATCAGGAGGAGGGTTAACTTTTTTACTGGTCGTTTAGGTAAAATTATAGGAACACGAACAACATAACATATTTCTTTTCATTAGTAGGATCCTCTCACAACCGGAGTGACCATGACTTCAGCTGAATAATCTGGGGTAAATAAATGATGTGTAAAAATGACATCAGAGTTCAGACTACTGAGTTTAGCTTTACTGCCCATTACTAACTAAATATAATGATAAAGTCTGAGTTGAAGGCCACAGCTGGAGTTAGCCTCGGGGTTAGTGAACTTTGACTGACCACATTTCTTTAATGTGAAACAGTAGGGGAAAAACACATCGTTATTAAGCAGATCATTTTATAAATCTTTCCAAAACTATATTTGAAATATTTGACTTTTGCAGTAAGCGGAGCTTAGTGTCCGATATTTAGTGTGAAGCTTATTTTAACATTAGCATTGTGTAAAAAACAAAGTTCAGTCTGTGTAAGTAGTTTCCACAGGCTGGCAGTTCCAGGCACTCAATAAGAGATCATCAGTGAGCGTGAAGACCTCTTTGAAGGAGAAATGTACAAAAGTTTGCACAAGAAGAAAAGACATCATGATTTTATAAGTTTGTATAAAATCAGTATAAGTTTGTATCAATTGGAGATTTTCCAAATAGGTTAAAATGCTTAAACTGGATCTTTGTTTTTTGATTACGGCACATTTTATAGAAAAGGGAGACATCTTAAAATCAATCTTCACATAAATGAAATATCAGATCATGATGTGCACAATTAACCCATACATAGAACTAAATGTGGAACTAAATATTGAGAGCCAAGTTTTTTTTACTCCAGATGAAACCAAATCAGAAAAGTTCATTACAATACAGGCTGATTAAACTTATCTCAGTTTGGATGCATCTCCAGGGAGAAAGTCTCTTTGCTTTAAAAAATCCAACAATCCAGCAGGACTCACATTTTAAAACTGCTTCTGAAAAAAAGGTGCAGGTGAGACTAAAGTGCACAGAAACGCATTCAGGGGAAATCAAACTCAGTTCATCAGTTCAGCATGAACACCTCCTGCTGCCTGTCAAGCAGGTGGGGAATGAATGTACTTGTTTCAGGTGACCTGGGCACCTCGCAGTCATCGTGCTGACCATGAACTCGTCTGTTCTGAGGTATTTCTGAGTCGGTCGTGTTACATGACGTCCACCAGCTGAATCTTGACTAAAACTGGGTCAGACAGCAGGACGACAACCCCGAGCAGATCTGCAAAACCTCTGCAGCAAGATGGTTAAAAAAGCAAGGAGTCTAAAGACCTGGTTTAAATAGAGATTTCAGCTTTTATAAATGTTTCTAAAGAGAAAACAAGTTTGCTTTTAGAGATTTGTCAATTTAACTTTCAACATATTGTGATATTTTCGTTCATTATTTCCACTTATCCCAGCTATTCTGCCATTGATATTGCAAAAAGTAGTATAAGAGATCCTGTGCTTTGTCACATTACAACCACACACTTCTATATATTTTACTTGGGATTTTATCTGACATACAAACACAAAGTTACACTTACTATGAAAAGTGGAAGGAAGTTTTAATAATTTTATATATATATAAAAATAAAATATTTTTAAAAAGTTTGCTCATTTGTATCAAACACACTTTAAATCTAGTATTTCTAAATGAAATTCAGTACAACCAGTCAACTTCACAAGTATCCAAGAGGTCTATTGTAAATGTGAAGAAGCAGCAGAGACTTACAGCACAGGTGAGGGAATGTGCTGACAGGACAAATATTAGTTTTTCTTTCTGCAAACCTGGCCTTTACGAAAGAGCAGCGAGAAGAAAGTCTTTGTTGAAAGCAAACCATAGGAAGCCCATCTTATCATAGCCACAGGCCATATAGGAAACATTGCAGACATGTTAGAAACCTCTTTGATAAAATGAGAACAAATATGACATTTCTGGTGTATAGTCAAAAGGCTGTATGTGACAGAAAACTAATACTGCATATCACATGCAGTGATAGTGGCATCAATTTGTAGGGATACATACAGAAAAGCCAGGGAAGATAGGTAGAGCTGAATAGAATAGAATAGAATATTATCTCTCAGTGGGAAATTCAGGTTTCTCCCAATCTGTTAGTGCTTGAACAACACATGAAAGAAGTTGCACCTTTCTGCAGACCAGTGAAACATGAAACATAGAGCTAAAGGTTAAGATCAAAACATTTCATGCGTTCGAGCGGTCCAGTCAAAGTCCAAATCTTAAGACGTGACAAGACACAAAACATGGTGTTCCCCAGATAGTTTTGATCCAAGTTGACTGAACTTCAACTGCTCGAGTTCAACTTTGATGTCCAAAGCTGGCAGAAACATACTCCACAAATTTGCAACCATGGCCGCAGCAATATGTGGTTTTACAAACTGCTGACAAGCTTCAGATTTTTTATTTTTTATCTTTTACTGGAGAACATTTTTGGTAAAACATGCGTCATTTTCGGTTTCATTATAGGCCTATGCCACGATGACTTGCCATAAACCTCGGTTTGTTTCTTGCAGTAGCAGAATTGTCTCAGTAGGTGGCGTAGGCAGTGGCAGAGCCGCCACAGTAGCGGAAGTGACGTTTCCTAATTCGTTCGAGAACGTAAACAGTCATGGCGGACTGCGAAGCGGAACAGCTTGTGTACCTAGCTATCAGCAACATTCCCGTAGCCTTCCACTCTGCGGACCTGAGAAATTATTTCAGCCAGTTTATAGAGAGCGGCGGCTTTCACTGTTTTCACTACCGACATCGACCGGAAGTTCTACGAGAGCCCGAAGGGTCCGAACCTACGGTGGTCCAAGACGGAGAGAAAGCTAGCTCCGTGTCCCCAGAAGCCCACGAATCGACTCAGAGCAGCTGCGTGTCGAAGACGGCGGCGGTGAGGTCGTGCTGTTGCATCGTTTCAGTCCACGCTGAACATGCCGAGAGGTTCATCGGGATGTATGCGGGGAACCACTGGATCGACTCGAAGGGAAACTGGCTGGCCAGACGCTGTGTTATCAGGAGAATAAGAGTCTCGCACGACAAAGGTCAGTGAGTGATGCAGTGTAATATATATGTACATAAAGGTCAGTCATTTGATTACATTGTTGAAGTGGAGTATTACTCATTTTCTTATGACAGGAAATGGGCATTAAATTCATAAAGCAGTAATTTAATTACTCGATGATCTCACCTCTTAGTACGTGACTCATGCCTGTTATGCACATCTCCTAAACTCTTTGGGAGAAAGAAAATGCATTTTTTTCTACATATAAAAGGAAATTCTAGTTGATGAGATCTCATCTAGATTATATGTTTAATTTAGACATCAAAATACTACTTTTTGTTTGTTGTACAGGTCGATTTGGGATTTCATTTGCTGATATAATTCATAGTTAAATGCACCTTGATGTTTCTTTAAAGGATGATCATTTCACTGCTTTTTCTCCTTGTCCTACCCTTCTTGGACCATGATTTTTTTTTTTAGCTGAGTCTGTGGTTCTTTATGGCGCACCATTGACATTGCTGTTTTATGGAATTCATTTTTTAAATACTGTCTTCTTTTTTTTTTTTACAAACAATATAAAGTAATCACAGATTACAAACTGGGATGTAAATAGTCTTTATTATGTGAATATGCTTACACAAATCTTAAGGGTTCAAAATAGTGTCTGATCTAAGTTTGTCCTAATACTAAAAAACAAAAAAGAGAGCAACAATGAAATTGCCCTTTATTACTCAAATGAAGCTTTGTGGATCCCATGCAGATGATCAAACTCATCTTTGTAAAAGTTTTGAACTCAAGTTCCCAACATTTCAGAAGAATGGCAACAAAATCTTCAAAACAAATCAAAAGTTTAAGGCTGAAAAAAGCATTGTTTTTTTAAACGGAGCCTCGGATGTTGAAAAAGATAAAAGGATAAAGATAGATAGATAGATAAAGTCTGCCCAACATTGTCGTTGTCATTTCAGGTGAAGGTTCCTTCCCTTATAAAACCAAGTATGAGCAGCGCCACCATGTCTCCTTCACTGAGCTCTTCACTGAAGCTGACCTCAGCAGGTTGCCTGAGCTGAACCCACCAGCTCTGATGCAGAACGGGAACGTGGGCACGCCCATCAAAGTCTTCCTCCAACTCATCCAGTCCTGTCGCCTCCCTCCACGCCTCATCCGAAAGCTGGGTCTCACTTTCCCAAAGACCAGCTCCAGCCGTCGCTACGGAAACGTGCCCTTCCACTACCACAACACGTGCACCCTTCCTGCCACAGAGGAGACGGTGTTAACAGCTGCCGGACACGAGATATCCGGGCCAGGCTCGCTGAAGGCTCCGTCTTCAAAGTCGAGACACCTGGCTGACGATGTACACACAACGGAGGCCGACGGCACGCAGAGTGAGGAAGAAGGGGAGGACACACAGTCAAATGCAGACGATGTACGTTTTCTTAAGAGTATTTAAAAAACAATCTTTTTGTTAAGGTACATAACTAACCATCATCTTTTCATTTGGGTTTATAAAATAATGCCTGGTTGCAGGATGACGACCGCTGTGAAGAGTGGGAACGCCACGAGGCCCTGCATGACGACGTGACCAGCCAGGAGCGAAGCAAAGAGAGGCTTTATGAGGAAGAGATCGAGCTAAAGTGGGAAAAGGGAGGTTCTGGTCTGGTTTTCTACACTGACGCTCAGTACTGGCAGGAGGAAGAGGGAGGTAAGACATGAAATCAGCAAATATAATTCTATTTTTCCAGATGATTTTCAAAGTTGGAAATATACAGTGCCTTGTAAAAGTTTTAGTTCTTGAAATTCTCCACATTCTGTTCCATGGCAGATTTTTTGCAGTTACACATTTATTGCAGGAAAATGTCTTGGGTGAAAAAAAAGTCTTCCAGTGGATCTAGTACTTTTTTACTGTAAAATTATAGCAAGAAAAAGTTAAATATATATTTTATGCTTTTTTTGTTGTTGTTGTTGCCGTGATAAATGTTTACTTTTATGAGATGCACATGAACACATTTTGGTCACACAAAAATGGCTGTAAAAAATGATGCATCTAATCTCTACTTTCCCTGTAAAATAATGTGGATCTGCTCTTTTTGTAGATTTTGACGAGCAAACGGCAGATGACTGGGATGTCGACATGAGCGTTTACTATGACAAAGGTCTCTGAGCTGTTTCTGTCACCTGTAATCGTCATCTTGACTAAATAATGAATTCAACAGCATTCATTTTAACCTGATGGTCAGAATAATGCTAACCGTTCCTCTCATAGATGGAGGCGACATGGACGCTCGTGACTACATAAAAATGCGCTATGAGAAGAGGCTGAGGGACGGTGTTGAAGACGGATCAGGGCACAATCAGTCGATTGGCAGCTTTGAGAGGTTTACTAAAGTAAGCAGGCTTATTTAGGTCATATGTTCTCTTGTGTGTGAGTATTGCTCACTTTTCTTTTATGCGATTAGGGCTTTGGCCGACGAGTGATGGAGCAGCAGGGCTGGAGGGACGGCGAAGGGCTGGGAAGCAGCCAGGTCGGGATTCCTGAAGCTCTGGAGAATGAGGGCCAACATCCACACTGCAAAAGAGGCTTTGGGTGAGTGTGAATACTTGAAAGAGAATCAATAAGCAGACAGGATTTAATTCAAGGACCATCTAATAGTGGAAGAAACTGAATTCTGGATTTCTTTTACTGCAGATATCATGGAGAAAAGTTGGTGTTGCACCCTGTGAAGAAGGCCAGAACAGATTATCTCATCGGTACGGTGTACGACAAACCCAAAGACATAGATGAAGGCGACACCTTATGGAGGCGACAACCCAGCACCAGCATGAAGTACAGAGGCTGGCAGCCAGGTGGCAGCATCGGATCAAAAAGATGACATCTTGCTCTATCCGCAAAATGTATAGCTCCGTTTTATTTATTAGATTTTTATAATAAAAATTTTATTTTTTTAAAAATTTTGTGTCCATATTTCCATATTTCCCCTTGCGCCTCACAAAGTAATATTCATTTAATATATTAAATTGCAGCACTAAAACTATTGACACTGCCATTTACTAAGGAATAGCAAGAAGGCAGCCATTATCTGCAATTTGTCAAAACCTAAAGTAAACATATCTCAGAGGGGCCTTTGCTCAGCTGATACTAAAATTTTACATTTTGGTCTACATCCTAATAACTGTGTGGAGGAAAACAAACCCCCAGAATTCACGAGGCTCACTTATAATTATGATATAATTATGATAGTGGCAGCATTATGATGTGGGAATATTTTTATTATTATTATTATTATTATTTCTTTGTTTTTTGTAAGTGGGAATAAAAAAACCTGGTCAGAGCTAACAAAGGGCAGTCCTTTGAGAAAACATGCCAGCGGCCAACAAAATAGAGAACAAAAATAGAACCTGGGGTACAGTTTAACCTCCTGGGAGGAAGTTTAACCTCGTGCAGAAAATCACTGCACAGAGACAGAGCTGATAGAAGTCTGACTGAGACTTAAAAATTATATCCATCTATATTGGCTCTCCCTCCCTGGACAGAGTCCAGGTGTAGAGAGAAATGCATAAAGTTTACTACTCAACAGAGTACCTTAACTTTAAAAATTACATTCATCTTCTCTTTATACCGTTTTATCCCTCCAATTATTCCCCATAAAGATAATTTGGATGCATGTTTTTTTTATTTCTCAATTGACTAAATATAGGGCACTTTTGAAATGCCTGCTGTGAGTTCTTAATTAACTTTCTCTTTTTTTTAATCTAATTAAAACAAAGAGGAAATTTGACAGAAAAAAAAAAAACAGTATAAAGTGTTACATTTTAAAATAAAATGTGCGTAGGAATTGTGTGAATCAAGAAATGGCTATTTTTATTTTGAAAAACAATCCAAATAACCCGGATGTCATTCATAGCTTTAGCCTGATAGCTAGCAGCTGAAGTTTACATGCTTAATACTTACGTGACGTTGTGTGGTATATATTTACTGATGTTTAGGTGTAGATTTTAAGGTCGTCTTAAATCCCAATAAGTTATTTAAGTAACGTTTAATTGAAGGTCCAGGACTTTTTATTATTGTTGTTATTTTTAGTTTAGTTATTAGTGCGAGGAAGCTGATTTGTGTGCCTTTTTTTTGTTGTTACTAGTAGCAACAGTAGCTGCTCGGTAGCAGCACAGCCTGATGCTGCCACACCTGCTCCCTCTGACTGACTGGTCCCAGTTCCCGTGAGCTTCTGCGCCCAGTCCGTAACACCTCGACACCATGTCCGCTCAGCCTGGACTCAAACCCTCCCTGCGCTTCGGTCAGGTTGTCATCGGCCCACCAGGTTCAGGCAAAACCACCTACTGCCAGGGGATGCAGGAGTTCCTGACCGGCCTGGGACGCAAGGTGGTAGTGGTGAACATGGACCCGGCCAACGAAGGGATTCCTTATTCCTGTGCAGTGGACGTGGCGGAGCTGGTCACTCTGGATGATGTCATGGAGAACCTGAAACTCGGACCCAATGGTGGACTTCTTTACTGCATGGAGTACGTGGAGGCCAACCTGGACTGGCTGGAGAGCAAGCTGACACAATACAGTGACTGCTACTTCTTGTTTGACTGTCCTGGACAGGTGGAGCTCTACACCCACCAGAGTTCAGTGAAGAATATATTCTCGCAGCTGGCCAAGTGGAATTTCAGAGTGAGATTATTTACCAATAATAAATAATGATCCCGTTCTTTATGCAGTGCTTTCAAAAATACGGTGTCTTGCCACAGGCCTATCCCCATTTTACTCCAGTACTCCTGAGAAAAACCCAGTGCAGAAAGAGTCAGCTCATTACTAAACCGGGTCCACATCTCCATACTTTAATATCAATGTTTAAGTCCAGCTGTTCTGTAAAGGCCAGAGGGGGTTTCCATAAAACATAAGTAAAGAACTTCATTCAAAATAATGTGTGTGCAGAAACTCTTAACATTACACATCATAGGATAAAAATTAAAAATAAAATAAAAACACCCCATGGTAAGACATGGTGCATGATGCTTTTGTTTTGGTAGGGACTTGGAAGCTGGTCAAAGCTGATGGAGTTTACTACAGCTCAATCCCTGCTATATATATATATATATATAAGTTGGAAAAGACAGGTGGTGGTGTAGTTACTTTAAAAAGAATGGGCAAAAATATCAGAATCATAATCCAAAACAACTGTAAATATAATCACAGAGAAATATAGTCTTCCAGTATGTTAGCCCAAATGTGAAATAGTTCAGATAATAAAAAAAACTCTAAATACTTTTACAAGGCACTGTGTACGACATACTAATTTAACAAACTAAAAACGAGATGAACTGATTCTCATTCTGTCTCACTGTTGGTGTTTTTTTGGGGGTTTTTTTTTATGTTCAGCTCACAGCAGTGCACCTTGTAGACTCTCATTACTGCGCAGACCCGGCCAAGTTCATCTCGGTGCTGTGCACGTCTCTCTCCACCATGCTGCACGTGGAGCTTCCTCACGTCAACATCCTCTCCAAGATGGACTTGATTGAACAATATGGGAAACTGGGTATGTAAAGAGTTACTCGCACTATAACTCGAGAAGCAAGAAGAATTTCTGTCAAATGGCTTTACGCTCCACTTTTTGTTTTACAGCTTTCAACCTTGACTTCTACACGGAGGTTATGGACCTGACCTATCTTCTCGATCACTTGGCTGCAGACCCCTTCTTTAAAAAGTTTCGCCATCTTAACGAAAAGTTAGCGGAAGTTATCCAAGACTACGGCCTCGTGTCCTTCGTGCCTCTCAATGTGCAGGTACCGCTGCAGCTTTCAGTCCTTTCACAAATGTAGTAAAACTCTGTGAGCTTTAATGTCTCAGGTGCTGCGAACCTGAGACATTAAAGCTCAATAAAAGGAGTTAGCCTCCATCTAACTGGAGCATGAAGGGATGATAACATCCTGCTCAATATTGCATCCAAGCCGTCGTTCGCAATTGTAGTTTTGCACACACTGACATTGTGTTGAGGATTGTTATTAGATATATTGCACAGTTCTAAAAGATTTTATTGCAAATAGATTAAAATACGGAATAATTTAAAACTTAACGCTGCGGATAATACAATCCTTAAAAAGAATAAATAAAAGGTTTTGCTTTTTGTATTTCATAGTATTTAAAGTGCTCTAATTATTATATACTAAAATTCTAATTAGTTTTTTTTTTTTATTATTTTATTTTCATTTGTGGCTCCCATCAGCTTTAAAGTGCTTTGCTTCAGTAGGAGTCCTGAGTTAATTTTAAGAATGTCTTACCAAGCAACTTTTACCAGAGGTTTAAAATCTTCAGTTTTGCTATAATGTATTAGCTTCATAGTAACTTAATATTAATGAGCTCCTTCACATTTAAACAAGTAAAATCAGAAAGCAGTTTTTTTTTTAATAATGTATGAAATGATCCACTCCTCCAGGGAAATTCAAACTCACTCACTTAACATGTCCAAATAGGTCAGTAATAAACCTGTAGCCTTTGAAACTGAAGACTGGAGAAGTCATGTGTAAAGAAACGGGAGTGTTAGAAATTCATTAGGCTTTCTGCTGCATGTTTCCCCTGACAGGACTTATAAACAAAGAATCATCTGGTTGTTTTCTTCTGATGCAGAATCTTAGCATTTGTTCCAGGACTGTAAATGTTCATTTGACCTATTATTACTACAAGTGATTTTTTTTTGTTGTTGTTGCACTTTTGTTGCGAGTTTAAAGCAAGTCTAATCTTTGACAATTGATGAAAATGGAGCAAAATGTGGCTTTTTATCAGAAGACCAACTTTTTGTTGCTTCCTATGTATCTTAATTTATCTCACAAAGCCAAACTTGAGAGTGAAACTGAGGAAGCCTCATCACTGTGTTCTCTAAAAGACATCAAAATCTCTCTTAAAAAAAAAAAAAAGACGCTGAAACAACAAATAGAAATGTCCTCATATGTATGACAAGGGTTTCAGCGAGAGTATTTTTAGGCGCATGTTTTGTCAGGGGACAGTTTCTCTGAATTTCTTTCGGGGAAGTCCCCAGATCACATGCTACTGCTTTTCCTCTCCCCAGGACAAGGACAGCATGATTCAGGTCTTACGGGCGGTGGACAAGGCCAACGGGTACTGCTTCGGAGACCTGGAGGAGAGGAATCTGCAGGCGATGATGTCAGCGGCTGTGGGGGCAGACTTCCAGTTCAGCTCGTATCCTTTCTCAGCCACTGCGGTGACTCATCTGGGTTCAGAGTCAAACTAAACACATTAAAGTTTAGCATACTTTGGCCGTTAGGTCATACTTCGCCAGAACTATCAGTTGTGCCGAAAAAAAATTATGTAATAATAACATGCCCTAATCCTTCGTGGGACTTTGATGTGCTTTCCCTTAATGTCTGACCCACTAGAACTCTTGGAGTGCAAGAGCGGTATGTTGAAACTGGTGAGAAGACCGTGGAGGAGGAAATGATGGAACTGTAACACGAAAGGCTCAAATGAAGTGGACAAAACCGGAGGCGTTTTTAGCACCACTGAACCAGTTTTGGCAGCATTTGTGTTGGTTTTTGTAATGTAAAGTTTATTATAATAAAAAATGAATAATGTACAATTTTGAAACTTGTAAAAAACTTTTTTTTTTTTTTTTGTGGCCATGTGTTCTATAGCACGACATAACACTCACAAATTAGAGCATAATTTAAAAATGTAAGGTCTATTAAGACCAAGACAGAACTTTTCATATGTAACTTAAAGCTAACACTGCAAATCACCAGGATCACATCCTACTCATGGTGAAACACGGTGGTGGTGGTATCATCTTGAGGGAATTCCTTTCTTCAGTGGGAACTGGGAAGCTAAGATATTCATTTCTATACTCACTAAAACATTCTGATTTTGTTATAGATCAAATTGTTTTAAAGGGGCAGCGTGACGTATTTTCTAGGCACATAGTGCCATTTTATAGTTCAATAGAATAACTGTTAACTTCAGTTGTTACGAAAATGCAAATGTAACTTAAAATAAGTTTTAAGCTATGCTAACTTAAAATTGAAGAGACAGAGGCTTGAATTTAGGCATCTGTCTCTTTAACAAGCTCCTGATCTTTCTGACTCTCCACATCGTCACAACTAAAGCTTTAGTTTTTTACCTTCAATGAGAAGTAGCTTCTATGTTAAGCCCAGCAGATGTGCCGTTCTCCCAGGCGTTTGCTAATTGCTGCTGGCGTTAGTCTGAAGGAGCTGGTGGAGGAGCTTTGTGGAAAAGCCAGCATGAGAGCAAGCGTTTAGGCACCATGGATGGTTGCCATGGGAGATTCAAGGATTTCTCAAACATGCGTGACAAAATCAAAGCACTCAACACTGTAGGTATGTTTTTGATGAGTGGTGGATAACATTATTATGGAAAAGGATTAGGGCCACTGGAAAAAAAAAATAAAACAGTTCTGACTTTAATCTCAGAATTCTGACTTTAATCTCAGAAATCAGAATTCTGACTTTAATTTCAGAATTCTGACTTTAATCTCAGAGTCCTGAGATTAAAGTCTTTTTTTTCTTTTTCGGTGGCCCTAATCCTCTTCCGTACATTATAACATAGTATAAAACTCAAAAATTTTGATTTTGTACAATATTGTCCCTTGAAATAAGGATGGACTTCATTTCACAATACATCTGCAGACCTACATTTTGCTTTTTTTTTTACCCAAATAAAATGTAATAAACACGAGATTAAGCGGTGGTGTCTTCAACATTCACATTGCAACAGCTACGAATGCAATTCTTTGAAGCTGAAGTGATCCCTGATAGCCAGACAGGAACGGAGTGAACAGTACTGGTTAACACAGACCAGTGCCAATCAGAGCCGTCAGCGCCGCATCAGATTAGCAGCAATAGCTTAAAGTTTCTGCTGCGTGTTGGCTCTGCTCTGGCCGGCAGATGGCGCATGTGCTTGCAAAAACCTGCTCCCAGATCCCCAAAAGTCCGCTCCACGTCTTCCCTTTTGCCAAAGCAGAAAAATTAAGTCAGGCGGGGAGAGGAAGCCACATTAAATCTGTGTTTCTGCACAACTGGCCCTGTGTCTGGTCTTTGGGATGGAAGATATTCCCCTTTTTCTAAATCTGGCTTAAACTCTTTTCTGTTTGCACAAGTTTCAATTGTGTCCTTTTCCATACGACGTCTGTTTTTTAAAAAATACACGTGTATAAATTTCGCAGCATCATTAGACAGACAGTCCAAGACGTACATTAATCACTGGGTATAGTGTGTATGTGTGCGTGTGTGTTTTTTTTTAACGTGTGTCTTCCCGCTCTGCTGCAGTCAGACTTAAAATAAAGCGTGATCCACTTCACGAGCCTCGCACAAATGTGGGAAATCACATTAACCCTCTGTGGTGTGATGTGGCTGCAAATTATCTCTGGACAGTTTCCTGCCTGCAAAGCTCTGTGTGCATTAGGGGGGTGTGTCAGGCAGAATGTTAAATTGTGTTTCAGTGTTTGTACATGTGATCAAGTATGCCTCCTCATTGGTACTTCCTGCCTTTTTTTCTCTCCCCTCTATAAGCCCCCTAGAGGTAGATGTGTGGTGTGTTTGTGTATGAAAAGAGAGAGCAAGAGAGACAGTTTTGTGTGTGTGTGTGTGTGTGTGTGTCTAGAGTGAGAAAAGAAACCGAAAGCCACTCTTGTCCCACTTACATGCCAAATCAGAATTTATATCAATACAGAATCAAACAACTAAGAGTCTCATGACTTTTATTTTTTAATTATTCCTCAAAAAAAAAAAAGACCCTTTGATTTCCTTATCTTCCAACACTTTTCATTTCCATTCCACCCCTGCTCAATGCAGAGCACACACCCTGTGCTGCCAGAGAGAGAGAGAAAAAAAATGTTTGCTTCATTTGCCTGTGGAGCACAGAGAGCTCTGATGGTTAATTCTTCTTAGTCGTTGTGAGACTTTGAAGCTGCCTACGTGTCTTATTTCGGCTAGATAAAGTCTGTTTTAATTTTCTGTTTGGTTCAGTTCAATGGCAGCAGGCTGAGAAAGGGAGCAGGAGCCTGAGTGCCCATCCCCCCACGCTCAGCAGAGAGTGTGTTTCTGCTGGAGTGAGATACAGACTGAGAGAGAAGAGGAGAGGGGGTGGTAGAGGAGAGCAGGCAGACAGGCAGGCAGGCAGGCAGGCAGGGGAGGGAATAGGAGGGAATGTGCATTGGTAGTCTCGCTTGCTGCAAGGCTTCCTCCTTCTGCTGTGGAAAAACCTCTCTTTACGAAATACTCTTGAAAACTGTGCTGATAAAAAAACAACAGGGGGAAAAAAGGACACAGATGAATTGATTTTGTTCATTTTTTAAAATTTATCTGTATGAAAAATGAATACTGTTTATAACAAACAAACTGGCTGATAAATCTCTTACATTACCGCTTAACCATGAACATTACCAAAATGTTTAACATATTTATAAAGGGACTAATCTTACCATCAGTGTATACCAAGGTTTTTAAAACATCATGGTTTCAAAACTAGTAACATGTTTTAGTCATAATGTTTCTAAAGCTGAATATCCTTAAAAAGAGTTATCAGAGAAAATGACAAAGAGGAAGTTAGATCATGCTGTATGGAGTATTAAGGAAGAAGGCTGCTCCTCCCCATGCTGTTGCTGCGTACAGTCGGTCAGCTGGCTGAAAGGTAATGCACTTTTCCGTCACTTCAGTAAGACCGATTTAGCTGCACACGCTTACACTTTCCATCTGTGCACACACAACCAAACACACTCGACTGGAAGCCCTGTTCTGCCAACAAACATTATGTTAGCATACAACATGTAGATAACATTAGGAACGAAAACACGCTGAGCTCATGTTATTAAATTGGGACAAATATATTGTTTTCACGCTTGTCTAAATCTAAATTGGTGCAATGAACAGGAAATGTTAGTTTTGTATTTTCAGCGAACAACTTTTGTACATCTCGACAAAATCTTTGTGCACTGAAAACCAACTCAACTGAGCAATGACCAGTCTTAATATGTGTCATTTTCAATTAGAGACTGGCAAATGCAGTTCAGACTTCGGCAAAAATGACCAACATTTGCTCTTTAACAAATGTTAAAACTGCTCTTTAATTTTGTGCTGAATAATTTGTTGGAAATCAAATATTCCCTTCATGATCATCAGTCATATGTGGTGTAAAACAATATCTTCAGTTTCACTCAGCGTCTGTATTTGTGAATGACGTCTGCTTGTTAAACCAAGACCATATTTCTGACTCGTGGTTCTCCCTAAGCTGAGCCACCCTGGGCAGAAAGCCATACTGTCACATAAAGCCTCACCACAAGTCATTTAAATTCAGAAAGCATTGGCATTCATTATCTTTCAAAGTGAACATTGTAATAATCTATATATTGTATTATCTAAGCAGCAGTATGGATACTTTTGCTTTTCTGCTTGAAATAAATGTAACTACAAAATATGCTTTGTTTATATTATGATACAGTGAAATCTTGTGTATTATATTTAAGCTCATACTAATACCTTGGGATTCTCATCCCAAACCATTCCTAACTTAAAGATCTAAAATATAATGCAACACAAAAACACCTCAAGACATCCAAAATGGCTACAAAAAAGATACAAAATGAGGCAGAAATGTGACAAAATGTTGCACATGACCTAATATGGCATTCAAAAACTGAGCAACTTTAATGTCTCGCGATACAATGATAGCTGCCTTCCTGATTACTCCAACAACCAGCACAAGCCCAGTTGGTTTCATCTGAACACTTTGGATAACTGTATTTCCCACTTGATATAAATAATACTATGCGAAGTGAGTGCACTGCGTGAAGAAGCCAGTGGAGAGACACGCAAAGTGAACAGATGCAACAGATGTGAAATGATGAAAACATGTGTAAGACAGACTGGTACTCGCACTGGATCGGTGTGAATTTTAAGCGTTTTGGGCTTTTACACATCACTCACACGCATTTAATAGAGAGCTTCAACAGTTGCATCACTGAAAGGTTATATTTAAGACATGAATTAGTTTCTCACCTCATGACTGATGATTCCTTAACAATTGTTTGAATATTGATTTCAGATGATCAGAATTGATCATCTGCATTTAGGGAAAAGTTATATTTTTAAAAGTGAAGCGAAGATAAAAACATAAAAAATGACTAAAAATATAATATAAAACAGAAAAAAAAAATCTCTAAGTCTGAGACAAAGAGTTACCCATTGTCTCTGAAATCACTGAAAATGAGACCAGAACTGTCTCATTTCTTGGCAACTCCTGAGAGGAGTTGCCTAAACAGCTGAAGGAGTTTTGGCAACTTCTTCAGGTTGCCAAAATACCATAAATATCTTTTGGCTATCTCCAAAAAAATAGTGCGAGCAGTAGCTTTTATTAAAGGTGATTAGCCCACCCAATGTTCCAACCTAAAAATAAATCCTAAACAGGATACAAAATTACTTCAGTTTCAGAGTAGATTCTTACAGGGAGATGCTAAATGAACAGGTTTAGATGCCAAAAACTGAAGAAGCACAATAATCATCCAGGCTTTAGCGAGAGCTTACTGAGGAAGTTAATTTCGGGGGGCCCAGATCATTTCATGTATGTGTTTTATAGGCTTTTTTTTTCATTTGTTGTTTTTTTTTTTTTAAATCCATATGACTCTGAAGAGGTTTCATTTGTTGGATTTTCATCAGTATGTTGATGTCATGGCCTCATCTCAAATCACTATGGTAATGTCATGGTTCAATCTCAAATCAGTATGGTGATGTCATGGTTCAATCTCAAATCAGTTTGGTGATGTCATGACCCCATCTCAAATCCCGCCCAATTATGTCAGATGGAAGAATCCCTCTAACCATGGTCCAAACTGTCTTCTTTGTTTTTGGTATATTTCAGTGACTCTGTCTCACTCAGGCCTGGCATAGTTATAACCCTGAATATTTTTTTATATGGATGAAAACATTTCTTGGAACGCTATAGGGAAAACACAGTTTTTTTTTCTTTTAAAAAAAAAAGCTATTTTGATGTGGACAAGTTTATGTGTATCTAACTTGTAAACTATTGCATTTGAAATATGAAAAAGAAATCCATGAGTTGGGCCCAAATCCTCCTAAATTTTGTATCAATACAAAGTCAAAGTAGTAGAGGACTATTTGGGAGCAGTTTCTGGTGAATCAATGTATCTCTATTTATGGTCTCCATCCTAATAATATACTTATCCATTTGAATGGAATTGTATTGCCCTTGACACTTGCATCTTATGTAGCTTTTACATCACACAAGATGATAGAGCTCAAGGATAGTGGTGGGGAACATTTTGATGATGAAAAAGAAAGAGAAAAGTGTAACCGCAATGAATTGAATCAGTATTCAACTATGATCATTCAAATGTGTGTTTTCCTGAAGTAATTTGGAACAACCAGCAACCAGACAGTGCAGAAATAAAAACAAAAGGATGTAAATATAAAAGACGTAAAATTATGAAGACATGCAAGCCATGTTTTCATAACGCTCTGACACATCCATGACATCAACATACTCTGCATTCATTTGACTGTTTCGGGCCTTTAAATGATTGTTAATCATTTATATCATGTGTTCTCTTGATATCTACACCTATATGGATAGAAAACAGTTGGATGTTAAAGAATAATTATTTTTCGTTTATCTCATGAATGAGCCTTACTTTTGTTGCAGAATTTAACTGAGTGAAATGTGTGTTTCATTTGCTCAAACGTGAAGCTCGTCTTGATAAGAAAATATTCCACCTTTAGTTTACGTGATGTTTTTAGAAGAAGAAGGAAAAAAATCCTGTCCGGCCTTGAGGGGATCCGCTCCGTGTTTTGCAGCCACTCGTGCGGCTGGGTAAAATGGCTGTATGTAGCTGAGCCTCGTGTTGGTTGGGTTAGCTCCCTGCCTCTACCCGGGCTCGGTAACACAACTCCCACAACAATTTCTGTCGCTTCTCTACGCATTGTATGGAGCCTCCATCACCTCTATAACCCGACTTACGGAGCTGAAACCGGGGGAGATGGGAGCCGGATTCGGTCCGGAATGAAGGGATAGGAATGATTCGACTCAAGGATTGATAGTTTTAAACAATTATTTATATTCAATGCTAGCTTTTGATTGTGACTGACTCGGCGAGAGAGAGGGAGAGAGTTGGGGGGTATATCATGGCCGCTCAGGTCGCCACTCTTAACACTAGTCCGCCTTCTGAACTTAAAAAGCCGGATCGAGACCCGAAGGAAGATACGGTTCCAGGGGACAAGCAGTCCGACAAAAAGCAGCCGTGTTTGGACAGCGAATCGCCGGGCCGGGGGGATCTGCAGGACGGGGCCGACGGTGGAAATGCAGGGGGAGGAGGGGAACCAGAGATGAAGAACGGGAATGGGAACCCGCCCAGGGTTAATAATAATACCCCGAATGACTCTGTGGGACCGGAGGGGAACAACCACCCCGGATTCGTGCATCATCACGGTCCCACTTTCTCTCCGCCTTCGTACGGATACAGTCAGCACTACGGTCGGCCCGCTTTTCATCAATATGGCGGACAACAAAGCCCTGGCATGGCAGCTGCTGCGGGTCCGGGTGTGCAGTCGAGCAACATGATGGACCCGTATCAACCCAATTCACACGACCATGGCTTCTCGAATCACCAGTTTAACAATTACAACCCATTCCCGAACAGGACTCCTCACCCGGGCCAGGCGTTCGGCATGAACTCCCCTCGCAGCGCTCAGGCGCCGACAGCTGGGGGCCAGCCAGCTAAGCAGCAGCCACCGCCGGGAGGACCCACGGCGATGGCTGGATCTTACAGTAACCAGAGATATAACATCGGAAATCCCCAGCCAACATCCACACCGACACTCAACAAGCTCCTGACCTCTCCCAGTTCAACACGGGGGTATCCAAACTATCCGTCTGGTGGCGACTACAGCAGCCAGGAAGGAGCTAGTAAGGGACCAGCAGATATGGGCAGCAGCGGTCAGTACGCAGGGAGCAACCCAGGCTGGCAACAAAGAACCCATCACCCGTCGCCCATGAGTCCGGGGAGTGCTGGGCAGCCTCTGGCCAGAAACCAGGTAAACCCTACCGTTTAACCGCTACAAGGGCTTTAGCATGTCTGCTTTTCTCCTCTGAGCTAGTTCACAACGTAGCAGGCCAGCCATTGTCTGATAGTAGTTCGCAAAGACTCTAAAATGGCTGCCTCTCGTGTGTATTTTTTCACTCTTTACAACACGCCACTTAATAAATTTCGCTTTAATTCTCTTTCCAAATGCACGTTTTAAGAGTGGAGTGGTGCTTGGTTTCGGTAAAAGTTGAGGAAATTATGTTAAGGGAGCCAAAAAGGCCCGACTTTGAAAAGAGGGCGAAAATAGGAGCAACGGCTCGTTTTTCTTCCCGTCCGTTTTTCTCCCTTTATACGTCAGATTTATAACACATTTGCTATTAGTGTAGTTATCCTGTACGACTGTGTAACAAACACTCGCGCATTAGTGTGATATAGTTGTTCACAATCTGGTGTTTGTGCCGCTTTCTTGCCCGTTGAGCTGTAATTTTGTGGCCATGACGGAAGGAATGTGTTGCGTGCCGAATGAGGGCTTCACGGTCAGTTAAATGGCCTGTGGAGGTCCTGTTTAAAATGTTTTTGTCCCCAGAGATATCACGGAAGGCTGTAAATTCTTAGATTTTTATTTAAAAAAAAATCAAATATCGATTAGATGCGCTTCCTTGTTCTGTGGCAGCTGCTGTTCTTTCTGTAATCAGGCAGCTCTTGCCTTATGAGTGGCTGTGAGCAGCCTTTTCCAGATTGCAGTTTGCAGTGGGATTTGAATTGTGGAGGTAAAATCCTACTGTCAAAGCCAGGAGATAGTTGGTCTTGGGTTGACATGCGAGCTGAAATCTGATTGGCTCCTCATCCGCTGCTCATGGCCATTTATAATTACATGTGATGCAAGGCAACAGTTGCTGATAAGAACACACAGCGTTAGCTCATCACAGGGTCATCGGAGGTATTTCTGCTTCACTCCCTTTCTCAGTTCCACTTTTTGCTTTCAATAAACATTGGCCAATGCTAGAGCAGCGGAGGGCAGAGAAAACGTTATATTCAGAGCTGTTCAGTGTCTTAGTTGTTTTGTTACCAGAATTCAAATGTGTCAATGGAGGCTTCAGTCCACATAATGATACACTTGATTGTGCCTCTATAATAAAGAATGTGAGGCAGTTTTTAATTTAAGAGTTGTGTGTTAACACAATTTCATCTGAAAATGTAATAGAAAAAACTCCAAATGATCACGTGTGTAGGTTACGTATTAGGACAATGATTAAAAAAATATAATTTCTGGGATAATCTCTGTTTGTCTCATCTCATTGGAATGTAAAATCACAAATGAGCACTCTTGTCTTTCTGGCGGTTAAAATAAACACAAGTTAATTGACTTGTAATAGCCCCTTTACTCAGCCACACAGTTATTACCATGGAATTAGGATTTTTATTTTTACAGTTAAAGATAACAGAGATTGTTATTTGTTAAAACAAAATGGCATTTGTTTCTGTTATTCAAATAGTGAAATACATTTCCGAGTCGAGACAGAATCTTATTCAGGTGTAAATCAGTGTTCTAATGGAGGTGTTTAAATAAATCACAACTATTTGATTGTCTGATTAATTGCGCTGATGGGACAGATGCCAATATGTTAAATTACTAACATTTGCCGACACGATGTAATGCTACTATATTCTGATGATTATTTTAGACCAAACTTGTAATTTACTGACTGTAGTTGATTCATGCTGTTCCCTTTGTAAGCACTTAATTGTTTGTGTTTGGTGACCCAAAATATTCAGAAACATCCAACTATTTTGTAAAGTAGTCTTTTTTTCAGCCGGCTGCATTTGGCAGCAACAGGAGGGGAAGGGGCAGTTCTGCATTGCTCTGTGGTCTTTAAAAACATCCCATTTATTCTGGGACTTTTCTTGCACCTTTTTCAAAAAGCTTTTACACAATAGTGTCAATATGATAAGTTGTATTTGCAAATTTTAAACAGTAACTTTTTAAATCTGTGCGTCTTTTGATATCAGTAGCTGGACGGATGTTTTTTTGGGGGGGAATATGCTGTGATATATAAATGGAAATGATCTCGTTACTCCTTTACTTTCTGCTGCATCCAAAATTCCTACATCAGTCAAAGGAACTTCCAGCCTTTTTTTCTCACTTTCACTTTGCATTTCTTACAAGGACAAAAAAAAAAAACCCTGTTAAAGTTGTATAAACCTTTTAAAGTTTGAATTGGCCGTTTGGGACCTCGAAAGCAAACCTTAAATCGGTTTTGACCTTGTAAAGAGTGATAGATGTGTCTCTCCACACGTCCAGTCCTGAACCTTGTTTTGGCAGCTATGTGACTGCTGTGTCTGGCATGCGGCACAAGTTTGACTTTGTGTGTCTGCAGAATTTCCCCCCCGACCTCCCCACCCCAAGCCAATCAGAAAGCAGTTCGCCATCTCTCACCCACCAAGGGAGTTTCCTGTCTGCTTTATGCAGATTAGCCATGTGCTATGCCTATTTATTTCACCTCATTAATGCGGATTTACAGTTTGTCACACAGGGCACTTTGTATTCTTTTTGCAAAGGAGAGCGTTGTAGGGTGAGCACGCTCGTTTCGGCACAAATCGAAACGGCATTAGGAGTTGTTTTTTAGTTATTAGGGAAATCTTTTGGAATGACAGGTTATAGTGGTGTGTGAGCTCTTGCGCCGTTTTTACTCTCCTTTCGCTGTTGTTAAAGCACTTCCCTCATTTCTGGTGTCATTCATCCGAAGCCAAACCGCCTTCTCTTGGGGGGTGGGAGGGAGAGAACCCTTCTTGGACCAGGCTCAAAACAGGAGCACAGCTGGGATATGTTTAGTATTGGGCAGACTGCCCTCCATTCGAAAGCAGATATATATAGCTCTGTTGACTTCCGAAACTATGGCAGAGTGAAGTGAAAAAAAAAATCAGGGTAATGACCGTGGGAAATAAGGTGAAGAAAAGCACAGTTTGCCCATTCACTGAAACTGCTGTATTACCTCAGCACTGCAGTCATGCATTTTTTTGAGCCTTTGAAATGAAGCAGTACTCTAATTACAGCAATTCAAGAAAGATTGCCTGTAGGTTTTGGTGTTTATTTCCTGTTTTTGTCTCATTAAATAAGTTTTTTTTTTTTTTTGACATTCTCAGCCTCCTGGCCCTATGGATCCAATGGGGAAAATGAGAGGTCAGCCATATGGAGCAGGCAGTCCGTACAGCCAGCAGTCTCAACAGGTGCCTCCGACAGGTCCTCAGTCTGGGCCTGGGTACCCTGGCCAGGGTTACGGCACACCAGGTCCACAGCGATACCCAGTAGGCATGCCAGGTCGTACACCAGGAAGCATGGGTGCCATGCCCTACGGTCCACAGGTATTTGCATCTTATTCAGAATTATATGCTTTTATTATTACTTATTTGTGTTTGTTCATGTTTATTTTGGTAATTGGCAATGTTACATAGTAACATTGTAACATTGTCTATATGGCCTTCCAGTCAATGTCCCAGACATACTCCTTGATTGTTCTTTTCTATTAAAATAAGAAAAATCAAACAAATGTAAGACAAAAAACCCCCCAAAACCCTAGTATGCTTTTAAACATAGGATTATTTGATCGCTTAGGAGGCAAAATCAAAACTACTTAAAACAAAGTCAACTAAATAAACTGAGACCAGAAAAAACATGCATACAAAAGAAAAATTAAACCCAGGTATGAATCCCCATTTGTTTCTGAACCAGTCAATGTTAAATTCAGTCCATCAAGTAGAGCTGACGGATTTCAAATGACCCCGAGCTTTGTGGGTAAAACATGACCATGTGAAGCATCTTTCACAGATCTGCTGTAACTTTGTAAACATAATCACGGACAGGCCAAAGTGCATGCTTGGTTAAACACCTAAGTTAAAATGTTAAATATGAAAAAACAGTAATGTGAGCAAAACTCCAAAATATATTTCAATTGATTTGTACATTGATGCATATTACTGTCTTATTTATTTTGTGATCAAGAATTTCTAATGCTCAATTAGAAAGGGACTGTAGACTTGACAGCTTGAGATCAGGCAGAGCATTTGACAGAAGCACAGAATGGATTTATATTTATAAAAAAGATGCAACAAATTTAAAGAATAAGGTTTTACGATATTAAAATAATTCATTTTGAGAACATCAGAAGTTATCAAATATTGTCACTCAGTGATTCTACAGTTTTTTTTTTCTTTAAAGAAAAATTGTTTGCCTTGTGTTTGGAGGTAAACATGGGACGTCCAGCCACATGGAACTTTTCTAAAAATTTAAGCTTTTTCCGCAACAGCTTCAGTGTTTAACAGTGACACAGAGCTGTCATATCACTGTGCATCTGAAGGCTAACATAAGGATTGTGAATACATAACTAAAAGTAGATGTGGCCTAAAATTGTTTCCAGTGGAATTCTGCATTGTCTAAAGTTGAGATGTGCATATATTTTCATTTTAGATGGGATCTTATGGCCAGCAGGGACCGGGAGGCTACGGCTCTCAGGGCCAGACGCCGTATTACAACCAGCCAGGTCAGGCTCCGCATCAGAGCCAGCAGCAATCCCTTTACTCCCAGCCCCAACCCGGTCAGCCAGGGCGGCAGTCGCCTTACCCCGGGCAGCCCCACCCTCCGTCTTCAGCTCCACACAACCAGGGGGGACCACCCTATCAACAGTCCCACATGCCCCCACAATCCCAGGGTCCCCTGCCTGGCCCGTCCCAAGGCGCCCCCCAGTCTCAGCCACCTTACTCTCAGGCATCTGCCACGCAGCCCAGCCAGTCTCCGTACGGCCAGCAGCAGGGGCCTCCCACTCAGACCACACAGCAGCCAAGTTCCCAGGCTCCCCCCGGATCCCAAGGCCAACCCAGCTACCCAGGGTCCTCACAAGGCCCCCAGCAGGCCCCTCCGCAGCAGCAACAGCAGGCGCAGTCCCACCCGCAGCAGCCACCGGGACACGGCCAGCATCCACAGGGGCCGCCTGCAGCCTACCCGCCAAACGCTCAGCAGCAGCAAGCACAGCAGTCACCTTATCAGCGCTTTCCTCCTCCACAACAGCAGGTACATGCCCTCTGTCTTGAATTGTACTCATTCTTGTCTGTATATGTGCTTCTATTAAGCCTGTGTTTGTGTTTAGGAGATATCCCAGGACTCGTTTCAGTCCAATGCCCCTGCATCCTCTCAGCCCAAATCTGGTCCAGAGGACGGTCAAGGCCGTCCATCCAGCCTTCCGGTCAGTAATGCTTGTTAAATCACTTTTTTTTTTCACTAAGACAGTTTGTAGCTTTGTAAATGCAGCTTTATTACACAGTTACATTTCAGTACTGATCAATAATTGCATCTTAAAATGGATGCAATTAGTTTTAAAAGCTCTGTTTTATAGATTCCTTTGATTATTTCTATAAAATAACATTTTCTGTGTTGGTTTTGCTTCTGGATGATGCTGGTGGAAATTCTTCTGTGAAATTATACTTTCTGTTTGAATGCTGCAACACTGGGATGATTTTTCTTTTTTTTTTTTTTTTGCTGTAATTTATATTTGTTATTTGGCAATTTGATGTTTTTTTTTTATGTTCAAAGCATTTTTGTTCCCCGGAGCACAGAGACCAAACATTTTATGCATGTGTCATAAAGGAAGACGTGTCTGATTCAAACTTCATGGCTGATTTCTGGATTTTGTGAATAGAACCGATTTTATTGGATTCTGATTTGAAAATTAATAATGCATTTGTTTTTCTATTGGTGCCGTGAGTAGTTATTTATTTTAGATGAAGTGTCGTCACCATGTGTGTGAATAAAATCCTGAATGTGTAAAACAAGAGTTTTACTCTCTCTGTACTACAGCATTTAGTCTCTTATGAGTTTCTAAACTGAAAATCAAGTGCAGCATAAATTGTAAGCATATAAAGATGAATCAGACCCACGTAGGTGTTGTTATAGTGTTGCTCTCTCTTGCTGTCTTGCATCCTGATGGTGATTGTGTGTTCAGAAATCACAAATGTACAGTTTGAGGTTTTTGTCTTATGCAGTTCACATAAGTTATTGTTGATCATTTAACTGAGTGTTTGTATTCGACCGCATGAATTTCACATCGACCAGACAGTTAAAGTTGCAGCTTATTGCTTGTGTCCTCTGTGTACTCATAAACGGCAGTAAAAAGACACTGTGACCCTGCAATCAGGATTTCTTAATATTTTGACTAATTGACCAGTCTTTGGTTGTATCCGTTCGTCTTTCCAAGCATTGTCAGCATCACTATCAATATGCTTTGGGAACCAATTTATTTTGATATTTCTGTTTATTTTCTTTGAGCTCTTTGTGCTTCTAGAAGGCATAAATATACAGAGTATCAGAGTACAGGCTGACCTGGTGTCAGTCAGTAATCTTTGACCTGGAGGCGAGATGAAGTAAAATCACATCAGTAACTAATCACTAAGTTATCTGACTTTAACGCTAAAGCTTCTGCTGGTTTGGATCTCAAGACTCACTGCCGGGTGTATTTATTTGCATTTATAGAAGCCATGTGTCACATAGGTATTTTAAGGAGTCTCTTTTGTTTATTGAAGTCACGTGGTGAAGAGGCCGCCTCTACATGCTGACTCTGCTTGCTCACATCCTGCAAACCTTAGTAACCATGACAACCCCTGGCAATAATGCACACTCACTTTCTCTCTGAAAAAGATAAATAAGGACAAAGGCCTCCAGGGATGTTTGTGTGAGCATGTGTAGTATTTGAATCTATGCTACTCACGTGTTAACACGGAGGAGTTGTTGCATCACGTTATCTCGGCTGATGCAAAAAGAAGCCAGTTCAGTGCTGAGACTGTAAATCAGAACGGCTCTGACATTTTTTTTCTTTTTTCCCTTCTCTCTCTCTTTAACTGGCCGTCTTGTTGTTTCCAGGACCTGTCCGGGTCGATCGACGACCTACCGACGGGCACGGAGGGCGCCCTGAGTCCTGGCGTGAGCACGTCCGGCGTGTCGAGCAGCCAGGGAGAGCAAAGTAACCCCGCCCAGTCGCCTTTCTCTCCGCACACGTCTCCCCACCTGCCAGGCATCCGAGGCCCCTCGCCTTCTCCAGCTGGCTCCCCCGCCAGCGCCAGCACACCCCGCACAGGCCCGCTGTCACCCGCCAACTTGCCAGGTGAGGTGATGGCTTGAATTACAGTCTCAGGGTAGTGGTGTTTCAACCTTTCTGGTTGTTGTTTAGATGTAAATCTGAGTTTCAAGACAACTTGCTTTTTAAAGTGTTTTTTTTTTTTAATGCACTTCCAAGCTGCCAGACTTTTGTGTAATTTTCTAAATCGACTGTGAACAAGAAAGTTATTTCAAGGAACTTTTTTTTAGCCACTCGATTCTGACCGTTTTACGTCTAAAGAATCCTTTAGACGTAAAAAAAATCTTCACAATTCAACTGATCGATCAGTTGAACTTCAGTGTAAGCCTTTATAAATATCCCATTTTAAATGGGATATTTTATCCCTTTACTGGGAATTCATTACACAGCATAAGTTAAATGTTAAACTATTATTTGCTTCTATCTGATCTGTTGGTACAAAATTTTTCCAACTTTAGAGACAAATAAAAAGTTTGATTCCGTAACTTTAGCTGAAGCCTTGAGAAAGTGTCCAGGCCTGAGTTCTCTGTCAGGTTCTGTTTTTCCTAAATACATTTTCAGATACTCTTCATCTGCTGTAGATAGATACACTTGTTTTCACTTTGCTCAAGGACGCCGTTCTGCCAGTCTGATACAAGGACTGGAAAGAACAAGATTGGAAAGAAAACTGCTGAAAGACAGTATCTGGAGAGTTAAGACAAATTAAAAAGATTCTCAAAGCAGTCTGGCTCCTTGGAAAAAGAACAAGACATGCAAGTTTAAATTGTTTATACAGCTCTTCATTTCATTTTCCCATCTCTTTTAAAAAGAGCGATTGTAATTTTTACTACTTTATAAACACAATGCCCTCATATTAAACTAAAAGCATGCAAAAAACAAGTGAATTAGCACAACTAGTAAGCCTCTGATGGCGTGAAAACACTGAGTGACATTATTTTTGCAGCGTTTCAGATGCGTCACCCAAGGTGTACTTTTTAGCTAGCTATGTAGGAATGTAACATTCATCCCTTTCTGAACAATGATGCAAGTTCAGTGTCTTGCAGATGTAGCTTGGTTAATGTGAGGCTGGACATTTTGATAGACTTTTGTCACATCTTATAACCATTTGTATAAAATCCACAGAGAGGGAGACACTGATCAGATGTTTGTAGCAGATTTCCTATCTGTTTTTTTTTTTTGTAAAGTTTTGACCTGCTTATGCAGATTTAGTTTTTGCTGGAAATAAATAGGAAAAGCAGTAGAAATATTTAATTTACATTAAGAGCAGAGATTACTTGTGTTAAAGAAGTTGCTGTAAAGCAAAGTTTTACTCTCTATTTTAAAGGACAAAATGTATGAGGTTCACATGTTGAACTCTAATTTATATAATGATTAGCTTTGCTAGCATTATCACCCTTCACAAAAAACTTCAAGGATTAAGACACATTTTTTTCACCGTGTTTTGTGACAGCACTGATGTGGTTGGGAGGAGTTAAAAGTCAACTACGTTCCTACTAGCCTAGTTAGGCTAGCTCTGCCCCCTATCAGCTTGGGATCGACATATTAGCGATGCACAATGTGCAACTAAGAGGGAACTACATTCAGAAATAATTTGCAGAGAAAAGCCTAAGAAGTAAAGACTTATGTTTAATTTGAAAGAATTGTTTTGGTAAACAACAGTATGGATACACTGTGTTTGTCCCGCCATTATTGTTATAAAAACGACTAGTGTGGGGAGACGACTGGTGCAGATTTTCTGAGTGCCGCTGACGTCATACTTAACTGTGTATGACGTTTCTGAAAGCCGCGCTGCAGATTGTGGTCTCACCTTGTAATTTCAGAAAGGAAAGAGGCAGATCGGAGGCGGTTCCTCTCTGCAAGTTTATGATGGGAATGTTTTGTGACGGTGCATTACTAGAGAGTGTCGATCCTTATCTTGACACTGAAATTTCCAAACGGCTGCCAACATTTCCAACTCCAGCTTGTTCTGTGACTAAAGTTAAAAACGAATAGTAATAAACTCAGCCTGTCCCAACATGCATGTACATTTCTGTGCATACTCTGATTTTCTAAGCAGCTCACTGATGCTGGAACTGGTGAACTTTGGGCCTTCTTCACTCAGCAGAAACTTCCACACAGAAGAGTTTTGCTCTTATCCCAATCTCATAGGACTTGTTAATGTATTTATTGATCAGAAAAAGATTGACGACAAACACAAATGCTCCATCAATCAGGATTTACATTGTTAATGTCATAAACTGGAATCTGCTTTTCGGAAAATACGGGACTGACTGTGAATGAATCAACCCTTGCTCCCCGATTAAACTTAAGTTGACTCAATCCTCTGGTTTTTCCTCAGGGACCCAGATGCCTCCCAGGCCATCCAGCGTTCACTCGGATGGGACTCTGCACCCTGCAATGAGCCAGTCTCCAATGGCGCAGGACAGAGGTTTGTTGCTGTCTTAATTAAATGTGTGCACTAAAACTATTGCATCAAAATTAGTTTCTGTTGATACTCATTTTCACCAACATATTTTCCTCTTCCTTTTTCGTTTCAGGGTTCATGCAGCGAAACCCTCAGATGCCTCCCTACGTGTCCCCCCAGTCGGCCTCTGCACTGTCACCTCGCCAGTCCTCTGGAGGACAGATGCATCCTGGGATGGCGCCTTATCAGCAAAACAACTCCATGGGTGGCTATGGGCAGCAGGGAGGACAGTACGGTCCCCAAGGTTGGTACTTTAAAATTGTGCAACAGCCCTTGGAAATGGCCTGCATAGGGCTGATTTTTATAAAATATAAATGTCTTCTTATTTTAAATATTGCCAGTGAAACTAGCTGACATTGCCTCAGACCAACCTATAGAAATGATTTTCTTGTCTCCATGTCTAAAACCATGCTATTGGTGGTCTTTCGCTCTGCTTTCACAGCTATAAATAGCCGCCATGGAGTCAGAGAGTCAGCTGATATTGCACAGCCTCCTGTCAGTGGAGCTCAAACTGTGACGAAGGCTTGTTGCTCTGCTAACAGATTGCTAAATAAACTGTTTTTTTTTGTTGTTGCTATAATTTAAAGCTTCTAATTATAATTAGAAGCTTTTAAACATCCACGTGTTGCATTGAATATGCAAATGCATTCACACCATTAGAACTTATAACCCCCAACTGTTCTGATAAGGCTTCTGTAGTTTGTTACAGAATATTGGTGAACATATTTTCACTTCTTTGCCAAAAATGAGGTGCAATTTTTTGTAGCTACTGTAGAATTCAGGCTAATAATCTACTTTGAACATTTCTTTACTTACTCTTTACTGTAGGTTATCCCCGCCAACCAGCCTATGGGAACATGCCCAATGCCAACTACCCTGGCCCAGGCATGGGCTCCATGAACCCCATGGCGGGCCAGGGGGGAGGCCCACCGTATGCTGGCATGCCTCCAGGGAGAATGCCTCCGAATCAAATGGGGGCTCGTCCCTACGGCCCCAATATGGGCCCTAGCATGGGTCCGAACATGCCTCCGAACATGGGCAACATGCCGCCCCAGGTCAGTTCAGGAATGTGCCCGCCTCCAGGAATGAACAGAAAGCCCCAGGATCCTGCAGCCATGCAGCATCCCTCCAGCAACTCCATGCTCAACAGGTTAGTTTACAGTTGGTGTTCATCTGGACACTGAGCACGGTCCAGGGTTAAACATCCTGGACATTTTCTACAGACTACAGATGATGTTGCCTTCTTACAAAACACAGACTTAACCCTTGAATTTAACGGTAAAATCAAAGCTGCAAATGATATCCAGTATTTACTCTTCTCATTTCCTGTAGATTGCCTAAAATAATTTTAAAAGTGTGGAAATTTGAAATTGGAAATTTTCTAATGAAAATTCTTGTCATTTCTAAATTCGACCGACATAATTGTTTTCTACTTTACTAATGCACAAGACTGTCTTCCCCTGGATGGGAAACCATATTTCCCCTGTCAGAAACGGGGACTGCGCTCACACTTGAATTGTTAACGCTATATTCTCCTTGGTTTTCGATTTGCAGAATGCCCGGGTACCCCAACATGTCGCAAGGCATGATGGGCTCCGGTCCACCGTATGGCCCACCGATGAACAGCATGCCTGGAATGATGAACACTCCAGGTGGATCGCCTTATCCCATGGGTCCAAACATGGCCAACAACACAAGTGGTAATATAATACTTACAGAGATGAGTATTGCTTCATTTAGTCAGTAACATGGGAACTTTGTAGATAATTGGAACCCTTTCCTCACCTGCAGGTATGGCTCCTAGCCCAGAAATGAACAATAAGATGAATAACAAAGTAGATGGCGGTGCAACGCCAAAGCCAGAATCAAAATCAAAGGTACTACTTTTGCAACTGTTGCGCGTTTCAGTGTTTATTGGTAGCTGCAGGACCTTTACAGGGTTTTTAAAATTGTTTTGAATTTCTTTCTGGGGACATCAAACAGAAATCCAACTCATCCACGACCACGTGTGAAAAGATAACACGCCTCTATGAGCTGGGACCAGAACCAGACAGGAAGCTTTGGGTGGACCGTTACTTGGCCTTTGTGGATGAGAAAGCCATGGGCATGACCAACCTGCCCGCCGTGGGGCGCAAGCCTCTCGACCTCTTCCGGCTCTATGTCTCCGTTAAAGAGATCGGAGGAATGATGCAGGTGAACATGGCGCCCAGAAATCACAATAAGCTAAAAATCCCACTTGGCTTTTGTCTTTATGGCCTTCTTTTTTCTAATTATTGTGTGCCTTTTCTTTGTGATAGGTGAATAAAAATAAGAAGTGGCGTGATCTAGCCACCACTCTGAATGTGGGTACATCTAGCAGTGCTGCCAGTTCTTTGAAGAAACAGTACATCCAGTGTCTGTATGCCTTCGAGTGTAAAATAGAGCGTGGTGAAGATCCTCCTCCTGAGATCTTCACAGATAACAAAAAGAACCAGGCTGCTAAAGTCCAGCCTCCCTCTCCAGGTTAGAACTCCCCTCATCTTTCCAGAAAAAACATGACTCGCCTCTTAATAAAAAAAAGAAAGACTTGATTTCCTAATTAAAACCTTGTATCTTATCTGTCTGCTCCTCTCTTCTTTCAAACTGAAGCGTCCCTCTGCTCCACAGCTGGGTCAGGGTCCCTTCAGGGTCCACAAACGCCCCAGTCCACCAGCAGCTCAATGGCTGAAGGGGGCGACCTTAAGCCCCCCACGCCGGCATCCACTCCTCATACCCAAATGCCCCCCATGCCACCTGGCCCTAGGTCAGTATCTTTAATAGTAGATCCAAACTCATAATAGGCTGATAATTGGGCTAATTTCTGTTGGTGTTTTCTTTCTTAGGAGCAGTGTGAATCTGCAAGACCCCTTCTCGGACGGAAGCGACCCTACTTTTCCCAGAAAGAACATGACTCCCAACTCCACCTATCAGCCCGGCATGAACACAGCAGACTTGCCAGGCCGAATGGGCCCCTACGAACCCAACAAGGATCCCTTCAGTAACATGCGGAAAGGTGGAAGTCCTCAGACTTATCTGAAGCATGATGGCCATTTACCAGTCATCAGGTTCTAATCTGCTGTAATTGTGACTGTATTTTTAGTCGGGGAGCAGTTTCTGCCTGCTAACCAGGGCCCTAACAACATTGTGGGTGACCAGCAGCAGCCGCCACAACAACAGCCTCCATTCAATAGAGGACCGCCTGGGGCCATGGGCACAATGCCAATGGGACCCAGACAACAGTATGCCTATGGACCAGGCTATGACAGGAGGTAGGATCCATTAAAGATGGCAGTTTGGGGAATATTAATTAATGGGAACTATTGTTACTGATTTAAAAAAAAAAAACCTTTCCATTTAGTGCAGAATTATGCATTGGATATATTTGATGTTTTTCATTTTAGAGAGGCACAGATGACAATTGCAGACACCAATTTTATCTGATTCTTCTTTCTCTTTATAAACGATAGCCCTCCTGCCTTTGGGGATGATGGTCTAACTTGACAGAGATTATGTCACAATTTGTGTGTGTGAAAGCAGTATAAAACACAATTTTACAGTTTTAGTACAGAGACAGAGTGACTGATTTGACATTTAACAAAAACATTAACATCCCTTCGTAGCGATGTATGCCTTAAAACTTCCTTTAATTATGAAATCTTCAAAAAGACTGCCAGTATTTCCAAATCTAGGATAATTTGCAGACCGATGAGTTATAAAAGAAAAACCAGAAACTCTGATGTACTTGTTGAGCATTTCTGCCATCTCCTAAAGATGTTGCTCTTTCACAACCTGAATAAACTGCATAACATATCTTAAATATCTAGGAAATAGTTTACTTCTGAAATGGCTTCTTACACCTAGTACCAAGTGATTTTCTCACTTGGTACTGAAAATGGTAAACTTTGAGTATTTTCCTTCAGTACAGGGGTCCACACCAAAGAGTGTTTATGAGACCTGGAAACACTTGCAGTTGAAATCAGATGTTTATGCACAATGGACACACAAACTTTTTCCCACAAACTGGCGATAAGTCTTGTTTTAGGACATCACAGAATATCAGAAAGCCCGATGATGGCAATGTTTTGATTGAAGAAATATATTCACACCTCCTTTCAAGAAAACTCCCCCAACAAATTGTTGCCTAGTGTGCCATCATTTGATGGACCTCCACAAGTCTGCTATATCTTTGAGTACAATTTCCAGATGTCTTGAAGTACCTCATTCATCCGTTGACATTATTAAAATTTTATCAAAGTATAACTAGCATGGGAAAATCCAGACTTTGTACCTTTTAGAAAAGAGATGGATTGTGTGTCCCAAAGATGATCAAATGACCTTTTTTTACTGCAATATTTAACCGAAATATTGCTTTTTTTAGTATTGTAATGTTTAGCAGCTGTACATACAGTTTAAAATAAAGAACTCTAAAAACATATGTATTCTTATTTGATTCCTTATTTTGTTACTGTAGTCCAGTTTTGCACATTTACTAAATGGATTGACAGACCTTAAAGCATCTCTAAACATACAGTAGTTATAGTCAACTCCTGTATAATTGACAACAACCTGAAACGCTTGTTTCATAAAATGTTCGACTAACATTTTATAGTCTAACTATAAAATGTTAGACTGGTGTTTGTTCCAGGATTAGTGTCCAGTCTAATATTTTGTTTTTCTACATCTCACCATTTAATATGCGCACAAACAAATATTTAGGTAAACTAAAAATCTTCCATGTCTATTGTCCTGTTTTTTCTAGACCAGAGCAAGGAATGGGCCCAGAGGGCAACATGGGATCTGGACCTCCTCAGCCAAACCCAATGATGCCTGCCAACACCGACACGGGGATGTATTCTCCAAATCGCTTCCCACCACAACAGCCACGGTAAATTTAAAGAACACTTGAGGCGAGACGCTTGGCAGACTTTCTGGCCTCGAACTAGCTATTATTAAGAACTGATCTTTTTCATGTGAAAGAAAACTTTTGAAACTTAATGCATTAACTTCAAAGTCGTAGATGAGAAATCTATATATGAAAGAAACATTATACAAATACTTCATTGTTTGATCCTAAAATCATCCCAAGATAGTCACGTGATTTAACTAAAATATACTTTATTAATCTCAAAAATAAATCAGATATAGGTATGATGCAGAGACCTTTAACATGAAATTTTCAATATTCCTTGAATACAATCAATTTGCTAGACAATGCAGACAGCTGTTCTCTTTTTGTATTTGAATGTGTTGAAGGCAAATGTTGCACACTGTTTAAAGGTGTGCCCCAAATTTAACTGAAATTTTACTGAAGTCTAAATAGTTAACAAAATAAAACTATGTGGATGTATTTTGTGTTGAAATCCAGTGTGTAAGTATATGACCAATATCCTCACTTATCAAACTGACAAGGGGTGATGTTTACAGACATGATTCCTATGGAAATCAGTATCCTGGACAAGGAACGCCCCCTACTGGTTCCTACCCAAATCAACAGCCTGGAATGTACCCACAACAGGTATAATGTCCATCTGCAATACACAATCTCTGACTATTGTCCATGTGATGTAATTAAAAGTACAGTAGCAAAGCTTATTATAAAAAAAAACATTTGTATTTGTAGGGTTATAAGCGTCCTGTGGAGGGAGGGTACCCCCCATCAAAACGCCATGAGGCAGAGTACAGCAGTTCTTTCCCTGGTGGACAGCAAGGACCGCAGCAGCAGCAGCAACAGGGTGGCACCACTGCTCCATCATCAACACAGCAGGAGCCGTACAATCAGTACAGTGGCAGCGGGCCCTACCCTGGCCCTGACCGCCGTCCACCTGGCCCCAGCAATCAGTTCCCATTTCCTTTTGGTCGAGAACGGATGCAGGGAGCAACTGGGCCCAATGCTCAGCCTAACATGCCTCCTCAGATGATGCAGTCTGGGCCCGAGGGCCCACAAGGGGGCATGTGGCAGGGACCTCGAGACATGAACTATCAGAATTACCCTAGACAAGGTGGACCTGGGGGGCCAACGCAGGGACCCGGCTACCATGGCATGAACCGCCCTGACGAAATGATGCAATCAGACCAGCGGATGAATCACGATGGCCAGTGGGGGACCCAGATGGGCCCTCGGCAGCCTCCTTACGGTCCAGCCGGGCCTGGACAGCCCATGCCTCGTTCAGTCCAGTCCAACTACCAGCCCCCTCAAGGTGTGCAGAATCACATTCCACAGGTGTCGAGCCCTGCCTCCATACCCCGCCCCATGGAGGCTCGGACATCACCAAGCAAATCTCCTTACACACACGGATTGATGAAGATTCAAAAGGCCGGCCCCCCAGTACCTGCATCCCACATTGTGCCCCCTCCAGTGCAGTCGCCTCTAATAAGGCGAGACATGCCTTTCCCCCCAGGGTCTGTCGAAGGAACACTTCCTATCCTTAAACCACGACGGAGACTCACCATGAAAGATATTGGTATGACGATGTTCAAACACTTTACTTTAAAGTATTTTTAAAGACTAATTTTATTAAATATAATACTTTCTCCAAATGTTGTAGGAACCCCGGAAGCCTGGAGAGTCATGATGTCCTTAAAGTCTGGTTTATTGGCTGAAAGTACATGGGCCTTAGATACCATCAATATTCTGCTGTATGACGACAACAGTATAGCAACCTTCGATCTCAACACGGTAAAACTTATTATGCCCTTTAAAATAAGCACGGGTTGGTGTGAAATTCATGACTCTTGTGCAGTCAGAAAATTTTATTCCAGGTCTCAGTAACTGATAAAAGAAATTAAGAGCATAAAGAAATTGTTTCCATAATTTTATCACTATTATCTAAATGTTGTCTTTTACCATTTGTTTGGTCCTATCTCTGTTCTTTTTTCCGTTTTTTTTTTTACTCTTAATATTCTCCCTTTTAACCATATCTTTGTTTTTTGCACATATTTAAAGCCTATTTAAAATTAAAAAAATAACTGAATTTTATTTGAAAGAAAGTCTGGAAATTCAGAACTTAACCTTGAGTGAAATTACCACAGTAACACAATATTTACATTTTTGTTCAAATATAGCATTTGTTTTAAGTTATTAATTGCAAAAAATGCAATACTTTGGTTTAACTACTAAAATAGTGTCTAAATTATGACAGATAAGGCTTTTTAGCACTTAGTGTTATGATTTCAACGTGTGAGCAAAAATTCTTGTTAAAATGTAGCTGTAGTGACTCTGGTCACACCACCACTTACTCTGACTTTTCATTGAAAAGACTTTAAATCTAAATTAAGGGAAGAGTGCTAAAGTTTTGAGACACATCTTTTGAAACCTTCATAAGCTAATTGGCTATGGTCTACTTCAGGATTGTTTTGTTGAGTATGTGGCTATCTATGCTAATTTTTCTGGTCCTTGTTTTAAATGCAGTTACCTGGGTTGCTGGAGCTGGTCGTGGAGTATTTCAGGCGCTGCCTGATAGAAATCTTCGGTATTCTGCGGGAGTATGAAGTTGGGGACCCGGGTCAGAGGACTCTACTAGATCCTGATGCCTTGAAACGAGACCTGGATAACCTGGAAGAAGAGCAATCACGATTTGAGGACATGGAACAAGAAGAGACAGACGATGAAGAGAAGGAGGAACACGAAATTGAGCGGTCGGTTCCTGTGAAGGAGGAGGAAACCCAAGAGCCATGCTCGCAAAGTCGAGATGAGCAGACACAAGAAGAGAGGAGGAGCAAGGGTGCTTCGTCTGAACAGACGGGCTCTGTGCAATCTCTGCCTGCCCATGAGAAACCCAAACAGGCCAGCAAGTTTGACAAATTTCCAGTTAAGGTGGTACGAAAAAGAGACCCGTTTGTGGCTGCCCAGTTAAGTAACCATGGTAAAGTTCAAGAGTTTGACAGCGGGCTACTTCACTGGAGCGCAGGAGGGGGCGACTCAACAGAACACATCCAGACCCTCTTTGAGCCTCGCAAGAATTTCTTAGAGCCACGACAACGGATACCCGTGCCTTCAGCTCTACTGAAGCGTCGGCCGCTGGATGAAGACATACGGGGGAGTTGTTTGCCAACTGAGGAAGACAGAATGAAGCATCACGATGAAGAAGAAAGGCCAAAACAGAGCAGTTTGTTGGAAAAATCAACAGACTCTGAGAAAGCTGGCTTAACAGTTGGCAATGATGAGGAGCAACCGTCTGATTCAGAGACGAAGCTGGCTGAGAAAGGGCCTAAAAGTCACCAAGAGAATAATAGGCCCATTCTGGCTTCTGGAAGTATTTTCAACCAACAGGCGCAGCAGACTGGCACCATCCTAGAAGATGAGCCTCACAGTAAAGACGAAGGGCCGCTCGTCACACTGTCAGACTGGCAGGACTCGCTGGCGCGTCGCTGTATTTGTGTCTCGAATATTGTCCGCAGCCTCTCCTTTGTGCCAGGAAATGACCACGAGATGTCCAAACATCCCGGACTGCTGCTCATACTCGGACACCTGATACTGCTCCACCACTGGCACCCTGAACGCAAGCAGGCCCCTCTCACCTACGAGAAGGACGAGGATTCAGATGAGGGAGTGGGCCAGAAGGATGAGTGGTGGTGGGACTGCTTGGAGATCTTGAGAGAAAACACGCTGGTCACTATGGCAAACATTTCAGGTCAACTTGACCTCTCCACCTACCCTGAGAGCATTTGCTTACCCCTGCTGGATGGTCTTCTCCACTGGGCGGTGTGCCCCTCGGCAGAGGCCCAGGACCCCTTCCCAACCCTGGGCCCCCATAGTGCGTTGTCACCTCAGAGACTGGTCCTGGAGACTCTTAGCAAACTGAGCATTCAAGATAATAATGTGGACCTCATCCTGGCGACTCCCCCCTTCAGTCGGTTGGAGAAGCTGTATGGGAACTTAGTGCGGTTAATTGGAGACAGGAAGGTTGCAGTTTGCAGGGAGATGGCTGTCGTCTTACTGGCCAACCTGGCCCAGGGTGACACTACGGCAGCCCGAGCAATCGCTGTCCAAAAGGGTAGTGTGGGCAACTTGCTCGGCTTCCTGGAGGACTCTCTCGCTGCCACCCAGCTACAACAAAGCCAGAGCTCTCTGCTGCACCTACAAGGGATGCCCTTCGAGCCCACCAGCCCAGACATGATGCGGCGAGCTGCCCGGGCTCTGCATGCCTTAGCTAAGGTGGAGGAGAACCACTCGGAGTTTACACTACACGAGTCGCGGCTCCTCGACCTTTCTGTTTCTCCCCTAATGAACTCCCTGGTTTCTCACGTTATCTGTGATGTACTCTTTTTGATCGGCCAGTCATGACAGCTGTAGGGAGCTGTGGCTCCACTTGTTTGAGGGGTTTCTTCTCCAGTCCCCCTCCTCCCTGAAAAAAAAAGAAAAAAATCTGGCTTGTGCGTTTAAGACTGGGCAAGGACAGTTAATGTGACTGGCTTTAATTTATAAAAATAATTAAAAAAAATCCTTCAGATTCCATTCAGCGTGCCCTTCACAGGCCAACCCTACTTAAGAGAGGGCGATCACGGAGCTGCTGCGGACTGCGAACCAGAGAGATGCCGACAAAGGGACACTGCTCGCAAGCCTAAACGCCAACCGGATGATCCAGAACCGAGAGCGCCATTGTTGGGAGACTGTTCTGCACTTGGGGGGGAGGGGGAGAGTTTGGGTGAGAGTTCTTTTTAATAAAGATAAATAAATGATTAAATAAATAAATAGCTGAAAAACAAAAACTGTAACCAAAGTTGCTGTCTCGTTTACAGTGAGTTTGGGAGACGCAGTGTGCCCTAGCTCTCCCCTTGAGGGGCACAGTGAGTCTGTAACTGAGGTGAAACAGACTGACAAGTGACCTACTGGTTGTAGATGCTGTAGTTGGATCCTCACCAGTCAGCCCGACAGTAGACCGTGCTGTCAATAAACACCTTCACCGGGGAGGCCTGTGCAGTGTGCAGTAGATTGTAGGACATTTTCTGTGCCGTACTGCTCTTTGAGTGTAAGCATTCTGTAAACTATGTTTCACACAGAAGCTGATGAGCTAGAGTTCTGAGGTCATTTTAGTTTGGTGTTGAACAGAAAATGGCTTTCTTCCCCAAAGTATCAAGAACCTACAACACCCTTACCTCCTCTTATCCCTTGATTGTATAAATACCCTTATGAAAAGAAATCACCTCTTAGGACTGGTTTTCAACTTCAGATACAGCTTTGCTGTGGTGTATATATAATGTTGTACATTATACTTCCTTCCTCTCTGTCCGTCTCTGTCTGTGTCACTATTCTCACACTTTCTATCGGTGAGAGATGGAGGCAGACTCTTCGGTTTGCCAGCGACCTCTGGTCCCTTCTGATTAGACCCACTCTTCTGGTCTCCTCCACAGCTCCGTAGTATGGCAGACACGGCTCAAACTTGTTATATCCTGGTACAAACAAGAATAAACTAGATGAAGTACACATTTGACAAATTTTCTCCAGTCATGAATTCTGCATATTTGTATTTCAGACTATGTAGCTAAGACAAACATGTAAATTCCTCCCTTTCCCCTTTTTTTGGCTCAAGGAATATCATTTATTCAGTATGAAATCTTTATACTATATGTTCCACGTGGTAAGAATAAATGTACATCAAATCTTCCTAAGCTGTTTCATTGTTTTATTCAATTGAAATCTCAGTTCTGCACAAAATCTGTTTGACTTTCTAGTCTTTGTTATGCCATCATGGTTTGGACAAATTTTTATGGCATGCAAAACCTGCTAAAGTTAAAGCACTTTAGAAGAAGAGTACGTAAAAACTTCAATTTGGATGAGTTAATTAATTTTGGTAATTTTCATGTGCATCTCCTAGCCAGTCATAGTGTTAAGGTTTTTCAAATAATTGCAATAATATAAAAGTGAAATATGAGAAGATTTTTTTTTCTTTTGTAACTCGAGCTATTTGTCATCACACGCCAGTGTTTTTAAAATGTAGATTCGTTAAAGGTCTGGTTTATGTTCGCACAACTAGCATACATTTAAAATAGTGTTTTAAAAAAAATATATTTAAAAAAAAAAAAAGTTTCTTGCCATTCGAATAGATCCCAAAGCAGAAACACAATGTTTGTGTTAGCAGTAATACAAATTATTTACCATGCAGCAATTAGGAAGTCACTATGACTCTTTGGCGCCTCTTGCTGGAGATCATACTGAACTGCACGTCAGCAAATTTCCGAGCTATTTCAGGTTTCACAAAAACAAAAATAAAATCCCAAATGTGTAGTTGGTTAGGCTAGACTCATTTTGATTTAAAAAAAAAAAAAAAAAACCCGTAGATGTAGGAAAACCAGCGCTTTCAGAAATCCCTTCGTGTGACCCACAACGTGATCCTCTTCCGGTTCACGCACAGCGCGTTATTCAGGTGACGCAGACGCAAACACAAAAAGGGACAAAAACCGCGAGTTTTTTCTTCTGGTTCGTCTTTCCATTACAGTTAGCCAGATTATTTATATCATTTGCTTTAAAGTCTAGTATTTGAAAGCGATACATTAGAAGAATGACTGAGTGATGGATACTGAGAACGACTCCGACGAGAGGATACTTGTGACCCAACTCTTAATCTTTTATTTTGAAGTTCTATTGCGTGCCGGAAGTTACAAATCCTCTGGAAAAGAGGCATCCTGCTGCAGTATGAGGACAAAGATGTATAGCTAAGCGACAAACAATTAGAGGTCCTACATGAATGTCGAAATGGTTGCACTTGTTCCGACCATATGTTTTGGCGGGATAAATAACGAAAACCTATAACTAGCTTATTTGGCGGACACTGCTCAATCCTCAGTGATGTCTCATAGTAAACACGGGAACGGTGAATGGTTTGTAGCAGTGCGGATGGCTGTCGGAACCGGTTTGTCCACAGTTTGTCCGTCTCATCAATGACTATGGATGTCAAAGCAGTTGTAGAGTTCGCCACAGTTACCAGAGGTCTCTCTCTGGTTTTGCAGGTAAGGTTGAAGTAATTTACAGTTAAATGTAGTTGGGTATCTGTCACGTTTAGCCTCTATTGTATGAACCAGTTCGAGGTACAGCGGTCAACACGCAGTGGCGGAGTTTCCTTAAAGTGCACTCGGGTGAGGAAGACCCAGAAAGATAAAGCTGCAATCCTTTTTAGTTTTTGAATAACCTCACACAGGTTTTATCAGCTTGAACTAGATCTAATCTTGTCCAAATTCAATCAAACCTGGGAAATAGCCAGTCCAGTAAATACCACATCAACAACGTAAACTACATATGTATGTATGTATATATATATATATATATATATATATATATATATATATATATATATAGCGACCTTAGAGGATTTAAAATTTAGAAAAGCGCGTGCTTAGGGCATCTCTTCCGTATTAAATGGGCTACAAAAAAAAAAAAGGGTGATACACAACCGACATTGAAACATGCCATCCCCTGACATAATAACGCCCTGGGTGGTGAACCATGCTTCTCAATCAAATACTGTCATGGTCTACATGTCATTAGTGTTTGGCTGTACATATAGTAACAAAGTGGATCTATTGCTCTTCAGGCTGTCCTGAACGCTGCCATCCCTGACCATGAAGCCGATGCCTTCAGGCCCCCTCGGACAGAAGAGCCCTTGTACCTGGACCCTGTGATGGACTGGTTGTTTGGTGGCCTCGCTCACTGGGATGCTGAGCATTTTCTCTTCATTGCAGAGAGAGGATACCTTTACGAGCACAACTTTGCCTTTTTCCCACTTTTCCCCATCGTGTTGCGGGGCCTCGCTGAGACTCTGCTGTGGCCCCTCAGCAGTTGGCTCAGTGTGAGGGGTCGGTTGATTCTGGCTGTTGCTCTGGGGAACAGCGCCCTCTTTCTGTTGAGTGTGGTTGCCCTGTATGCCCTCAGCAGAGCGGTTCTTCAGGACAGACGCCTCGCTCTGCTCTCCAGCCTGCTGTACTGCTTTACGCCCGCCAATGTGTTCATGACGGCTGGATACTCGGAGAGCCTGTTTGCTGCTCTCACATTCGGTGGTCTGTTCCTCCTGGAGAAAGGCTTCACCGTCAGAGCCTGCTTGGCCCTCAGCATCGCTACGGCAGCGCGGTCCAACGGACTGGTTAATATAGGCTTTCTTCTGTATCTTCCGTCACTGAATGCCATTTCACAGATTCGTGTGTATCGGGCAACAACTAAAGGGCGCAGTAAAGTCTTGCACTATATCTGGGTCATCCTCCGTCTCCTGCTCACATCCCTCTTTGGTACTGCAGTCATCGCGCTCCCCTTCTGTGCTTTCCAGTACTACGGCTACAGGACGTTTTGTACGCCGTCCACCTCCCTGGAGCAGATCCATCCGGCCCTTTTGTCCCTGGGGGAGCAGAGGGGCTACCGGGTGCCAGACGAAAATGGTCCGCCGCCACTCTGGTGCATGAGACCCCTCCCTTTGCTTTATTCGCACATTCAGGACGTGTACTGGGATGTGGGCTTCCTCCGTTACTTTGAGCTGAAGCAGATACCAAATTTTATTCTGGCTATGCCCATGGCTACGCTCGCCATTATGGCCGCCTATGCATATTTTCAGGCTAACCCAGAGCTATGTTTGAGGCTCGGACTTTGGGGGACGGGGCTGGAGAAACCAACACCGGGCTTCTTTAACCCCAAAGCCTTTGTGTATGTCGTTCACTCAACTGTGCTCCTCGTATTTGGAACCCTGTGCATGCATGTGCAGGTGAGAAAATCTTAACTTCTTGTTACTTTTTGTAATCTGATGGATATTTGTAACGCCGATTCTTTTTGATGGGCTTTTTCAGGTTCTCACCAGATTCATGGCCTCCTCATCTCCGGTGCCCTTCTGGATAAGCGCTCACCTCCTCCTCCTCAACGAGCCGCTTCTTCACCGAAGGAAGACCTCCAACCCCAATGTGCAGTTGCAGACTGATCCCAAAAACAGCTTCATGCACACACCTCAGAATCCCATCCTTGCACTGCTGCCACATTTTAAATCCTGCTCTCCCACCACTCAGA
Organism: Poeciliopsis retropinna; assembly: GCA_010277075.1. NCBI lineage: Eukaryota > Metazoa > Chordata > Actinopteri > Cyprinodontiformes > Poeciliidae > Poeciliopsis > Poeciliopsis retropinna. The sequence goes on along the minus strand of VMRM01000007.1, from coordinate 17,462,257 downwards.
GCATCCTGGGTTATTTCCTCTCGTACTGGATACTGGGCCTTGCTTTGCATTGCAATTTCTTGCCTTGGACTTGATTTAATACAATAGTGTGAAGACAAAATGGGATATTTCTGTTTAAGACTGGCGTGTAAATACACTTATTTATAAGGGTTGCTGGGGCATATCAATAGAAATCTTTTTAACTTTTTAATATAAAATGATAATGGTAGTTTGCCTTGGAAAAAATGGACACATAAAAGAAATATTTTTATGAACGTCTGATGAAAAACAAAAACAAAATCTCTGAAGGACAAAGTTGAAATGTTTTCTCATATTTACGTTGTCACCCAGTTTGAGATGCTCTGAGATTACAAAAAAATCCATATATTTTGTGCTTGATTCGCACTATTGCACATTGTAGTATAGAGTGGTTGCATGGTTCTACTTGAGAACATTGTTAGTGAAACTTGCATCAGAATCCAAATAATTTTATCTTCCCTCACAGGTACTGCACGTTTAAAGCAAATACTCAACGGCTTTTTAAAAAAACATTGATGTCAAAAATAAAAGCTTGGTTAAATTTTCTCAGCTTATATTCATCTCTCTTTGAATTTTAACTTTTTGAGGCACCAATGAAAATCTTTGAAATGTGTTTGTCGCAAAAATAATATTAACCAAAGTTGGCACCGGCAAGTTGGCTTTGAGGTTATTAAAACATTCGTTACAAATGAGCTTCATATTTGGTTATCCTTGAAGAGTTTAACCTTTAAGATGCATGATAAAGTGACATTTGGAGGCATTTCTCCTGTGATTGAGCTCTTTTTTTTAACCTCTCAGAACTTGACTACATTGACCACTAAAAGCCCTTGTATAAAAAGTACTCTGGTTTTCTGCTTTGCTCTAGATAAATTGCCCAAACAGTGATATTGTATTGCTTCAGTTTCCTGTTCTCAACTCACAAGTCCAACAGCAGTCGGACTGCAGCAACAGTCCGACTGCTTTAAGGATTACAGATGGTATTCTCCAAATTTTTGTAAGTAAAATTTTATTTGTACAGTACCTTTCAAGATGAAAATCACAAGTGCTTCAACAAACAGAATAACAAAAAAATAAAACATACACAAAGCAAAACAAAATCCGATTTCAAATGAAGTCATAGAGAACTGATGTGAGTCAGAAGAAGGACTTTTAGAGCAACAGAAGAGAAAAGCTCTGTCCGCTTGGTAGTGACAAAGCTTTATTTGAGCTTCTGTTGCCTTTCTATCACCTCAAACTATCGTAGTTTCCCCATTCGCCTTTAACCTCTAAACTCAAAAAGGCATTTTTATGCACACGACTGTCGCTCACTGGATGTTTCCTCTGTTTTGTGCTGTTCTCTGTAAACCTTAGAGAACAGAGGCCTGATGGAGCAGCAAAAGTTTCTGAAATCCTATAACACCAAATGTTCAAAGTTTCCATTTTGATGGTTGGTTTTAACTTCAGCAAGTCGTCTTCACCTTGTCTAGATGACTTAAGTGTGCTATTTTGCTGCTATGAGTTTGGCAGCGTTTCATTAAGTAGCAACTCTTAGAGCAACAGAGTTGTTCTAAGGCAACAGAACAATTCTTAGGCATTATAATGCCTAGTAATGCCACTATTGAGTATGTAATAAGGTTTTAACTAATTGTACAAATCACACTAAACAACTCACATGTATAGTGTGAGCTCTATATTTGGATGTACTATTAAACCTAAATCTCTGCATGTTATTCCCACCACTCTTTGCTCAAATGTATTCATGAGTTCATAAATACCAGCTAAGAGCAGGGCAGAGGGCAGTCCACTACCCCTAGCCATGAGCTGAGACTTTAGCTTCAGATGATCAGCTCCTAGATTCTTGTTCCAGTTCCACTATAGGGTCAATCTAGCCACCGATGCATCATGTGACACTACTGTAGCATGAGTTCTCTTATGCTACAGACATAAGACATTGCAAATCTTTTACAGTTCGTCTACTAACAAGTCTCTCCACCAAAAAATAAATAATTCAGTCTTCTTTATGCCCTAGAAGAAAAATACTAATATTAGGATTTTTAATGGTGTTCCAACAATTAATATGTTTGACCTGTGAAGGAAATGCACCCACCTCAGCTGGCGCTCCAGTATGAGAATTTCTAGGTCCGCCTTCTTGATTTGGCGGTCCAAATATGTGATTTCTTTATCTGTTTTCTCAATAGTCTTAAGGAGATGATGCCTATATAACTCTGCTACTGGTAACTAGGAAATAAATTGATGAACATTAATTTTTAACAGCTTTAAATGCAGAATAAACACTTACTATTGAAAACCCACTGTGTGGAGCCGTGCTGTGGAAGTTGGAGGAACTCCGTCCTGGTAGTGGCCAGCCTTTCTCTGTCAAAGGACAACAATGTACAAGTTGCAAAATAATCTACCAATAGCAGTGACTTGAAAGAATACTAGTATCTACTTCAGTATGAATCTCAGCTTCCTTCTTGGTGGCAGCAGACAGAACATGATCCTCCTGTGATGAGAGGAAGAAATCATGTTACAGTAACCTTTAACCTCATGAAGCAAAAGCAGGATTTAGTGTACTTACATTTGCAGGCTCTTCCCCTGTTGCAGTGGCTGAAGGCTCAACAATGTAAACACCATCTGTAACTGTTGGGCAGAGAAAGGTGGATGAATAGCCACATTTAACTGCATGTATGTGATTGTGTGGCCTTACCTCTGACATAGGTACCCAAGTCTTGGTTGGACCCGGGTTCAGGTGAGCTGTCTGCAGAGATGCCTTCAGAATCGGGTCTAGGGGAGCTTTGGGTGATGGCCAGCCCCTCCGCCTCCGACAGGGGTGGGATTAGTAGCTCACTGTCGATATTTCGGGCCGCAGCCCGTTTTCTGTTAGCTGAATACAGCTCAGAGTGAATCGTTTTAAAAAATTATACAGGTTTTAAAAAATTATACATATTTATGTTGAAGCAAATGAATGGCTTCAACATAAATATGTACTGTTTTAAAATTGTGTCAAATTATAACAGGTAAAATACTGGATGCATGCATCTTTTTTACATTCTGCCACATAACCACAAAATTTTGGGTATTAAATCAGCTTAATAAATAACTAAGTAGTGCATAATTGTGAAACATAAAGAAAATTATACACAGTTAAGTTTTTTTAACTTAACTTATATAAGCCATATAAAACATGGCTTATATTCAGACATTGAATCTTTTTTTCCCCAATTCTTCTTTGAAGGGCTGCAAATAATTATTTTACTAATCAATTATTCTACATTATCATTTATTATGATGTGTTAGAAATACATTAAACAATGCAAATAATTTAATTACTTTTCATCATAAGATAATTTTATAGCCTAAAATGCAATCCTTTATTATACACTTGATCATTTGAGGGAAAAGATGCATCTGAAGCTAAAAATTAACCTATTTATTATTTTCTGATAATTGGACAGCACATGGTACAGGCTGAATTATTTAACTGAATATGTTGTTCTTTCAGCAAATGACCCTTTTTAAGTTTGTGTGCTCCAGTTAACAATTAATCAATTATTATAGTTGATTAAGTTATTAATCATGATTAATTCAATTAATTGTTTCATACTTATTTGCAAACTATTTTTTAAGTCTCGCTTAAAAAACTCTGAGATCAAACAACACACAGATGGACTCTAACATTTAGCAGACCTCTGAGGGTCATTTGTTGCACTGGATTTTTTTTTTTTTTTTTAAGGAAATTGAGAACAGAAATTCACACAGCACTTTTGAGATTTTTATTCATGAAACATTTTTGAAAACCCTTTTCTTTCATTTCACAATCCCAATAAAACATATTGGGAAATGCTACTTCTGCAAGTCACTGCATGTTAAGTATTATAATGAGGGAAACATTTTGTCTATTTTATATGTTGAATTAACTACAGGTATTCATGTCTTACCTTTCTGAATCATATTTTTATACTTCATTTTCAGTTGCATCCAAGTCCGTCTTTCCCCTGAGTTGCACCTAAATGAAAACCAAATTTCATCCAATACTCCACGTTTTTTTTTTACTCCCTTTTCTACCAAATTCCTTTCATACAGATAAATGGCGTGGTGCGTTCAAAACTCACGCATTGACTCGGGCAGCAATGCTCTTCCATGCAGACTGTCTCGCTTTCGCTTCTGCTGCCTTATTACTCTTTTTGCTAAATATGTGAGCATGCTCTTCATAAGCCTGCAGGAGGACCCTCTGCTCTAGCGGCGTGAAATAACTCGATCTCTTTTTGTCGGTGTGTTCGCCGAAAGCATCCGCCGCGCGAAGGCTTTGAATGGCGCTGGTGCACGCACTCGCTTCCAGGCGAACCAACTCCGAGTCCACTGAACTCATGGAGACCAGCGGTTCTGATACAGAAGAGCCTGGGTTTCTCCACTCGGAGTAAGTTGACTAACCATTCACAGGCTGACTCAGAGTTTGTTGATTTTTTTCCATTCTCCTACTGTCCTTAAAATTGAACGTAGTGCGTACGTCATTTTTCCGTTCTCACCGCTATAGATATAAAAGAGTAGACGCTCACCTTGTGTCGCGAGCGGAAGGTTCCAGATAGGCAAGAAAAGGCATGTTTTCGTTTTTTTTTTTGAAAGAAGATGGAGGGAATAATGGAGCCGAAATGAACAGTCTGAAAATCTAAATATGATAGGAAAAATATCTTCCATAACTTTATATATGGGAAATATAAACCGAAATAGCGAGTAAAGAAGATGGGGAGGAGAAAGTATTAATTTTTCTTACTTACAAACAGAGGATTGTAGTGCATTTATGTTTACTTGCATATTCCTACGTAATATCCTGTCACTAATTAGTAAACATTCCACCTGGATATATTTAAACCTGATTAAATACAGTTGTTTAGTTCAGGCTTTCTTGAGAAGTCCTGTTTTACAGTTTGCCGTAAACTATGGGGACATGACAAACTTGTGGAAAAAGTGAAATGCAAGCAAAATCAAACCTTCGTCAAATAATAAAAATAAAACAAACATCACCCTCATAATAAAACATAGTAGTGGTGGTGGATAGGTGGAGTTGCATACATGCAAGTTCTGCAAGAAAGCTTTTTACAGGCTGAAAAAATAAACTGGGCCAGATGGGCCATCTTACAGCAGGATAACCCTAACCATACAGGCAGAGCTATAATGAAATGGTTTTCCGTTTTTTTTACTAGTAAAGACAAAACATTAAACTTCATGTTTCCTTCCACTTTACAAATATGCGCAGCCTTCTACTGGTCCATTAGGGAAAAAAAGAGTCTTGTACAGTCACCCAGTTTTAATAATGTAGCCCTTTCCAACCAATGTATAGATATGCCACTCAAAATATGGCGGCGACGTTATCGTACAAACCTGACGCTGCTGCTCCGTCTACTTTCCGATGTCTATGCTCACTATGACGCACGTCGGTTGGTAGTAAAGGAAAAAGGAGAACCAGTCCAGTTAACCCGACCTACCGTCTATGTCTACATAAAATTTACGTTTGGTTTACAAAATGTTTCGCCGACATTTATACACGGACTTAATTTAACAACCAAACATGTCGGTTTGTTCGTCGTCAGCGCGTGAATATATTCAGCTGGTAAAACTGACCGACGAAGAAGAATGCCTTTGTTGCTACGCTAGCTAGCTGGACTTAGCTTCAGGATGGACAGCTGAGTGCTATCAGGAGGAACTAATAAATGTCCTGTAAATGAATCTCGAGAGTACCGTCTCCTGAGTGTAAAGGAGGGCTTTGGGTGCCTTTTTTCTTTTTTTTGCTACCTCCGAACCGCGTAGACGATGAAGAACTGCGAGTACCAGCAGATCGACCCACGGGCGCTCTCCGTGTCGCCGCTGTCGGCTCAAAACCCCGCCGAGAAGAAGGTGCAGCGCCCGCGGAGAAAGTGGGAAGCTTTCCCGGGGAAAAACAGATTTTTCTGCGACGGACGGCTCATCCTGGCCAGACAGAACGGCGTCCTTCCTCTAACGCTGGGCCTTATTGTTGTCACTAGTGGCCTTTTCTTTGCTTTCGAGTGAGTAACTTGCAGACTGCTCTGCGACTATAAATAAAGCACGAGAAGTTATTTTTCTTTTAGTCTTCTTGTAATGAAACTGGTTTTATTTCCAACAGTTGCCCCTTCCTGGTGGAGCATCTGACCGTCTGTATACCTGTGATAGGAGGGGTGCTCTTCTTGTTTGTGGTCGCCTCCCTGCTAAGAACCAGCTTTACTGATCCAGGCATTTTACCCAGAGCCACGGCAGACGAAGCTGCAGACATAGAGAAGCAGATAGGTAAGACCCCCGCTTAAACACAGTGGGGCAGATGGAGCAAAATAGCTTTGCCATATGGAGGACACGTTTGTTGAGGAAACACAGACCAAGACCTAAGCAGCTTACTGCGCTGTGTCATGGCAGGAGGAGCTCATAGCTACACACACTTTGATCTGACAGGTGTTGTTCAAATGTCACATCTTTTATTCACAGATACCTCAGGTTCCTCAACATATCGTCCGCCTCCTCGAACCAAGGAGATCCTCATCAACCAGCAGGTGGTAAAGCTCAAGTACTGCTTCACTTGCAAGATGTTCCGGCCTCCACGGACCTCCCACTGCAGTCTGTGTGACAACTGTGTTGGTAAGAATAGTTTTGGAGGATCACCGCTTATTCTTTTCTTAAGACCAAAAAAAACTCACTTGTTGCCTAAAGTCTATTATTGAAAAGTTTGGGACTGCCTATATGTTTTTATTAGAATTAAATCAGTTTTATCACACTCATTAAATCCAAGTCATCCCTGTTGCTGTTAATTAATTTCTTTGAAGAGAACTGGTGTTGAGGTCACTTCCCTAACAGTGTAGGGAGAATTTAGCTGTGTATTTCGTAAACTGATTCTTTTTTTTTTTATGTGACCAAGTAACAGGAAGTGACCATGTCCTATGTTATGTACAGCAAAACTCCACCGCCCCTGTTCATCACAAGACTTGACTCTTAACTGCTGTCACTTTCTATCCTACTGTATGCTATCAGTGACCATCTAGTGATTAGTGATTCACTTATGGATTGTTTTGTTGCTGGATTTCAGTTTTCTGATTTGCAAAGTTGTGGGTTCAAAACTCTTATTTTTCTTGTAAGTGACAAAAAGCAACATTTATTTTTCTATCTGGATGGATTGAAAATCTTGAGCTTGTTCACAATAATTAATTTGTAAAATAAAAAAGATTTTCCTCAAGAACAGGAGCGTATTATAGAGTTCTCATTGTATTAGTGTGATAAATCAGAAGCTAGTCCAAATTATTCCAGAAGATCAGTTTTTCTTATTTAAGATTCATGAGAAAAAAGCTCTCATTTACAGTTTTGTGTTACATTGTTAAATCACTCATCGCTACAGAACAACTGTCATTTGATCAATGATTAATGGGTGACACGGCACTGCATATGTGAGAGAGACTAGTCCGTTACACAGCTCTGCAGTCAAATAAGATTTTACCATTTAAAGCAAAGGAAACAAACTTACAGTCTTAGATTTGTATGAGCAACGGTAATGGTAAACAGCACCCTCTATTGGGCAAAGGTAGACCAGACTCTGTAATTAATGTGGCCAACTTCCCCAAAACCATTATTGCTTCTTATGAAAATATGATGGTTCCTAACAAGATCAAATGGAGCAACTTTCCTGTAATATATTCATCTTCAGTGCAGTGTATTGGTAGCATAAATGATCAGTTGAAATGCTTCTGTGGAAAATAGTTTCCTTTTAGGTGTTTGTTCTGCAGTTTGTATTTTTTGTGAGTTCTTTGATGCCTTACTGATACTGAAAATATGAGTCATCTTTCCTCAGTAACAACTTCCACACTAAAAAAAAGTCATAATTGGCATGTTTTCTAGATGATGGTTCATTTAAGAGTTTCACTTCCCAACATTTTCCTTTTTGTTTTTGTTGAGCTCTGTACAAGCTGCTGTCATGCTGCCGATATTTGACATATTTTCCATTTTTCTGTTCCTTCAGAGCGATTTGATCACCACTGCCCTTGGGTGGGGAACTGTGTCGGGAAACGCAACTACCGCTACTTCTACAGCTTCATCATCTCACTGTCTTTTCTGACATCTTTTATATTCGGCTGCGTCATCACACATATCACCCTCCGTAAGTGGCTGCATCACTTAAAAGGAAAGGAGATGGATCGTTTGTCATGAGCCAAGATAAGTTTTCAGATATATTTTTCTTTTCTTTACAGGTTCTCAAGCAGGACAAGGCATCGTTCAAGCCATTCAGGAGAGTCCTGCAAGATATCCTTTGTATAGTCTTTGTTTTTTATTTTAAAATGTTACTGGCCTGAGTCAAATCTGACTAAATCCGGTGCCAATTTGGGATTTACTACAGGATTTATGCTGTAGTAAATTTAGAGGCAGCCTGCCCAAAGCAAAAGTGCTTTTAAACAGATTTGCTGTTTTATGGCTGTTTGAGATGATTTCAGTGGAAAAGAATATATATTTTCAGATAATTAAGATTCAGTTTTGATTATGTTACCTACTGTAAGTAGGAGTGAGTTTGTGTTGGTCTACTTGCCTGTTCAATTTGGGTATTTATCCAATTAAAGAATAACATTAACATTAGAATATTATTTAACTTTTTTATTCCAGTAATTCAATTCAGAAAGTGAATCCCATATATCATCCTAATATATGTTCTTGAAATGAACTTTTTAATGATATTCTTATTTATTAACATTAATCTGTGTAAAAGCCGATGAGCTTCCTTGATCAAAGTCTTATCCCAGCTTGTGCAGTGATAAGTGTGAGATCTAATACTCACCCTATGTGACTGGTGCCATGTATATTAATATTTCGCCTTGACTCTTCCCTGTGCACTGTGGTGGAATTGGTGATTTGCTTTTTCTCCATCTGGTCTATTTTGGGCCTCTCAGGCTTCCACACCTACTTAGTAGCCTCCAATCTCACCACGAATGAAGACGTGAGTATTTAGTGTGTAAAATGACGGAGCTGGGCTGGGGTTAGTGTTTATTACTTCTGTCATGAGCCGCCTGCTGATCGGTGTGATGATCAACAGATCAAGGGGTCGTGGTCGGGTAAACGGGGAGCAGAGGAGTCTGGAAACCCCTACACTTATAGCAACATCATAACCAACTGCTGTGTTACATTATGCGGCCCAATGCCTCCCAGGTGCGTAATTATTCGTCATGTTTTCAATCCCTCTTCTTGTTCGAACCACGCATCACGGTCTGCTTTGTTTCCAGCCTGATTGATCGAAGAGGGTTCCTCCCTCCCGATGAGGCGATCCCCGCCACTGCGGCCTCGGAGATGGAGCTGCCTCCCTTCACGCCCAAGAGCGATGCGAACATGGTATGATGAAAGCGCTTGCAGTCCCTCCCCCGGTCCTGAATGCCCCCCATGTTTCTGTGTGGTTGTTAGCCCCTCTCACCCTGTGTGCCCCCCCTCCGTCAACCTCCAGACCTCCAGCTTCAATCCTTCGATTAGCATCAACCACCAGCAGTTACATTTCTGCTACCGTTGTTAAGAACTTTGCACCATGATTGTGTTTATGTGTAAGAATTTTTTTTTTTCCTTTGTTATTGAAAAATGAGCATCTCAACAAAACTTCACCAGAGTACGGTTGAAATAACTGATTACATTAGGTTCAAGTTTTCAAAGTAGAGGTGATCGGATTAGTGCAGCTGGACGTGAGCAGATAATTTTTTAGTTTGACTTCTTACAACTGAGACTGAAATCATTTAATATTAAAGCTGGCCGATTGTCAGACTGCAGCAACTATGTTAACTGGATAGTAAACGCCTTATTTCTCTTTAAGTTTTTATTATTATTATTATTTATTTGCCTTAATAAACATGTTTCTCTGCCATGCTCCATATTATTAAACTACTGACTTTATTTTTGCATGTTTTGATAGGAATATTCTACCAGTTTTTATTATCAGGGCCTTTAAGTGGACATCTGTTGGGTTATCAGCACTTTATTAGGAATCATTACTCGTATGCCTGAAGTAAATTTCCCTCTTGAGTATTTTCAGCATAACAAATGTTTTATTATTTGCTTTATCCATTGCTTTATTTTTATCTTCATGTTCATAAAAATGAGTTATTTTATTTGTTAAATAAATGTTATTTTTGTATTTTGAGTTTTGGTCTGCTTTGAGTTTAGTCTTGTTTTTGAACATTTTACACTTGAAGCTGTTTCTAACCTTTCATCAGGAGTCTGCTCTCCAAAACCAATTCAGATACACATTTGTATGCCTTTTACTTAGAGTTGTGGTAAAAAAGAAAGTATACCCTTTTTCAAATTGCTGTGTTTTTTGTATGTTGTACAGTTTGAATCAGAAGTTTGCATCCACTCATTATTAGCTTACATTTCTTATTGTTTGTAGGATTTCTAAAAAGTGTCAATATGTTGAATCATTACTTCATGCTATGTAATGTTGTCCAAAATTCCAATTGCAATGAACTGCTTAGATGTAATATTTGGTTGAATATTATATCTCAGGCTCTGCTTGCATTTACTACCATTTAGAGGGTCTGTAGATGCCCTTTCTGTCCTTGCCTGATCTGGATCTTATTTCAATGCTCGAAATGACAGATGATGGAGGAAATCATATTTAAAATGTCATGTTTTCTTTTTGTATCCCTACTTCTAATTAGGCTTTATATTCCTCAAAGGGGAATAATTTATTATTCCAAAGATGATTAAAACTACACACACAGACTCAGATATGTACTCACAACCCCCACTGATTTGTAGATAAATGTCTGTTTGCAGACACCAGGGTAAGAACAAACTTTTTGACTGGGCCAGTTATCAGAAAGGGCAAAGTTCATATGAATTGTTTTCCTGGCACTGAAGCACAGTTTTTCAGTATGGCTCAAAATGCAGCCATTTTAAACTTGATGTTAGCCTGTCTTATTCACCCTAAAATCAATTTTAATTTGTGTTTAATTTGTGACACTCCACCCAATTACTCAACTCATTAGCTTGAAAGCGTAATCTCAACTCATCGTTTTTGTCTTGCGTAAACTTCGAAAATTCTCCTGAAGACTTTTCTAATCCTCCAGGTGGGCAGCTGCTGAATATTGGAAGGTGTCAGTTTTGGAGCAGAGTCTCCTTGTTTGGTCAACATCTCAGTCTATCATGATGTTATTCTGTGGGTGAGAGTTTAGGCCACATGGTTGAACTCTGGACACAGTGATCCCAAACACACCAAAACTATGTTAGCAATGTGTAAAGCATGGCAACATAAAACTTAGAAAATATATGAGCAGACCCTGAAGGCTGGATCTGTGGCAGAAAACATTTTAATAAGACTGTCCAATGCTAAAGTCTATTTGAGTGCAATGTAGTTAAGTGTATGAATTTACATGCAAGTGCCTTAGAAAAACAAATTTGCTTTAAATTTAAACTTAATTTAAGATTTGTGTTCAGAAAGCTGCATCATTCCTCTAGAAAAAGAACATCAAAAACCCCCAAATCACTGTGAATTTCATTCAAATGAGTGTATGTAAACGTCTGACTTGAACTCAACATTTTAATGTTTGGCGTACGTATTTTTCACAAACTTCCATTGTGCCTTCATCTTACGGTTAATAATGACACAGTGCATTCTGTAATTCAGTAGTTTCGTACACAAAATTTACACAAAGTGTATATTAGGAGCTGGTGAACACTTAAACTGACAGAGGGTGTACTTTCTTTTTCTAATTTTTTTTTATTTTTTTACCATGACTGTAACTGTGTAACCCATGACAAGTCTCACCCTCTGTGTTGTGTGCTGTATCCGTTCCACTCTGCCAGGAGGAGAACTGTCAGGAATTTTCTTTGTCCTGCACAGCCTGAAGGTAGACAGTGCTGCAGGTAGACAGTTGATGGTAAGAGTAGGGCGTCAATGTCGAGCCAACCCCAACATCTCATCACTTCCCATTTACTGCGTCAGCTCCTCTGTACCGCTTACCTCCTGCACTACTAACTGTACCAGATGTAGCCTGTGCAGATTTCGTGACGAGTGTCTCATGATGGTGTGGATCACTCATGGTTGTCTAAATGTGGGGTTGCATGCTTCATCACAGCTGATCATGTTTGCACTCATTAACGTTTGCTCACTCACTCACTCACTCTCTTACTCACTCGCTGCAGGATCAACCTTGCTCTTACGGCTGATGATCTAGTCGATTGAAACTTTCCCTTGTGCATGAATGACCACATGTACTCTTCAAACCTGAATCACCGGCTCAATCGGCTTATCAGCACAAACCATGTCTCTAGCAAAGTTTTCTAAAATGGAACAAACATTAAAGCTGTTTGTTGCAGCTTTAATGCAACAAACATTGCATTAAATGTTTGTTGAATCCTACAACAATGTTTGTTGTAGGATTCAAACATGTAGTTTGAATCCTACCTTGTAAGGAAATTAAATTGTTTTTAGCTGCTTCACTAATCAGCTTGATTATTTTTTTCCCCCAATATATGAACAAAAACATGGCAACAAATCACATCGATCGATCCGAAATGCGCTGAGATCCATTTTCTGCCCTGCTTATGTAGTTTTTTCTCTTCCAGAGCACAGATGTTGGTCACATTTTTTTCATGGATCTTGTTGAGTTTTGCAATCTTGAGTTAAAGGTTTCAGCTTCCAGTAGCGTTTAGGTTTAGAGCTTGGTCCTTTTTCAACCAAAATTTCTCTGTAGTCCAGTGAATATTCTCACTTTATTCACAAGTTTTCTGTAAGATCCAAAATAAAACTCTTAAATTTGATAATCTTAACTTTAGGTATCTCAAACTTTTGAATGTGAATTCTTAAAATTACTGGTACGCCCCAATAAATTAGAAATCATAGCACAGTTTATTTAATTTGGTAATTAAACTTTAAAATATCTACTTCACCTGTTGATTTATTACTAATAATGATGGTTGCTTACAGCCAATGGAAACCCTAAATATTAGTCATCGAAACACTATATCACATAGGACCAATAAAAAGCCTAAACAATTTTTGACGTAGAAGTGTTATGTTCACAATCCCAATGAAGGCTGCTGTTTTGATAGTTGTCCAGCATACGCCGACACCCTCCACTAGGAGTGTAAGCGACAAAATGTCATTCAGGAAGAAGTCGGTTGTTCACAGAGCTCTGCATCAAAGCATAGTAATGGGAAGTTGAGTGGAAGAAAAAAGTTTGGTAGACACATCTGCACAAGCAAATCTCACAAAAGAGCTTGATGTAGTTCGGGGAGACACTGAGAATGATCTGGAGGGTTTTCATTGAAAACTTTATACAGCAATGAGCCACAATCACCTACACTAATAGAAAAAAGCCTTCAAAAATATAACTGTACAATAAATTTATATTTATATATATAACTTAGTTTCACTCTTTGAAGTTAATTACTGAAATAAATTAAGTTTGGTTTAATTTACTGAGAGGCATCCACCCAGTAAACTAATTTATTGTATGTTTTTGTTACACTATTCACTACAAGCTCAAAAGAGTTTCAATGTCTTCCAATCACCACTGGTGAATCTCATTTCTATGTTTCAGATCTCATTCAAATGTTTCAGAAACAGTGGTACTTGTTATACAGTATGTTCTGTCCTACTGTTCCAGAGATAGTTTGGAAGCCTAACATTAAATTTGCCTAAAGCTTCTTCAAGACGTTGGTCGGAAGAAACTGAAACAAAAATAGTTACATTGTATTTCTGCATAAGTCCAGCAGAAACACAATGTAACTTTTTAAATAGTTACATTGACACTGATTTAAGATAAAGATTTCTGCAGTTTAGATGACTTTCCAATTCTCTGGGGTCATGGTTTGTGCACGGTTGCCCTCTAATGTCACTCCATACTTTCAATTCACTTCCTCCATTGCTTCTTCATGTGCGTCCTTTTGCATTCTTGCCGCGAGGCTTTGTCTCATTGCTCTCACTGTGAAAACGGTTTCCAAATTAATCCTGCTTGATTCAGACTCTTGACATCACAACCTTCCTGTTCAAAGTCTGCCTTTGTTCTTGATTTGCCTGTTTATTTTTCTCCACGCAGTGCACTCAGAGCACGAAGGACGTGCTGGAGAGGATGCTCAACTCCTCTGACTTTCATGGCCTGTGCCCTTCAGGGAACCCCAAGACCTCGCCTCTGGTCCAGGAGGTTTCCAGCGACCCAGCAACCGCAGAGCCCTCCCTCTCCTCCGGCTGCTCGCAGGAGCTCGCCCGCCAGGCTGTGGTTGACCCCTGCCCCCTGTTGTCCCCTATCGCTTTCAGCAAAAGCAATAGGAGAGACTCGCTGCACTCGATCAACCCGGCCTTCCGCCTGGCTTCTCCCTCGCCCACGCTAAGCCGCAGCGCGCTGGTTCTGGGCGACGGGCCTGACATTGGTTTCATCCCGCAACACTAAGGGCGCTTTGGTCACCATCAGAGCAGACATGGAGTCATGGCGGGGACTGTACGCTCCTCAGGCTGCACACATTGCTGCTGTTTTATTGCCAGGCAGTGGCTTTGGACACAAAGACACTTAGTCAGAGACTTGGTGCATGTTGAAATTTGGTGTCGCAAAAATGTCCTTGTGAGGGATTACGGTTAATTTAAGTCACTAGTGTCCAGTTGTACACATCCTTCAAAATGGAGGGGAATCTTAGTATCACTTGAGAGCACAATATAGAGATATTTTTTCACATCTTTTTTAGGCCACTCGAAATGTCCCAGCACTCCTTCTGCTGAACCTCAATGTTTGAGTTCTAATATGATCCGCAAACATGGGCAGGATTTTGAGTTTGGATGTTTTGTGTATAAGAGGCCAGAAACAAATGTTGGACTTTGCTCAGTTTTCCAGACAGTGTACCATTTTAACAACAAAAAGCCTCACGCATCGTCATCTACGTTGTCCCGTCTATATTTGAAGGATTGGTCATAAATGGACAAGGATTTCATACTTGTTGGAATTTTGCAAATCTTTTTGCAAAAAATAAAAGGTTTTGGGAGACTCCAAGTTACTTCTGTGAGATCACGCATATGTTTTGTGAGATCCTGGTTGCTTTGGCCGTGTGCTGCCACGGTTTTGGAACATCTCCACCTGCTCTTTTGAGATCCCAAGTTACTTTGGTGAGATCGCGTTGAAGATTGGCAAGATCTTGAGTTACTTTTCAGAGTTTCTGCAAATGTTTTGTGAGTTCCTGTAAGAAACTTTTGAGATTCTGTTTAATTTATGCAAATCTCCATAAATGTTCTGTGGGATCCTAAGTTACTTTGCAAGATTTTTCTAAAAATGCGTGATCACGAGTTGCTTTTGTCACACCCGGAGTTACATTTGTAAGACCATGCAACACTTTCACGGGACCCCAAGTTGCTCTCATGACACCTTGTAAAACTTTTCGCAAGATCCCACAGTCATTTTGGGAAATCTTACAACTGTTTGAAGGGATTCTGGGATACTTTTTTGAGGTCGTATTAAATGCAAGGTCCTAAGTTACTTTTGTAAGACCAAAATTTATTTTACAAAATCTGAGAAAGACTAATCACATCCTAAAATTATTTTTGCAGGATTCTCATGTACGTTTGCAAGACGTGCGTTTGGGGAGGCTTCTAAAGCTTTGCTAGATTGTGAATTACTTTTAGAGAATGTGAACAAATTGTATCAACAATTATGATGACAATTATAATTATAACAATCATGATTTTAATTGTTTATAACTCATGTAATTTGATTGAATGTAATCTGCTTAATCTAAGGTTTTCAAAACAAGAGTCTTAGAACTAGCAAGCGCTTGAGAAAATTATATGTTTAGTTGTGAATAATCCACTGATTGATGTGGACAAAATATTACTTAAACTATACCTAATATTACTCAAATATTACTTATTATTTAAAATGTTACTTAAACATCACTTGTGCAATAATTATGAACCTTTACTGTTACTGCCATGAAAAAACTATAACAATACATAAGATGATTTACAATCAATTTCTTTTAAACTTTCCTTTTGCTATTGCATCGTAAAACATTTGTAGGATCTCATAAAATGTAACTCAGGTTGTTGCTAAAGTTTCCTTTAAAAGCTACATTTTATCTTTTGTTTTTTCTTTGGTGTCCTTGGGCTCAGTACATAAAGAAGCTAAAGCTGAAAAATGATGTTAAAATTACGTAGTTTGCTCAGATGTCCCATGTGGAACAGGGTGAAATGTTTTAGTAATTCTTTGTGTCTAAAAGAATTGGACGTGAAAACAAATGGTTTTCGTCATGTTTGCAACTTTTTTTTTTATTTTTATTTTTTTTTAAATTAATTTGGAAGTATTTGTTGCTGACTTGATGTTTTGTGTTTTCTGTGTTTACCCATTTTGATCGGTTTGCCTGCAGCACATATCCGATGTTTTCAACACAAAACCTGAAACTGTCGTCTTATTAGACAGCAAACAGCACGAGGTGGAATGCACCACCAGAGGTCAGGATGTGAACAGCAAATTGAGCTCAATCTTTACTTAGTAATGTAGACGTCAATAGGCAAATGCCTTTTTCACTTTATTTATTTATATATTCTTTTTGTATTTGAGCTTTCAACATGTTCATGTGTCGTGAGTTTGTGAGGATTCACTTTGGCGTAGCTCATGAATCAGTCTGTAGCACAGCCTGTAGGTTGCGCAGATGGTTACAAGCAGTGCTTGTACGAACAAACTTGTTTGTATTTTGCAGTGTAGCAGTACAACTGTATCATATGACCAATAAACATCCATGTTTGTTGAAGGTTTGTTCGTTTCTAAAAAAAATAAAATAAATAATAAAAAATGCTCCCAGTTACAAACAGTGATCCAAACAAAGCGGGTATCGTGCAGAGTTCGTTTTTTTATGGCCGATGCCTCGTGGAAGTGACGAGAAGGAGCATGTTGTCTACATGTGCTCAGAGAGGCCAGCTAGAAAAAGTTTCAGTGTTTCTGTCAGACGTGGACAGTGTGAAGCACTAAATGCGTGACACAGATCCAAAGACCAGTAATGCATTTGACCTAGAAAGTCCTAGAACATCAAGTCATGATGTGCAGGAATACAAAGATGCATCCACCTACTGGATACTGGAATGCAGGATGCCAGGACGAGTTATTTCCTTTTGCATTTTCTTCCTTGCTCAGCCAGTTGTATTTGTAAAGCTGCTGTTTACCTGCAGGCATTTTAATAAAACCTACTTGCACTCATAGGGCTTGTGGAGCAGAGACGCAGGAAGAACAGAAAGAAGCAGATGTGTTTCACTCCAAATGATGTCTCACATTTGGATAGAGATAAAAGGTATCCACCTTTCAAGGTACTCTCTCAACATATTTCAGTCTGCTTTGAGGCATGATAAGAATAATGGATTTTTCCCCCTATTTCTCTGAACACATTAAATCATTTAACTTCAAAGAACTCAAGCATGTCAGCATGACAACCTGTGTATTTCAAGCAAACAAAACACAGATGGTCAAACCTTTGGCTCAACATCTTGTCCAAAGAATAAAAGCCAAAGCGTCACAACCTCTGCAGATGTGTCGGATCTTAAACGGAACCAGTCGTCGCACAAGGGACCTCAGTTATGTTTTTAAAGGGGATGAGAAAAAGATGAGCATAGGGATCGTGTTTTACAAGGACAGAGACCAGATAGAAGGGCTTTTGAAGCGGGTTGATCTGAAAGCAGTCTTGACTCAGAGATGGCCAGTTCTTGTTGCCTGCTGCGGATTATTTTTTAAGAAAGACAAAACATATGAATAAGCCCATTTGAGCAGATTTATTGAATGGAAACATTGTTTTATGCAGACACTCTATCTGTTCCTAAAAAGAGGAAAAATGACATTGGAGTGTGAACATGATGTAAGACAAATATCTATCGTTCTAAGCCAATTTTCAAAATGTAAACATGGCTACATGACCACAGCAAGAGCATTAGATAAAAATGCTTAAAGCAACTGGAGCTCTTAGCAACATTTCTGGACGCACACTTGAGTTTGTCTTCCACAGAAGATGGCAAAATCTTCAAAGCGAACTGAGGCATTTAGTAGTTATCAGTTCTCCATTGTGAGAGTTAGATGCTGGCTGCATGATAATGTTTGAAGGCATACAAAAAAAAAAAAATCAAGAAGGAAGAATTAAACCAAAAATAGTTTTCTGTCTTTTCATCAAATGTAAATAGTTGGCTTATGCTACATGAGGCTAAGACTGCACTGTAAAAAAAAAAAAAAAAAAAAGAGTAAGTTTCACAGTAAAAATGACAAAATACCAACAGTTTCTGACCTAATATCCAAAAGATTGTATTACTGTAGAAAATACATGGAATTACCATAAGTCAACACTGCAAAAAAAAAAAACAAAAAAAAAAATTATGGTAAAAAATGGTAAAATATGAACAGTAATATAAAGAAGAATTTCATTACGGTAGAAAATACATGGAATTACAATATATCAATAAACATATATTTCAAGTCATTTTGACAGTCATGAAATGTAGAAAACACAGAAATCTATTGTAAAAATCTATGTAATTATAAAATTCATCGAAAAATATTGTAATGTTGCCAGCAGCTAATTACCCTAAAATGAACGATATTAATCAGCCAAAATTACAAATTTTGCTGATGTTTATATCGGTGATGTAAAACCGTAAACCAGACTGCAAAAACAATTTACAAAGAATAGAATGCCAGTGTGATATTTTTGTTTCTTTTCCTTTTTTAGTAATTAAATTTATAATGCCTTTCATGTACCAAACTGAAATCTCAAAGGTAGACCAGGGAACTGGCGATCCACCGATTGCAAGGCAAACGCCTGCAGCCGATGCTACCATCCTTTATGAGAGACTTCTACTAACTGATGTATTTGATTAAAGACATTATCCTTGTATGTCCCAGCTTTGTGAAATATTTTCATTTTTTTGTTGGCAAAAGATGTTTGTTCCAAGTTTTGGAAATATTAAGATTTCATGGTGAAATATGTTTTTGGAAAAGTGATGTTTTTTGTAAAATGTACTCAAATCATAGGCTGGATTTTTCTGATACTTTATTGTGAGATCTTGTAAAAGATCAGGACTTCTGCACCTGTACAGAAGGGGAAAGCCACCTCTTTGACTGAATGCTGACACCTTGCAGCTCCTCAAAGAAGTAACTCTCCATCCCTTCCGCCACTGGCCGCCGTCCACTACATGCATGACTCATTGCACCTCTTTCCTCTCACCCCAGACCTGTTGGGCTCTGCTGTCATGTGTGCAGCCGTGTGTCACAACCTCACAAGTCTTTTTCTCATGGCTCTCTGGTCTGAGCCGAGCCGGGCAGAAGTGAAGTGAAGCTCTTCACTGAACCAAACAGGTGACTCAGAGTCAGAGCTTGCTGTCAGCATCATTGCTGTGCTAAAAGTGTGTCTCTCTGCTAGGCAGCGGGGATGGATATAATTAACCCTGTGCTGAGCTGAACAAACTGGCATGCTGAGTGTCGCCACTGAAACCAAATAGTGAAATGTCAACTTAGTGCCTAGCGAAAGATTTCATAGTTCTTCAACATTGTCAGATTTAGTCAGCAACACATGTATGGTGTATTTTATCTGGATTGTCTGTGACAGACCAACACAAAGTAGTACATAAATGTACATTAGAAACATTTTAAAACATTTTTTTTTAACATACAATAAATCACAAAAGTGTGGCAGGTAGTTTTATTTTCACTCCAGTCCCTCTTAAACAGTTTCCTGTTTTAAAATTTTCATACATAAAATATTTATGAGACCATAAAACATAATTTTTGCAATTTGCAATTATGCACTGTACATGTTGTAGATTCATTACATAAAATTCCCACTGAAGTATGTAACATAAAAAAATCAAAAAGGTTTGCAAATGTTCGGCGTTCCAGAACTGAGTTTGATTAAACAAGCCCTGCTGTGCTTAGATATGCTTGTGTAACCAGGTCTATATTAATAGTTATATATTTCCACAAAATGTTTTCTCTAATGTATTTGTCTGTTTGCACCTGACTGTTCTTGTGTTCCTCTGTGTCTGCTATGGGGGTGTGGTCCTCCAGCTCCGCCTTACTTTCTTCTTCTCTTGTTCAGGGTCCTCCAGGACTGTTATAAATATTAAATTATTCATTTCCTCTTCCCTTTTGTTATTCGTTCCACTGGGGAGAGGCAAGTTTTGTGGTCCATTGAAACCCTTTCATTCATATTGTTCAAATGTTTATGTTTATTGTGTTGATTATAGGTGTTTGGATATTTTCATTTGAGTTATTACGCCTTTGTAACATTTGGTACATGCTAACATTATTATTTTGTATAGATCGGGCTGGAGAACTGGAGCACATGCTATGTGCTAATGTGAATATCTCCCTTTTGACAGATTAATGAACGGAGACCGCCTCCAAACCCAGACTTGGTGCTTTGTGGTTTGTCCGACCACCACACACACACACAACGCAGAAGTCCACCGGTCACACTTGCTTTGAAACATTTGAACTATCGTGCATTTTTATTTTGCCTAACAAAACCCACCAAAACCTTTAAAACATGCTAAAGTTCTGCAGCTCTCGCCTCTTGAAGATGGTGGAAAAAATGCCCCCGCACACCAAAACGGCTGCAAAGTGTGCGTGTTCACGCGTGTGACGAGTTTGCTCTGTACTGATCCGTATATTTGTGCAATGCTTTTCGTGGAATTTGGTTTTGGGTGTGACCCGGGTGGATCTGATTATCTGTGTGTCTGGGCACGGTGGCTTGTGTCAGCTTCACCTGGGAGCTGTTTGGAGCCGGGACAGGGGTCAAGTCGTTCCACGGTCACCTCTCAAACACTGCGGCTCCAAAGGAATCTGTGAGCGGTGATCATTAATCCAACCCGATTCATCATGACTTTTCTGGCCTTTTATTTCAAATAAAGACCAATTTACCATTTGCAATGCAGTAAGCTGTGGTTTTGATTATTCGAGAGCCCTTGTTCGTTAAAAAAAAGCAGACAAAGATGAGGAATACTCTGAACTTTTCCACCCTGATGTGTGAAAATACGTTACTTTGTATCACTAAATGAGAGGATGTGGGATGTCGAAGCTCTTGCAACGGAAAGATGTTGGTTCTGTGTGGCGAAGTGGAAAAAAGCTCGCCATGGAAACGTGAATATGTGCCAGGGAATTGGATTAGAGTACCAGGGCACCAACGGAGCAGACTTTATCACAGCAGCCATTATCAGCCGAGGTTGCATGATATGGCTCAATTAATCAGAGGGAAATGCTTTGGTTGCTCATGACATAATTTCCCCCTGTGATAATAACACTCTCTCATCAACTGAAACATGTTTTCCTTTTACTTGCCTCCGCTTAATATACACACCTTACTGCACCTTACTACTGTTAAAGTGCAAATTTGATCATGTTACAAACACAAACCTCAGCGATTTGTTAGATGATTTTAGACAACCTTCCGAC
The DNA here is from genome assembly GCA_010277075.1 of Poeciliopsis retropinna. Taxonomy (NCBI): domain Eukaryota; kingdom Metazoa; phylum Chordata; class Actinopteri; order Cyprinodontiformes; family Poeciliidae; genus Poeciliopsis; species Poeciliopsis retropinna. Next base: position 17,440,835 of record VMRM01000007.1, on the reverse strand, counting down.
AAATATATCCAGTTGGGAAGGTGAATATTTTTCATAGCTTTTGACAAATGACATCTGAGAAGCTCAGCATGCTTTTGTATTTTGGCCCACAAAGTCGGTGCTTTGAAGATCCACCTTTGGCTGCAATTATAGTTGTCAGTTTTTTGGGGGGAGATCCTCTTTTCCAGAAACTAGAGAGACTCTTTTGTCTGAAATTGCTCAAGTTCAGTCAGAATGGATGGAAAATATCTGTAAACATCAATTTTAATGTCCTGCCACAGATTCTCTATTGGACCTGTGGACTGCAGTTTTGCCATACTCCCACTTTAAGAAGATGAATTAAACACTGTGTGATCTTGTTTTTTAAGCTCATCCTTTCACAAACTGTGTAGTATCTCCCTAATCTGTCTGCTGGTCCTCATCAATCTGTTAGTGAGATTAAATTATTTAGAATTTTTGTTGTTGTTGTTGTTGTTGTTTTGGTGTTTGATTGTGCTGCTTTCTCAAAAAAAAGTTTAGTTTTCAAAAAATCTAAATTATTTTATTTCACAGTAAAATATTTACCTAAAGCAAACTTTTAAATACTGTCATGTTCCGTGTTTTTCTGTTGTGTTTGAGTTTTCCTGAGTCTCCTCGTTGTCCTGTCTTCCCCTTGATTACTCCCAGGTGTGTCTCATTCCCCTGATTAGCCTCTGTCTATTTAGTCCCTCCTGTGTCCTTGTTCCTAGTCGTGTTGTTTGTTGTTGTCAATGTTGTGCTCGTGTCCTGCTTAGCCGCCTGTATGACCAGCGCTACCGGTGTGAGCCCTGGCTTCCGCTCAGCCGTGCTGCCTGGCCCGTGGACTTCTACTGTCAACTGTGTGTTTCTGGACTTTTGTTATTAAATATCCCACAACTCACCTTACCTGGGTCTCAAGCATCCTCACCGCCTCAACCACACCACATTCCATGACAAATACACCTGTGGTACGATGCATCTTTATTTATTGCAGTAAAAAGATGGAGCAATGCATTTCCCCCCATTACAGTAACACTTTTACGCTGAGCCACTGCTCCTGATTTACTTTCCAGTGACTTAAACCTCACACTCAGAGAATGGCATCGCTGCCATACTGCCTTTTGAGTCTCTTCAGTGCAAACAGATGATTGCGCAATAAACCACGGGGATCACTGAACCTGAAGTACGTGGTCACGGCCCAGTTTTGTAATGACAATAAAGTCAGAGGGATGAAAAGGTCAGGTACATAGATAGTGGATGCTGAGTCGCTGAAAAGGCATGGCCATAAACATATTTCTGACATGCCTGAGCAACATACAGGCCAGTTTGGCTGTAAGGAATGAAGCCGCAATGCTTGTTACGACTGACGTTCTGTTATTCAAACAACAAAGGGAGTGCGACGCAAAATTGACTCGTTAGATGAAGTTAGATGAAGTATTTTGTTTGTCTCAAATATGAAACACGTCTCTCCACTGTAACTCAGAAAGGCCTTTGGCCACATGTGCAGCATTTACTCCTGTCTGCTTTCAGTTACAGCGCACATAAATCTTCCCCTTTCACCTCAAAAGCCCAACTGGCCTTTCTAAATCAGAGCCAAAGATCCAGGTTTGTTTTCATTTAGACACCTATTTTATCAATGTCCATAAACGTTTATTAGTCTGGTACATTTGTTCTTCCTCAGATAGTAAAAAAAAAAAAGAAAAGCTGGTTGCTTTTGAAATACACAGCAAGAACTTCGTGACCTGAAGCACGGCTGGGAGGATTCCTTCCAGCTGAGGTCTGGAGGGCGATCTTAAGAGGGTGCTGTCGGCAGGATTTTTATGAACAGAGTTTGACCCTGCAGATGTGTTAGATAACGCCGCTGTTTCAGATGTCAGGCACTTTCGCTTAGAACTAGTTAAGTTGCATTCCATAGGTGTCCAAATAGCTGACACAATTGCTGTCTGGCAGGTGATGTCCTTTTCTCTCACACCGTCTAAAGTTGAGGAAAACTGTCAGCAACTGGAAAGAGATGGCAATAGGGGTTTCTGGGAATAAAAATCAGGTCTTGCTGCTAAGTAGGCCTGCCTCTTCAATTCTTGTAAATGCTCCAGGAAGTGAACAAAGCCAAATCGCATCTAACATAAAATGTCCTCAGCAGGCAAATGTGTCGAAGAAAATGCAGAACATAAAAATTTAATTTCTGCTTGTCTGGTTGGATTTGTTATTTCAGCGGCATCTGCAGATTGTAAGCAACTCAACTCACATCTTTACACTTACGCTTTGGTTTGCAGCACAGTCACATCGTTTGTCGTGTCTCGTAAAAGTATTCTTGCCAACTATATTGCTTTCCGGCCAAAAACGTCTAGGTGTTTGCAGTGACACTGGAATCGTTTAGTGGCTAAATCAAATTTGAGAAGTGGGGAGTTTCATCTTTCAGCATTACAATGGCCCTAAAGGCAGAAGTCATATCTCTCAGTGTGATCTGTGGTGTAAATTTCCACTCTTGTACCCACCCACTGGAGGCTGCTGAGACGTCCCGGTGGATTTTAAATTTCTGGATGCTAAATACTTCCGGTCAGAGTGTGGCACCAAACACAGCAGACAAAGAAAACAGCAGGTCAGATTACAAGCAAGAGAAGAAAAAACAAGGAGAGATGTGCTGTTTTCACAGTGTGGATTATTTACCTCTCAAGTACGAGGTTGCAAAAACTGCACCGACACTCGGTGACAAATCATCGTATCCTTCCTTTTCAGTTCTTTTGTTCTTCTCCTCTGTGTAGACATTACAGAGACTGCATTGCTATCATTATCTCCACTTAAGTGGCTGCAGAGAAAACTGTATAACAGCTGAGTGTGACTGGGCTGCAGCATGAATAGTAGCTCATGCTCGCAGCTCCAGCTGGGATAAAAGATGGTTGCAAAATGTTGATTAAAAAACTCCAAAAAACATCCTGTACTTTCTAAAGCTGATCTTAGGGGTTAGAGTAAGCATCCCCCTAAATGTACTTCATTTAGGGGTATCAAGGTAAGATATGCAGCACACTCCTTTCAGATTTTTTTTATTTATTATTTAATTATTTATTAAAAAAAACAAAACAAAAAAAACAACTTGAAAACCATGTTTTTCTTTATCTCTACAGTTCTGATGTTGGCCTGTCACAATTAAGTAACAGCGAAACGTGAAACGACACGATTCCTCCACCGTGAGGTTTCTTTTTCTGTTTCTCGCTAAATTGTGTTTCAAATTTCAATTTATTTTTTGCTTTAAATGTGTTGAGGAGGGAGTGTTACACATCTGCTGGTGTGGCTTTACAGCCAACATGATTTAAGCCCCAGACATACAGAAGAAGGTCTGGGTGTTTTATTACCAGGCCTAAACAAACGCCTCCTTACATACAGGCTCCTCTATAGGTAGGGAGTAAGTCACATGTATGGGGCTATTCCAGACATGTGACTGATGGGATTTGTGACGGAACCAATTCTCGGTTTAAAGTCATCAGATTATGCGCCAAACAAACCATAAAGGCATTTCTGCAAGGTTTTTGTAGTTTATTTAAACATTCCAGATGAACAAGTTTTTGTAGCTACACCCATTCAGATTGTAAAGCGAGACAAGCCTTACATAATACATAGTCTATATTTGACCACTGAGCTCCAGAGATCTCTAGCTATGCAACAACCGCCCCTCTTCTAGGTTACTGGGGGGGGGTTGGAGACCAATAGAGCTCACATGGACACATGCAAGAAGGAACTGAGGTTCATTACTAAAAATACTCTCAAATCCAAATGGGGGCAGTTGACCATACAGCACCTAGCAAAAGTATTCATATCCCTTTGGCTTGGATTTCATGTGATAGACTAATACAAAATAGTGTATGACTGTGAAGTGGAATGAAAGGAATGCCTGGGTTTCAACATATTTTAAAAATATACTTGGTAAGAGTGTGTAAAGCCTGTGTACCCGCTCCCTCGAGTCAACACTTCTCTAAACCACTTTTCAGTGCAATAACAACTGCAGGTCTTTTCGCTTATTTATGCATCGAGAGTTATATTTTTGACGTTCTACTTTGTAGGATAGCTCCAGTTCAGTCAGAGCTGGACTTTGACTGGGCCATTCTAGCACTTGAATATCCTTTGCTTCAGGTTTGAGCTGTCTGCGCCGCATCCACCTCCCTGAAAAGGTTCCAACACGTGGTGAATTAAAGCCTCATCGCATCATGACGGCGGTGGGGATGGAGTTTTTAGAGTAACTGGACTTCTTGTAATTTTCTTCCTCCTATGGCTTTTGTTTTGCCAGTCATCCATAAAGGCAGGATTTATGGAACAAGTCAAAAATATTTGTCCCACCTGAGCTAGAAATTCTTTCATCTCCTCCAGAATGTCAGCTTTGGTTGACAACCTTTTTAGTTAGTGTTTTTTCCCCCCACTCGTCTTGTCTTTTCCTTAGTTTTCATGCAGCTGTTTGTTTACCAGTGTTGTCAAATGTGGCTAAATGTGGTGCTTGTACAGGACAGCTGGATATTAGCTGGGTGATTTATTCTGAAGGTAGCTGCTTGAATAGGATTTTATTTAGTAGCAGTAGAATAAACGACACTAATAAAAAGGTACAATCCATTTTTATTTATTTATTAAATTTTTTTACAAACCTTCTATCCCTTCACTTCCACTTTGCATCTGACTGGTTACTGCTGGCTGATATATTACATAAAAAACCAATAAAATAAGAGGCAGTTTGTGGTTATAATGTGATAAAGTGTAGACTACTTTTGCAAGCCACTGTATTTATAACTCCAGGTTTTATCAGTTAAGATACTGGCCTCAGGGATCTTATCTCATCAACCAGGCAACAGCAGTTGTTTTCTTTAATCTACTTCAGCAATTGCCAACCACCAAATTTGCCAGCTTTTCGCTCAACTCATTACTTCATCTTATTTGACGGTGCCGTTGGAGGTGTTCACACAGGTTGCGGCGCTTCTACGCAATGAAACCACTTGAGTCTGTGCCATATTTTGGTGTTTTTATGTTTTCCAGCATCTCCCTTATCTGTGCTCCAAAACACTCCTGTAATAAATCAAGCAGGGAGAGACTGGAGTCTGACGTCAGCAGCACGACTGCTTGCGTAATCTTGGCCCTCAAGTCCCATAGATTTGTCATATGGAGCAATCTGGCAAAGTAAACGGACTCTTATCGCACTCTTATTCTCTCTATGGATGGTAGGATCCATGATGTCCAGCCTGAAGGCTCCGCTGGGCAGTCAGAATTGAAAACAATAGAGATTCGGATCAACTCGAATCAGTAAATGCCAGCTGCTACATTTGTATTTCAGCTGTTCAAAAGCTTCACATGATGCACCATATCTATAGCAAACACTCAGTTGCCTTCAGTAACACGCCCATTGGTGACAAAATACGAGGGAGGGTGGGGGGGAGAGGTCTTCTTGGGGGAATAATTCACTGAAATTGCAGGATAGTTGACAGACGGGTAAGAAAATTACCTCCACAACTCATCCAGTGTGACAAACGGAGTGGTATCACAATTCATCACGGTGACACCTAAGCGCTCATTGTTTGCCAGTGTCAGTTTCCAGCCACGGTTTTACAACCTGCTGTGACGTCTGCTCGTGTCTGCGGGGCTGACAGAAGACTGCTCCGCTGCACTTCCTCTCGCTGCTCAAGAGCAGAAAAATTCAACACTAATGTCTGCTGTTTTACTTTTGAACTAAGTAGGCAGAACAACACCGGTTTACTAAGGAAGTTTAATACTATTTACCAGCGACTGTCGTCTTGAATTTGTTTGCTCATGGGCATCTCCGGTAAGAATGTTGGTCTAATGTACAGTTTATTGAAGGTGTGTTTAAATACGGGCTTCCTCACCGCACCTACAAGGCTCACAGTCTTAGTTATTTTAGTTCCGGCAGGATGTCGACCTCAGGGATAAACAGAGCAACCAGCAGATTGCAGTCCCTGCTTAAATGGAGGAACGTGGGGACGATGAAGGATAGCTCAGGATTTCAAAAATTAGGTTTTGCTCCCTGGTTTCAAGTCGTCCATTTCTGAGATTAATTGGTCACAGAGACTGAAGACAAAAAAGGTCCAAATGGTAAATGGCCTGTAGTAGTGTTTTTTCTCGTCTTGAGGACTTCAAAGGGAGAGTCATTCACCCATTCATGCACACATTCACACGCTGATGGTGGTATGCTGCACTGTAGCCAGAGCAGGCAAGGTGAGTGAAGTGCCTTGCTCAAGGACACAAAAACTGAGATGAGCTGATTGGGGCTTTGACCCGGCAACCCACTGATTATGGGACTAACTCCTGCCTCCTGAACGCCCAAACAGACTTTTACAGTACATAAACAAGGCTATATTTTGATAAAACCTTCGTCAAAAATAAAGAAAACTCACAAAACTATGTGTTTATTTTGTAATAATATAGTTGTTTTGAAGATTAGGATTTATTTATTTATTTATTTATTTTTTAAATCGGATTACAACAACAAGCAGATTACTTGTTTTCATTTTGTAAAAAAATCTAGATTTGGTATTTCTGGGCACTAAAGTTAACAACTAATCCAAACCTTCTTTGAACAACTCCAAACTCAAAAACATCCCAGCAGGTAATGAATGACTGTTTTCTTAACCTTTAACCCATCGTCACATGGTAGTTTTACTCAGAGGTCAATAACTATTTATACAGGAAATCAAAGCAGAAGTCGGCGCTCCACCAATAATCTTTCTTTGAGAAAGTCTTACTACTGCAAACACAGAAGAGAAATTAGTAAAATAAATGCAATGTGGTGTAAAAATCAACAAGTTTTCATTTGGACCAATGTTTCTAATTTTTTATTAGAAAGGAGAAAGAGAGAAAGGAGAGAAAGGAACTGAGAAATGCTTCTTTCTCAGTAGGCATTTGGGAAGATCTCAGGGGGAACATTGGCTTTCAACCTCCCTTTCCTGTGTAAATAACCATCCAGTGAAGTTGTGATTATGAATGAACAGTTTTGTAAAACAGTTGTGCTGTATTTGACACTAGAGTTGTTTCACAATAATAGATGTCCACTTTAGAAGGCCCCTCGGAGACTAGCTGTCAGCTTCAGCTTTTAATCTGGATTTACAATAAATGAACGTGCCAAGAGTTATACACAAAATGCTTATCGCGTTTCAACAGTACGTCACTTTAAACCCTAAAATATAAACATGAATCGTTCTTCTGTTTTTTTTTTTGTTGTTTTTTTTTTTGCCAATTGAATAAACATCTTGCCTCTACATCAACAGCGCTCCATCTTACATGAAGCTGTGAGAATGTCAAAGGGGCTGACATTTATCTGCAACCCACCACCAACGCTTTTAAAAAACTTTTCTCATCCCCGTTCAGGTAAGAGACTGCTCTTCTCCCAGAATGCACAAGTACCGCAAGGGTGGTTATTTATAGTCGCATGACGCATGATGTGTCTCATGTGTGCTCAGCAGGACCTTCGGCTGGAGACGCCGCTTCCTGGCTCTTCAACAGCCGTGGATGTTGTTGCCACAGAAACAGCGCAGTGTTGACATCACAGGGCTTCAAGTGATCTGCTGTGGAGACCAAAAAGCCAAAGCCTGATCACCACCTGACTCCTCGGAGGTTTGCGAGAAGCTGTTAGCCTCCAGCTGTGGACACAAGCTGAAACATGCATGAAACACAGAAGAAAAAAGAAACACACACACACACACACACACACACATACTTACACCCTTATGTTTTGGAGAGAAGGTAATGACATGGACTTGTGCATGTGCTTGTGTCTTTTTAATGGCTGCATTGCTGAAACAACATGGGATGAACTTTGGTCTGCTGTAAACATTTTACAGGTGTGTAAACAAGTAGTGTGGAAATGTATGACGGGGGTGGGGGGACATTTTTAATTATTACCTTAAAACAGGGAAATTCCCCACCTCTGCTGTTTGCTGGAATAAACAGAAACAATCCAAAGGCCCATCTCATCACTGAGGGAGTAATGTCTGCTATTGTGAGTAATGTCTATGATTGAGTCAGGTCCATCATTATGAGACATTTAGAGTATTATAGCCCATAATAGGCTCCATTTAAGACAAGATGAGGCGTAAAGACAAAGGCAGGTCCGACCGCAGTCCAGTCACAGAAGACCAGAGACTCTGGACACTCAAGAAATGTGCAGACAGTCCGACTCAAACCGGTGCCGCACTTACAGTTCCTGGGAGAAAAGCTCACAAATGTTCTATTTTCACTCCAGGAACGTCTCTGTAAGGGCACCAAAACAAATAAAATGCAACCTGCCGCACAGATAAAGAGGCAGAGCGGAGAAAACCGAGAGGGCAGCGAGAGGTTATCTGATTGCAAGCAACACTGAGCAAATAAAATGAGTAAGTGTTTGTGCTGAAGTTTGGTTTGATGAATGGACACATCAAAGGCTAAATGGTCACAGGTTTCTACTGTACCTGTTAAGCTAATGACACATTTCTACAGGACAAATACTCCCCAGCGGGTTATCGACTTTAAAAAAAATTGCGACGACTGATTTCCACTTGTATGGTGGAGTCAGTTTTAGACTTCAGGTGGATTTTAACCAACATGCTAAAAACAGAACGTCTGAAGATGTTTTCCATCTGCTATGTGCCATACAGCCAATGAGATAAACTGGCTACAAGAAGGTTTGAAGTGAGCTCAGTCAAGGACGCATCATGTTCTGAGTCTGTCAGCTCTCACTATAGCTTCAATTCCAGGCCTGGTCCATTAACTCTTTGTGTGCTGATTTTCTCTGCCTTCTTTTCCACCTACCATCGCTCTAATGTCACAAAAAGAAAATCATGAAAAGGATACAATGCGAAAAACATAAACGAACTAAACTACTCAAATGACAATAAAGACATGCAAATCTCCCCAAAGGAGATGTACGCTGAGTGCCATGACAGATAAGAAAGAACATTGAAACAAGAAAGACAACAAGAACATATCCATTCATGCATTACTTTTCTCTTTTAATAAGAGGGTGAAGGAGGGAAATTCAAACAAACCTCTCGCCAGCCGCGCTCTTCAGCTCATTCTGGGGACTTTCGTTGGACACAAATTTGAATTTAGGCCATATCTTAATGTAGAAACTGCCAGATCCTTTCAACGTGGAGTAAAATCCAGATCCATTCGGACTATTTGGCATGCTAAGAGTAACTGTACCCAAGTTAGGTAAAACCAATCTCAAAAACTTAACAGTGTTTTATTAACCTTAGAACCACTGTCACATTTTCATTAAGCAGTTATCCAAACAAAAGCTGATAATTATTTGCGTGGGAAACTCAAATCCTCCAGTTCTTTTAATTGTTTTTGCCTTCTCTGAAAATGATTGCTCTATACAAAATACAACATCATCTCTACAAACTACTCGACTTTTCAAGCACTTTCAAGACAGTAGATGTTTGCGTTTGACCTTCTCTTGTTCACTGTTTTCTTCAGCCTCTTCGACCAACTTCATCTGCATTTTAAAATATACAAACTGCTTCTATTTTTCTTTTTAACAGAGCCTGATTTCCAAACATTCCAAATTATCTCTGAAATACGTGGCTCCTGGCCAGCCCTTATCATAAGCAGAAGTGGAGTTTGTAATTGCCGCAGGGTCGGCATGAGGCATCATTAGATTTGTGACTGCAGAAGGTCCCATCCTGACGTCAATTCTCCCACGACAGCAGCGGTCATACATCATACTCGCAAGTAACTTCAAAGTTGAATGTTCTGTCACCATAGGCACAGCTGAAGGCCAGGATAATAATGTCAGCTGCTTGTGTATGAGTTTCAAGAGCATGTCATGCATACTATAACTGTTCATGAGTAGAGAAGTAAAAAAAAAAAAATTATAGTATCAGATTTTATTGTGATTCTGGTTCTGTTGGATTTCCATATCATTCAACATAAAAAGTAATTTTGCTTGACAGCCCAAGCATCTGAGGTTATCACATCTTAATTAATCTTAAAATAAAATAATCTTTATTTTTTTAATACATTTTTTACTAAGCGACATTGTTTTGGTTTTGTTTTGTTTTGTTTTTTTCTCCAGGGTGTTGTAAGCTGTTGCTTCTGGCAATAATTTAAACAAACTTTAAAATGTTATTTTCTGTCATTGCACTTGAGATGCAGAAAAAAGGAGAAACAACTCAAACTTGTAAACTATTCACTGTTCACGCTTCACTCAGTATATAAATTACACAATGAATCTGAGTCACTAACTATCTGTAAAGCAAATTCTTTTCAAATCACAGAGCGCAAAAATGTTTCATCATGGAGCGTGTGAAGCCCCCCCCCCCGGATCCTCCCTTAAAACTTGCTCAGGGCCTCAAATAACTTTGGGCTGCCTCTGCTCCCAGCAGCTGCAGTCTTTTCTCAGTTGTTACTTTTTTTTTTTTTTTTTTTTATCAGACTCGGTCAGACTTGGGCTCAGCTGTAGTCTGAACCCGAGGTAATGCTCCTCGGGATCCCTGATGATCGGAGGGGAAAACTGTGCCAGGATGCAAACTGCTGCAGAGCAGAGGAGGAGGAGGACGAGGAGAAGGAAGAGGAGGAGCAGAAAGCTGTCACCGAGCGTCAGATGGAGGGTGTTCCCTGCATGCGGGACGTCCATAATCAATGGCCAAACGCAGCAGCCAATCACCGCGGCCCATGCTAATAAGGAGGCTCTCCAAGCCTCCAGGACCTTCCTTATGAATCGGCGCTTTGCACACTGACTGGATTTCAGCGGCGCGCAGGGCAGGAGGAAGCTGCTGATCTCTGTCAACCCTGAGACCTTCTTTCTCTCCCCACCGCCTCCAGTTTTGAACCAGACCTGCTCCAGCCGCTGACCTCGAGAGGAGATCTGGGTGATTTTCGAAGAAGAGTCTCTGATTGTTAATTGTTTATTTTTATTTAGATTTTTTCCACCCATTTTTTGTTGTTGTCTTTGTTTTACATTTAAGTCGGGGGAGGGAAAAAAAAACTTGGGACTGAAATGTCTGGAGCTTTGGATCAGACCCGGAGGTTCTGTGTGTTGTCGTGGGATCAGGTGCAGCGTTTGGACTCGATCCTGGGGGAGGCTGTCCCCATCCACGGCCGAGGAAACTTCCCCACTCTGTCCGTGCAACCCCGTCAGATCGTCCAGGTGTGGTAACCCGACCCTCCACACTCTTTTTTTTTTTTTTACATTTTATTTTAATTTCTAACAGATGCAGGGTGAAGATTTGTTTACTTAAGTTTACAAGCAACTAAAAAAAACCCCACAACAACCTACATATAATCTATTAAGCCTGCAAATTGAATATATTTGGCTGGAGCTTCAAATGTAAATGAATAATTTATTGTAACTTAATTATTCCCTTTGAAAATCCTCAACGACCCCTGGTGGTCTTTTATCACTCTTAGACACACCCAGAACTTAATTTTGTCTCTTTTTTAAACTCTTTTCATCTCAAGATCATCCCCAATTTAAGTTGATTTAATTAATGGAGATTAATTAACTTTATTCCACGAGAATGAGTACAAATTCTCAATAAATGTATTCATTTCATGGAGCCGGTATTTACATATTCTCTCTGTAAATGTCATTTGTGTGGGCCATATGATCTAGAACAGTGTGGTCAGATTATGTTTCGCCTCCCCTGATACTTAGGTTTGCGTTTAGCTGGAAAAGAAACTGCAGAGTTAGAATTTCAAAATGAACGGGTGGCTGTTACAGGACACCGTCCCCCCCCTTCATTTTTCCATCTCCTTTTGCACTCTGATATATTCAAGATGAGCCCAAGAACTTTGTGAAGCCCAGAGGTCCGTGCCTGTGGTTGTGGAAAGATGAATGGGCCATTGAAGAACTCGGGGAGGCTTAAATGGGGGGTTTGATTTCCAAGTGTGGGGACTCCTGTGTTTGTGGATTTGTGGAATCCCTGTATAATTTTTTTTACTTATTTTTTTCTTTCTACCATCTGCTGCATAGATTAATTTAAACGGAGACTGAACGATGATGACTGGTTTCGGTGTGTGTTGTATCAGTCATGATGATGTGTTGCTCCAGTTCCTCTGACATAACAGGGAACGACATGAATTGATGCATGGACCTTTGTCCCACTGCAGTGGTACTGCTATAATATCAACTTCACCATAAAAAACCTGCATTTTCTCCCTTTTTCAACTTTTTTTTTCTAAATACAGTTTCTGACTGTTTTATTTTTTTCTTTTTCTAAGTTTATTCTGTTTGGTAAATTTTCAGTCATTCATGCTTCACAGCAAGTGTTTCTGATCATTAGCAGGCATAAATTCAAGTCAAAACGAGTTTTGTTTTTCAGTATTTCACCTGTTGATTATTGATCAAAGGCAGAATTGACAGATTCCAATCCCTGCTAAACTCAGACGTTTATCTCTGACTTGTAAAACAACAGCCTTTGTCTTCCACATTTTAGATGTGTCCCTTTTCCAACATATCTGAAATGGCTGAATTATCTCTGCAATGTGTCAATAAATTCTGCACTCATGGCATCACCTGATTGAACAAAAGAGTGGAAAATAAGTTCAAATAGCAAATCAACCTAATATCATGTGATCCAAATTATATTAGGTTGGGATTGGGGATTAAATATTATTATTATTATTATTATTATTATTATTATTATTATTATTATTATTATTATTATTATTACCTGCCTCTCGCCCAGAACGTAGCTGGAGATAGGCACCAGCAACTCCCAACCCCATTAGGGACAAGGGTGGAAGAAAATGGATGGATGGATTATTATTATTAGTGTTCATCATTTTTATCCTGTGAGAACTAAATATCATAACAGAATATTTAATTTGTAATTGAATCCAACAGAAAATGTTGTAATTGCAGGAATGTCCCTATCTATCAAAACAAAAGCTCCTTATCTTGATCTGATTTTTTACTACACTCACAAACAGAGTAATTGATCAGTATGTTTAATGACAAAAATAGAGAATTTCTTACCTTTTGAACACTTGATAAGTAAGAAAAAAAAATTGACTTTAAAAAAAAATTCTATATGACTTGGCTCCCGCTTGTTAGAATCGACCAAAGAAAAGACCGATTCCATTCACTGGATGTCTTGGGTTTTGCAACACAAATCCACTTCACTTTCACACTTTGTTTTTTTTTAACTAGAGAGCTTGAGCCCTGGAGAATTCTAAATTTTAGCCACAAGGTTAATACCTCTACTTGAACTTCTTTTGGGGTTGAGGGGTTAATTGCATATCTGCATCCAAGCATCTCTGAGAGGTGAGTTGCTAACTGCAAGATCGCTTGGATGTGATTAGAGGTTGAAGTGCTGAAAAGGGGAAAAAGAAAACACTTTTTCATTGCTTCTGACTGGAGTTTGGACCCAGTTCATTCTGCTTTATGGCTGAAAGATTGTAAGCATCTCACTGGCAAATTGCTACTGTCGCAAATTTTGCCTTGCCCTTTATCCTGCAAGGCAAGGAGCAAGGCTTGCCCTGTGTAAAATGCGTTTGTCTCTAGGCTGACCCAGTATGTAAAAATAGAGCCATCATGTTATCTGATCACCATGGGAGAGAGCGTTAACACACACTAATCTGACAGGCCGGTGCCGTGGAAGATTGAGGATTGCGTGTAAGCATGCAGTAGCTAATTTGTGCTGCAGGTGTTTATTTCTTCATGGTTTTGCAGCAGTTGTTTGCCCAGCGGAACCACAGTCTGACATGTCCAGTCAGTGATGCATGAGGTGTTAGTACAAGCATCAAGATAAACCTCGGATCCCTCCCGCAGATGCAAAACGGAAGCTGGTGCCTTTTAATTTGAAACCTAAACTAGATTATTGCAGTTTAAGTGCATAATCTTAATGCATCCTTGTTGCTGTTTTCAAAGCAGCAATGTCTGTTGACTCTCAGTTGCTTCTGCTCAGAGACGGACAAATTGCTGGATGACCAGAGCGTGTTGGTGGCAGGTTAGGATTAAAAATCTTATCTGTGTGACTTTAATAAGGCAGTTTGACCCAGGTGGACATAGCCCTGGAGACTTTCCATCCCTGCGTGGTTTTTTTGTTTTCTTTTTTGCAGCACTTCAGTTTGATTCAGACTGAGGTTGAGGGTAATGAGGTGGACTTTTGTGAGCAGGGGTATTGATCTTGCCTTCACAATCTATTGATTTCCTCTATGTTGCTGTGGGGGTTGCTTAAACAAGTCTTTTGAGATGCTTGCTAAACAACTGTAATGGAGTTTCACTTGACATTCCTTTTTCAGCAGAAGGCCTGCCAAACTAAGCCGGTCAAGATACAGATTTCTGGTTAATATTTGAGACCAATTGTTTGATGATTCTCCAGAAATATGACCATATCTGATACTGAATTTCATAAATTGTTGACTGTCTTCCAAAGGAGAGAGATTGTGATGTCACCTGGAGAGAGCCTTCTGTATTATGCTGTTATATAATTTTGATAAGCTGTATTGACTTTATTGCCCTTTCTATCTTTTACATCATAAGCCACCTGCAAGAATGCACTTTATCTCGGTGGAGTTGTGGTTTATATTTCAATAAACTGTTTTGAGGTTGGCATAACAACCTTGTGTTATGTGTCAGTGTGTTAGTAATTAATTATCCTCTGATAATAAAGGTAATGTTGAATTAATGATTCTAAACTAAAAAAAAAACTGAAATGACTAATGTTTCCCGAAAAAAATTATAATTTTGTGGACAATTTCAGATTACCGATTCTTCTGAATCTTCTGCCAGCCAAAAACAGTTTGGCTCTTTTCTCTTCAAAAAGAACATAAGAACATTGTTTTTTGTTTTTTTTAATTTTAGCTCTTTTTTTAATTAATTCTTGATATTAAGTCAAATACATCTGTGAGATGGTTTTCCTTTTAATAAAAAGACCAAAGAACAGTTACAGAATTCAGCGTTATATTAAGGATTAGCGGAGAAACCACTACAAAAAAACAGACATCTTCAGATGTATTTATAGAGAATTCAGCTTCTTTCCTTAACTCTGAAATTTAAAAAAAAAAAAGCTGCCAACATTTTCAACATCTTCCATAAGACAGAGGTTAAAAGTGAAACACAATGAAACAGCACAACTTTGCAGTGCTCCGTTTAGCCTTCCTATTATTTGATGAAAGTCTTGCTCTCTCTCACTGTCCTGCAGCTTAAACAGAGCACTTCTCTTTATATTAACTTGATATTGGATTAACATTCAAATTCCTTCTTAAAAATCTGTTTTTCGTTTTCACTTGACATAGTTATTATGCTCACTATTGACAATGACAATGACTATCTTGACTTTGTCATCATAAGAACGGCCACAATATTTTGTGGTGAACTGAAAATGAATGAAAACACAGTATAATCTGGTTCTATTCTTGTACTTCACACAACAAATAAAAATCTGTTTACAATTTTTTTCTTGGCCTAAATGCTTTGTTTGAACCTGAAGTAATGTTTTTTAAAATGAATGATATATTTGGTAAAGGTCACTCATCGTGTGTTGTTTTTGTCCAGGTGGTGCGAGCGAGGCTCGAGGAGAGAGGAGTGTGTGTGAAGGACGTGAGGTTGAACGGCTCAGCGGCCAGCCACGTGCTCCATCAGGAAAACGGCCTTGGCTACAAGGACCTCGACCTGATCTTCGGGGTGTCGCTAAAGGATGACCAGGCCTTCCGCCTGGTGAAAGACGTCGTTCTGGACTGCCTGTTGGACTTCTTGCCAGCCGGGGTCTCTAAGGAGCGCATCACGGCGCTGACCCTCAAGGAGGCTTATGTGCAAAAACTGGTAAAAGTCTGCAACGACACGGACCGCTGGAGCCTTATCTCGCTGTCCAACAACACGGGCAAGAACGTGGAGCTTAAGTTTGTAGACTCTTTGAGGCGGCAGTTTGAATTCAGTGTGGACTCCTTCCAGATTTGTCTGGACTCTCTGCTTCTGTTTGACCGGTGCTCGGAGACCCCCATGTCGGAGAGCTTTCACCCCACCGTGATCGGGGAGAGCGTGTACGGCGACTTCCAGGAAGCTATGGACCATCTGTGTCAGAGGACCATAGCGACCCGAAGCCCCGAGGAAATCAGGGGCGGTGGCTTGCTGAAGTACTGCCACCTGCTGGTGAGGGGCTTCACGCCCTCCTCCGAAGCAGACATGAAGCAGATGCAGCGCTACATGTGCTCCCGCTTTTTTATTGACTTTCCCGACATAGGCGAGCAGCAGAGGAAGCTGGAGGCCTACCTGCAGAACCACTTCGCCGGCATGGAGCACAAACGCTACGAGTGCCTGATGACTCTGCACCACGTTGTGAACGAGAGCACTGTGTGTCTAATGAGCCACGAGCGGCGTCAGACGCTCAGCCTCATCTCTATGCTGGCGCTGAAGGTCCTCGCCGAACAGAACGCCATCCCGACTGTGACAAACGTCACGTGTTACTACCAGCCGGCACCTTACGTGCAGGACATCAACTTCAGCAATTATTACATTGCACATGTGCAAGCGCCGCAGATCACACACTGCAGTAATTCGTATCAGACATGGCTGCCCTGTAGCTGAGCCCCTGTGTCTCCGTCATCGCCACGTCGAAGGAACAGGGAAACGAAATCTTGGTTTGCCAAATGTGACTTGTTTCAAACAATCCTGTACTGCTGGATGTCTGATTGAGCTGACAAATCATTTCTCCTCATGTTTTTTTTTTTTTTTTTTTTCAGATGCAAAAACATCTGTAAGATTGCTGGTCATTTCTGAGATGTAGCTTTAATATCATATTTAAATATGAAAAGAAAACAAGTCTTTATATGTTTCAGAAATACATGTTTTGATGGAATGAAACATTGACACTGGTGTTATTTTCTTACATTTTTGAAAAAAAAAAGAAAAAAAGCAATTACTTACTGGACCAAAGATGTTTTTTTTTTTTTTTTTTTCTGAATTAAGCGATGCTTTAATTCCTAGTGCCTAAAAAGAACCACAAAATGTTTGAAAACATTTGTAAAGTGACAACTGTGAATTCAGTGTTTTCTAGATTCTGTCTCTTTTCAGAAACATACATCATTTTTGTGAGAATAAAAAAAAGGAAAACCCAGATTTTTTTTTGCATTGTGGTCATTTTAAGTTTGTCCTATAATGATTGACATTCCAGTCGGTGGGTTTATGGTCGTAATTAGTTTACAGTTTGTCGTCTGAGCTACTGCACCATTCTCAATGAAGTCACCTTACATATTTTAAGGTATACCGAGATTTTTTTACAAAAAAAAAAAATATCGTTGTGATCCTACTGCTTAAAGTCCCTTTGTGGACATATCAGAGAAAAAGTGCTGAAGTGACAAAGATTTTTTTACTCCACACTGTCCCTCCCCCACCTGTTGCCACTCTGGTGGCTGAAAGAGGATCTCTATGCTTTTTCTTTACTTTAAAGAAAGAGCGTTTGTGATAAAAATGAAATCATAACACGGAGGTTATCATAACTCCACAAATCACTCTTAATAAAGAGATAATTCAGTATTTTTGAAGTAGGGTTTTGTTAAAATGGAGGCAGTTATCTCCAACAGATTACTAGTAGTATAAATAGCATAAGTCCTGATTAATTGGTCCTGAAGAATGAAGTTACCAGCAAGTCTGAGAGAAATCAAAACCAAATTTGACTTTTACCTCCTCAAAACACAGAAGTCTCAAAACTGACAAGTAGTTCATGTGAGCATCTTGTATTCTTTAAACCATTGTCCGGAATAGAAGTAATGGGAAGTAAAATGCAAGATCATTGTGCAAACTTAAACCAAAGGTCACCAACGTATACTATCTAAAGAGCCACTGTTGTTCTCTCTCTGATCAAATAACATTTAATTGTCCTGAGTTTAAAACAAAGCTTTATTGAAGAAAATAAAACCATTTCCTTGAATGACATTTACCAGAATTATAAATATGGAAAATAAATTATGTAATTTGTGTCTTTGCCAAGAAAAAAAAAAAATCATTAGAATTAGATTGAAATCATTAGCATCATGATGTTGTGAAACTTTAGATACAACATTAAAACACAGATAAAAAAAAAGAAGCTAAAATCTCTTATTTTAACCTTATATTTAAATACAAGACTTAGCTCAAGATCACTTTGAACAAAGGTTATGAAGAGCCATATGCAATTTCAGAGCCAAAGGCTAAAGAGTCCTGGTTTAGGACTTTACGTCACTGCATTGATTTTTATTTTCTATTTTCACTTTGTATTGAGGTTCTTTTAGACAGCTATTTTTTCACTTGTTCCCCTCTCAGCCCATGTTTCAGTCAGGGAGATAATAGCTAGCACACTGCCTCAAACATCCACTTTCTTGTGCAAATAGCCATCAGTTTCTGCATGAGCAAAAGCCTTGTACAAAGGTAATTGTGGCTTAATAGTTCATTAAATAGGTGTTGCATTAGCCACTGTGATGTTTTGAGAATAGAGTTGTTTTAGGATGGAAGAAGCCTGCTTTGTCTTGCACCTCTTTTTGATTAGCTGTTAGCTTTAGCCTCCTGGTTTGGCTAAAGCTAAACCAGTTGCTAAGAGAGTGAAGTTTTGAAGGCAAAACTATCTTAAAGAGCAACATACGTGCCTGCAATTTAGCTAGCTAACATCATCTTGACATCCTCATTTTACTGTGTATAAATATCAGAGGAGAAAAACTTATAACTCCTTTTCTCTATATCTTTAGGAAACCCTTTTTTTTTTGTTTTATTCTAGCATTTCTATATTTTTTGGTTGAGTTTTTTCTTAACTATCAGGTAACCATAGCATTTTTTATGCTGTGGGAATCTCATTCTGACCCATGCCTACTTGTAATTTGACCTTACTAATAATATATAATAAATGCCTCTTTTCATTAAATATGAGAAGTCTCTACTTTAAACCAGAGACTTGTATAACTCCATCTTTATTTTGTTAGTTCTGTACCGTCCTGATGAATGGGTTCCTGTTTGTCGTAGTGGCAACAAGCTGGTTCATTCCCACTAACCCGGTCCATTGAAAACCATCGACTGATATGCGGAGTGAGTTGCGTTTGTTAAACTGGAGCTGAGGATCCATTACAATCTGAGGACATGAACTATAAGGAGGCTTTTCTAAAGCACAATGGCTTCTCTCTCCTCTGTGATAGCAAACCTTTTTAACAAAGGCTAGCTTGTTCTCAATCCATGTTACCACTGGTAACCCGGCCCTGTTTGCTTGACCGAGACTACCTATATCCCTGTCATTTTGTCTTAGTCAAAATAAGAAGTTTTTTTAAAGACAGACAAACTGGGAGTGACACATTTCGCTGGCAGAATTTAGATCGTTGCACGCTAGCGCTGCTCATATTTTGACCAATAATTACATCTACTCTGAAATCTCAGAGTAAAGAACTGCATGTTTTCCCATATGTGACATCCCCTCCTCTCACACACACATTCAGACTTTGATCTTGCTGAATCCACCATACTGATGTTGAAAGGCAGAATTGAAAATGTGGTGTTATTGAAGGCTATATATACGCATAGCCGGATCCCAGACTAAATCTGTTAAATGCAGGGTATTGGTCCTGGTCACAGCATCAGTGCCCATAGAGGAACCGTCCCAGTGCCAAAGTAAAGTACAGTAAGCCTTTGAATGTACGACTATGAAATTCTTTTACTTCTGCGATACTCTGTTGCACGCAGAGTCAGATTAAGTTGGAAAAAGAGCTGGAAAGCCCATTTTCACAGGTGTGTGCATAAGCCTTTTAATAGTGTACAGCCACCACCTTTGGAGTGCTAGCTGGCAGTCATTAAATCATCCTTTTAAAAACGTGAGTCAATTGTGAGGCAAAACTGTTGCTAATGATGTTTTAATATGCACTTTAATGCTTGAGAAAAAAAAAGATCCTCTTATATTCAAGACTAACGCAACTAAATCCCAATATGGCACATATTTATATGGAAAGATATAAATATGTAAAAATCCTGAATCTGAAAGTGCAGAAAAATAAACTCTTGAGTAGATTTATTCTTTCAAGGGAAAAATACCACACTTTGTAATCATTAGTTTTGTCTTTGGGGCTAAAATTTCTTAATATAAATAAATGGAGCTGATGATCCATGGGGTATAAATGAGTATGACATAACGCAGATGCCATTCTTTTAGTTAAGAAAAACAAGAGAACATCGTTCTCTTCCGTGCATATAAACCACTCATATATACAAATAAGACAGTAAGTTAAAGCAATTCAAAAACTGGAATTGCAACAAACAAAACTCAGAGAAGATCTAAATGTGTCTTACCACCATGAATAATGAAATGGGAAGAAATTCATACCACTTATCAACCACAACAAAGAATGCTGTTTACATGCCAACCAGATGTTGGTTTATTAAGGTGTACTAGATACTGCTGACCGTTGAGCTTTGATCCAATGAGGATAAGATTATCCTCATAATAGACAATAAACTGTATTGTCCCTCAGTTCCAGACGTACCAGTAGCAAAGTCACAAAAATAAAAAAATAAAAACGAAACTAATGATAAATGCACAGTAATGGCAAATGTACAGCATAAGAAAATATGTAACACTTTATTTGATGGGGTGTCCATAAGACTGACATGATACTATCAAACATGACATTAAGAACATGAAGGTGTCTTTATGAATGTTTATGGCTGGTGAATATTGACACTTTAATGCAAAGTTGGCACTTTTAATGCAACTTTGCATTAAAATTGTCATTATTTACTTAATTATTCTTCTTGAGAGCAGTTATAAACATTAATGAAGATTTCTTCATGTTCTTATCGGGTGCTATGTCATATTTATGACATTCATATCTGTCTGATGAACACCCTTTGAAATAAAATGTTTTGAAATAAAATGTTACTGAAAATACTGTGCAATTATTAAAAGTGACATACTCCAATTCAATTCAAGAAATGTGCAAAATGTAAAAAATATTGATGTATATTTCTGCATTGAAAAATGAGAAAAAATGTACAAGTAAAGAAAAACTGTGCAAACAGCAACAAAAATGTTGTTTCAAATGATTAAAAACTGCTTCAATATCAATAACAATGTACAAATTTAGTTGCCAGCTTGATAAATGTACCCAGATAAAAGATAATTGACGTAATAAAAGCAGAATTTATTTCAAGGCTTTCACTCGACTTTACTCATCCAACCAAACAGTGTTAATGATGCAAACCTCCAGCTGAAGAGGACTTCTCAAGAAAAAAAAAAAAGTTAAGACTTCTGTTACTCTTCAGAACAAAGTGAGACTTTGTCCTTTAATTTCCGTCTTTGTTCTGGATTTTCCTACCAATGTTGTGCATAAATACTTCCACCACTGAAACGCTGGTTGATGTCAGCCACAGAGTAACGAGGCTAGAACACGTATTTGTATAACTGTCCTCCCTGTGACTCAGCCATCTTATATTTATTGTGAAAAGCTCTTTTGAGCCTTGCCTTAAACACCAGAAACTGTTAAAACGGCACGAGACATTTAGATTTGTCACATTCAATTTTATGAATATGAAATTCAGTAAAACTGTAAATAACTTGGAAGGAAAAGCAAATGTAGCTATGATTGACCACAACAGTCTCTGCAGACCTTTAAACACTACAATGAGCCATCTGTTTCACTGTGTTTTCCGTTCTGTATTTTAGGGTGTGATTTATGCAAATCCGCTTAAATAATTAGTTAAAGCTGTTTTATTTAACTATTGCCCACAGACCTGCTTCTCTTGTGGCCTGGCTACTCAGTCATAACCAATTAAAATCCAATAAGATGTGTTGTTTTTTTTGTCTGGTGACATAATAATGGAAAGAAATCTACAAATTTCTGAGAATTGCTTCAACCTGTTTTGAATCCAGCAGTTTTTGTTTTCTTTCTTGTACAACCAGGAGAGACGATACACCTCCGGTCTTGGGAGCAGCAGTGTCTAATGATGGCTCACTGTGGTTTCTGAAAAAAAACAAAAAAAACTGCCTCATCCAGATGACAGAAATGGAAATTATAGCCAGCAATAGCAGTCTGAGAAGTCTGAGATGTTTAATTTAGACTCGCATGAATATGAAGTTTTCTGCGGTTGTGTGAAATCTGAACAGTAATATAGACACTTTAGATTTTAGCCACAACAGAATCTGCTCTGGTTTGCCTTTAACATTTCTCTCTGACCAGAAAATATATCAAATCACCCAAAAGAGTAAAATGTTCCACTCATGCAATATATGTGGTTGATGAAGCTGGTTCAAGTCAAACTTTGAACACTCCCTGTGATCCTGATCATGCTCGCCTGAGTCAGGATGTGATGATGTTTTAAATTAAGCAGGACTCTGGGAGCACATGATTCTGTAGATGTGACATCATCCTGAGGGTGCAGAGCGGAAACACATGTCTGCTCTGAAGACTGAGGGTGATTGGAGCAGGCTGACAGCGAGGCTTTACCCAAATGTGTTTTGCGTGTGTGTGTGTTGCTGGGGTGAAGCTCTGAGGAATGTCTACAAGTTCATCACAAATTCAAACATGAGAAAAAGCGTCTGAAGAGTTGGAGCACAGCAGACTTCTTGGGGTTGTCAAAGGTTTCAGGAAAAATGAGCAACAACCCTTAATCAACCCAAAAACATGAACTTGTACAAACTTAAGTAATGTTCTTATGTAGGATAAAAGTATTGGATTGGGGCTATACCTCCAACGTATCACTGTCAATACTGGAGCTCCACAAGGATGTGTGCTTAGTCTGCTGCTGCTCTCTGTATACCTAGAATTGTATGGTCACTCACGGACTGTACCAGGACCGCTGTCCAACTACTTTAAATTCAATTCAATTTCTTTTGATTGAACCAACTCACAATAAATGTAATCTCAATTCACTTTACAATAAGAACTGATCCTGATCATGTTCAAACTCTATAATGTGAGAGAAGAAGGTAAACACAGCTAAATGTTTCATTTCTATGGCAGACAGATAAGGACTCTGGTCTCATTGCCTACAAAGACGGCACAACCAGTGGTTGGTTTTAAGGGATCTGGTTGGTTTCAATGGGTCCACCCCATCCAATACATAAAAATATAATTTGAAAACTGCATTTCATATCTATTCTGATAATCTTTATTTAACTTACTTTAAAGATTTTAAACATTTAATTATGATATAAAAGGCTGAACAGAAGGAATACGGATCAGGCGATTTTTACTTGGTACTTTAAATATTTAGTGATTATTTTTGCTTTACTAATAATAATATTCTTTTCACTTTTTGCACAGCCTTTACACAAAACCAGGATGGATTTCACTGTGCTTTGACCTTATTTAACCACACATGCAGATCTACAAGTGTTATTCAGACTGACAAAAGGTGTGAATCATCAGACATGCCTGGCTGCTCATGGGAAGGAAGTGATGTCATGGCGCGCAGATGGAGCATCTTGAAAAAGACGGGGGCAAAGAATAGAATGGCCTCTCTCTGCTTGGAACAGGGAGAGGTAGGAAAGGGTATTAAATGTTAGCAACCAAAAAAGTTTGCACAGAATCTGAATCTGACTTTAAAGATCAGGGGGCACTGGGTGTCGCGGCAGATGGAAACTGCTGCTGGGGGAGGCAGAAGTGTGAGACACTTGCACACAGCGCTGAGGATTCTTGGCATTGCAACCCACTGACAAACAATCCTAACTTTATCCTGTGAGCCGGGCCAACTGAATGGCGGCAGTGTGCAGAGTTTACCCACCAAGGGGGGCTGCAGCTCGCCCCAACCTAACTCTGTTCCCATCCGAATGCTGTGATGTCTGAGGCTGGGCTGTCAACTGCATTTATCATCATTTCTGTATCGGTGCCAGTAAATATTCCCTGAAAGTCCCCCCAAAAATAATCTACAGAATTTGGGGTTTAGCAAACAAACCTGCCAAGGCTTTCTTTTGTTAGACTTGGTTGGTATCATGGTTCTAGCACAGCATCAACATTGTTGCTTTAGAGATTTACGGTCCGACATATGCTGATAATTACTACCAGATACACAGGGGTTTTCTACAAGCCCTTATTTACTTTCTATAAACTTAATTAACTACAATTACAAACATTTTAATGCAGAATCAGCAAGGGTTTAATTTGGTGAAAGTGACACGTCGAAACAGCTCCACAACATCCAGATCAATCCAAGTTGCCTGTTGTTTTAACATCATACATGAACTCACACTGACAGGAGGAGAAATTCCAAAAGATATGTAAATTTTTTTATTTGCAATCTTAGTCAATTTAAAATAACTTTAACTAACCCCCTTTTTTAAATCATACTTTGATTATTCAAGGTTAATCAAATTATCCAGGAATGTCTGATTAGTAATCTGTGACTTCTTGTTTCCTGAAGTCATGGGAATGATGTAACATTTAGATCCTGATTTCTCTTTGTCACGTGAAAGACAAGACAACATGTAATTTAAGTCATCTGGGAACAGCTGCTCGCTTGAATTTGTCCATATCTATCGAATGAGCAATATTTGAAATGCTTAAAATTGGAAACAAAAGTTGGAGAAGGAACCACATTCTTGCCACCATGCAGTGACGAAGTCAAGAAAAAATGTGCCAATAATTAGCTTTGGTATCCATGAACATCTGTGTTGTTGTTGACTGCAGTATTTTGCCATTACTCTTCCAGAAATTACTGCATTGCTGAGATGATTCCAACTTCTCAATATAAAGCTCTGGAAAAAATAAAGAGCCCACTGCACTGAACCCCATTGAAATCCTGATAATTATTCCACCAAATATTGATTTCTGAATTCTTCTTGAGTTAAAACATTAGTATTGCTGTTTCTGAATGAACATGAGCTTGTTTTCTCTGCATGATTTGAGGTTTGAAAGCACGGCATGTGTTTGGTTATTTTGACCATTCCTCATTTTCTGCAAATAAGTACAAAATTTCTGCTTGGAATTTCGGAGACATGTTGTCAGTAGTTCATAGAATAAAAGAAAAATATTCGTTTTACTCAAACATATACCTATAAAAAGTAAAATAAGGGAAACTGATCATTTTAAATGGTCTCTTAATTTTTTTCCAAATCTTTAGGAAACCTTCTAAGCAATATGACTTAGACGTTTGATCCTGACTTGTGGGGAACATTGCAACCGTCTCATTATAGGATAAACAGGAATAATTTGCCAATGTGAAGCTATTTCAGAGAGCTCTTGTCAGGAATTGTGGGCTCATATAAATTCGGAACTTGTTTAATAGTTTTGATGGAGACTTTATTTATCAAAACGTCAACTTAAAATGGGAAATTGTACTGTAAATTTTATACTCGCTTTGCCAAAAAGGACCACAACATAATTAAGTGCATTCAATATAGAGGATCATATTTTGCAAATTCTTCAAGGAAAAAGGAAAAACTTTCCAGAAGTGGTTTTAAGTGATGCTACCACCCTGGGTTTACCTTCTCACCCCCATGTAGCTCATCAATAAGACGTCTTTCACTTGTGTCCAGTCCTTCATACATTCCTGGAAGAGGACAGGAAGTGCTATATTGAGAACAGGGTTTGGGCCAAGCTCTTCATCAACACTAGGGGAGTGTTGAAGATCTCTGTGGGAGTTTCAGAAGTCTGGTGATTCATCCAAGAGGACCTTGGTCCAGTCTGATGGAGGTTTGTTTAGTCAGGGCTCAGAAATATTATTGGCTTTTCCACATCTCTATATCGTCCTGTGGCTGCTTGGCTGTCCAGCTCCCACAATCATTCTCCAGCTGCAGGGGATTGGGAATACTGGCTACCAGTTCTCTGAACACGATCTGGTTATAATAACCGCATGGTTTGGTGCAGATATTAATCTGAGCAAAGCCTTTATAGCTTGATGTTACGCCAGAGTTATTGGAGTACTTTGGAGGAGGGAATTTTCCCGAAATCAAAACCAACTTGTCTTTATACAGTTTAATAAAAAAAATAAAAAAAGGGGTCTTGTCAAAACATATAAATCTACTGCTTTGTTCTGCAAGTTTTTACTTCAGAGACATAAAGTGTTTTCCTCCAAAACATGGTAATCCTTATAATGTTTCAATGCCAGTCATGAAGGAGCCGTCAAAAACATTATGGGAGTATCAAACCAGCTTTTTATTAATATTTTTCTTCTGATTTGATCTGTAAAGACAAATAAGATGTTTATAAGAGTTGGTTGACTAAAACTAGTACCTCAACATATTTTAATTAGGTTTAATTGTTAATGTTTTTACACTATTGTGTAATAGATGTATAAAATTAGATTATAACTTTTGGAAAATACTTGGTATACATTTAATATTGCCTGATTAAGCAATGTAAAGGAGCGAAACAAAAGATTTTTGACTTAATTGCATGAGAACATTTCCAAGTTGTAAATCACACTTCAGAAAGTTATGAGAAAATTAGATCTGAGTGTTTCCTGCTGTTTTGTTGATTAAGTTAATTCCTGAATAATCCATCAGCTCCCACAGTGAGAAATAAAGCTGAGCAGCTCCATTTCTCATGAAATTATTTTGTCTGTCTACCAAGAGGTCTACAGTTTGTCAGGAGCTGTGGCGCCTCCAGGGGAACCCCAAGAAAGAGAGGGAGAAAAGAAACAAATTTTCCTTGTGAAAATATCAGAGTTCCTATTTATCGTTCTTTATTACATTCTTCTAAGATATTCCAGTCGAGAAACATTTTGAACTATCTAGGAGTGTTGACTTTGGCTAGTATGTTGTGTGCTTCAAATTCCATATTTTCAAGACAATGAGATATAAAGCTCAACAAACGGATTTGGAAGAATCTCATTTGTCAACTTGAGCGATCTTCCAGATTTCCAGATTCTGAAATATTTGTATTTGGACACCTCACCGTAATGAAACGAAGCTTCAGACTCCTCCCCCGAAGTGGATTTGGTGAGTCAGTTTAAACCGACCATTATTGTTTTCCCAATTCTACTGAATTTTCCCCAAGTTCTGGCTCGATTGAAGGAATGTTCATCGCTGTTTACAGCAGTGAATGAAAAGCTTTTCTGTTTAGCCCTTTGCGTCACAGTGTTTCACATTTCTGCCACATTACGTCTCAGTGTTCAGGGTGTGCAAAACAAAGTTAGGAAATTGAAACTGACAGAGTTATAGATCCAAAATGAAAAGCACAAGTAGACTTTGTTAATCTGGCTGCCCAAACAAACTTAGTATTTATCATGAAAGCCGTTGGTTAACCAATAACTAGATGATGACAACCCGATGAGGATGGCAACAGATTTGCCCTGATCCCAGTAGAGCTTCTCAAAATGGTGGGGAAATGTTAAATATGACCTATAACAATCTCAGTACATCTATGAAAATGTTTCATTACATTAATGTCAAGTTGAATTTGCTTAGCAAATAATCAAGATTATTTTTCACTCCGTTTTAATTTGACTTCTTGATAATATTTATTGCATATTTTATTGCGGCTACAGTTAAGTGTGTGATGGATGGATTACATGATGGCTGAGGACAGAGCTCCTTCACACAGAATCAGTGCGCGGTCCCAGGATGTCACCCTGATCCTGTGTGTGCTTTTGCAATTTGTTTATTGCGTGGTTTTGGAAATTGACTGTCTGACAGAACAACTCCTTAATGTCCCACAGTACGACTGTGACATTTACCACACTCTTCCTGAGCTAATGCACTAAACCGTGGGAGGTTAAGAAAAGCATGCCAAGCAGGCGACATGACAGAGACAGAAAGGGGGGTCCAGCACCCAATACTGTCTCTCACAATCTCACTGTGAACATCATTGCCCAGAGGAATAAGCATTTTGATTTGTTAGAGCAACAAAATAATGCTTGTTGTTGGGAGTGTAGTTCTAAAAGCTTTGCAAAAGAAAAAAGGATTGGGATTTCATTAAATTCATAATGGAATAAGCAGATATACTGTTTGCTCCATATCACTATGACATAAAGACCAAATAGTACAAAACAAGTATCAGCAGTTGAGTTTAATCATGGACTCCGATGCTGAAAATAAAACAAAACATTCTTAACATAAGGTAATATGATGTTTTGTCACTGTGATGGATTTAGTGTAACTTGATGAAGAAAAAAATCAACATGAATTTATTTTAGTGTTAACGTAAAGCTTTAAAGGGCCTTTAAACTGTCAGCCAGCTCTGTAGCCTCAGCTGGGAGACGACTGTCCCAGGATTTACTGTCGTCAGAGATGCAGAGCAGTGATAAAGCACTGCTAAAGTTTACAGTGGCAGCCAACTCGGACCTTTGGTACTTTGCCAAAGTGATGTAACACAGTAACCTGGTTTTCATGGCTCAGTGGAGACTGGAACATTAATGATTTGATTGGATCAAAATGCTTTTCTCCATCTTTGTAATCTTTTTGTTTTCATCCTTCTGCTTGGTTCAGAAGCCCTGCATTCGCCCATCTTCTTTAATATTTAGGTTACGGTTAAAGACAATGTATGTCAAGATGACAGCGTTACTTTGTAGCTGTAACAGTTAAAAGATTACATCATCTCATGATCTGTTTGCATAAACCTTGAGAAGGAGTCTTAAAGCGTCCTCTCCAAGCCGGAGATGCCTCCTCTGCTCTGAGACTTCCTGGACCTACAAAAACAGAGTGGGGTTTGTCAGTTAACCAAGACCGACACAAATACTCTCATCAGCCTTTCCCACCTCCCCCAGAATACACTCCATACATTCCCTGTCTTCAACACACACACTGGAGACCTCCGAGCAGAGATGACACCCACGCTTTAACATGTCAGCTTGAGCTCAGGAGGGCTCCTTTGTTTAATTATTTGTTGTTTGATGGAACTTTTGGACAAGGTTCCTTTTCCTCTGGACTGCTGAAGTCTCGTGTGGTGGCCATAAATATTCCACAGGCTTGAAACGAGCACAGATGTTTGTACAGCCAAGCCCTGCTTTTACTGTTTTTCTTTTTCTAAAATGATTCATGATTTCACAGTTTGAGTTCCTCCTGCAGGGATCCCAGCACAAGAGGAGGATACACAGCAAACAGTGAAAGTGGAGACAATAGGCGACGATGTGAGTTTTTCTGAAGTAAGACATCACAGCTACACTTTTTACAGTTCACATACGCTCATGATGGACATGACTGAAGTTTAGATTTTAGATCAAGGAAATAATAACTTTGATGGGTTTTTTTTTTGAATGAACTAGGTTTACGTGTTTAAATTGATTGTGAATTTGTATACATTTTTATTCAAAAGATAAAACTTGTTAGACTTGTTAGAATAGCACCCAATACTACTGATTAGCATTGGCTGCAGCTGGTTGTTAGTTGGCTCTTATAGAAATTACCAACATTCAATGAGGAACTTGGCATTTTTTGGGAGTCAGGTCTAACCAACCATAGAGTCAAAGATCATCAGTTCATATTGTTGTATCTCAGCACAAATATTCTGGATGTTCCAAAACTGCCGCCTTTACAGAAAAAAAAAAATCTGTTGGAATGTTCAGGAACAACCAAGGAAACATCGAACATCAAGAATACCTTGAACTAGACAAGGAATGTGATTATCACTGTCCAGAATAAAGGCGGCGGAACGAAACCCTTCCTCCAGAGCTGGCACCTTAAAGCTTGACTAAAATTCACAAAGCATTGAGGATCCAAACAATGATTCAAACAAGGATTTATGTCCTGTCAACACGTCAATTCAATTGTCAATAAAGTGCTTATTGTCTCTTTATGTTTTATTCAACAGTTAGGAGAAACCTAATTGTTAAAGATATTCCCCCTCATAATGTCTCCTTGAGAAAACAAAGTCCAAGTCTTTATTGTTTCCCTATGTTCAACTTAATGTAGGAATTTATTGCGGCAATATTTTTGAGGGACCTTTGAATGCCCGAGACAGTTATTGGCCCCTGTGGTAAAGATATAATGAGACGAGACATCAGTAAACTCTCGCAGATTGTTACAGATCGTTTTCAGATGAGAAGTTTACAAATATTGAAATTCATAAATGTAAGCTGCCTCACACCACTGCAAATAGGCAGCTACATTCTCTACACAAGTGGGATTCCAGCCTTGATTTTAGTGTTTCAGCTGTTTTGCACTTTTCTGGAAGCTTGTTCCAGATTTGTGGCGCATAACTTAATCCTAGTTTGAATGAATTCCTACTTTCTTTCGATCTATCACATTCAATTTCCAGCAAAACAATTTGAAGTTTGAGGTAGTACTGCATGCAAGAACAAGTTCTGACTCCTGTTTTATCTGCAGACTGCGAAAGAATAAAGCCGCTGACAATGGTAGGGGAAAGGTGCCGGAGACGTCTCAGCGTTTGAACTATAGTGCACTCAGTGGATTACTGTGCAGTTGAAAAGGAAATCAGACTAAGAGGGGATTTGCACACTAACACAATTCATCCTATTGGCACAGGAACACTGGTTCATTAATTAGCCAAGTTTGACCTGATGGGCATGTTTGCAAACAGCTACATTATTCAAGTTGTTTGTCGTGGGGACATTAAGGCACAAGCAATACTTGATAAACTCCTGGCCACGTTCTGGTAGATTTTTTTTTTTTTTTTTGCACGTAAGCTTTTTCTTTTTTGTTTAGGAAAACCGGGAAAGTGTTGTTCTTTTCACCGTTTGTCAGAAAATTGAAAACGCAGCACCAACGGAAAGCTCAGAGATCAAAATCGCAGCCTTGGGAAGAACCACAAGATCCTCACGCAGACAAGTCATTTAAATAACTCCTTACTGTGTCCCATGTGTTAGAATCCATTTGTCTGTTCTGGATTAAATATGGTATAAGTTTCTCAATTCCTTTCCATTGTTTTTGTCTTTAACCTTTGTTGCCTTGAATCATTTTCTTTGTCTCCTTTTTTTGTTTCCGGATTTGCAGCTCAGGTGTCACACAGTAAAATGGACCTTCAGTTGTCAGGATGGGGTTAAATGTCTTGTGTTTAATTCAGGCTTAGTTTACTCAGTCATTTAGCTATTTTGGTTGGTACCCCAGTTATTTTGGTCAAAGGTAGTCTACAACTGCAGCACCACCAAACTAGCTCTCAATATGGCACATTTGGCAAGTGTGTGTGTGTGTGTGTGTGTGCGTGTGTGTGTGGCAGTAAATAGAGATTTAGACACAGCTGAACGTGAAAGGAGGTCCTTAAAGTCTTTGGGTGGTCCGGCTTCTCAGCCTTCTTTCTGGAAGTGGCGACACCAAACAGTGGTCATTATTAGCAGACGAACCACCCTACCAGGCTGGGATTACCTTGCAGTCAGCTGCACATGTGAACGTCTAAACAATCCTCCCACCGTGTTTTGACATGCTCTATTATAGGTTCTACATTCTGCACCAGATCCTGAGAGAGAGAGAAAAAAAATGACATCGAAATGAAATCATTCATTTGCTCGTCTGATGTCATCCAAAAATTGCCATAATTGCCGAGCTCTGGCGTCTCTGGTCTGTGACTGGAAGAGGCGACAGCGGTGGGAGAGGTGTAGGCTGGAAGGATGCTCTTTGCAGAATCTATCTTAAGTCCAGCTATACAATCATGGGAACACTTTCTTTTCTCCGCTCGACCGACAGAGCACACCTTTAACATAACACTGTAGCTGAAAACACAGGGCACAATTGGAAGCGGTGTGGTCAGATGCAGGAGGCTAATGCAAGGCTTCCAGAGCCAGCAGCAGCAGCAGGGGCTTAGAGTTGCTCGGTGCAGCAGCATGTGGGAACACACAGGTGTAGTTATGTCCCTAAGTAAAGCCTGAGAGGCACAAATGCAGGCGAAGTGAGACGCACTGAAAAGAACAAGTAAAAAGATGACAGGAAATATGGGTCTCTGCAGTTTCTGTAATCTACTTTGTGTTTTGGGTTTTATGAAGGTCTGTTTTGTGTTTTACTCTTTTGACATTGTCTACTTTTTCATTCAGTCTTAGTCCAGTGCTTGCATCCGGTCATATGTAATCAAGCTGTTTCTACAAAGTGCTTTGCAGAATAAAAACGGACCCTTCACCCAAATGAATGCTCCTACTAAGAATAAAACAAACACACAAATAAGAAAATCACACACACTAACCCATAATAACACACATTTGAATGAAATGTACAATTTTCAAAGCAATATTAAATACTGGGGCAAAATGTAACAAGGTGATATCCAGCCGATAAGGAAAGCAAATAAAATTCTGACCAAAGGTAAATTATATGGTTCAATAAAGGCACAGATAACACTAGAAAGCAATATATTACTCTTACATGTCAGTTAAAAAACAAAGTCAACAGTGTGCAACTAGGACGCAAGCAGAAATGTCAACCCTAAAAATGACGGGACTCTGGGAAGGAAAGTCATGTCGTTTAAGAAAGGGGCAAAAAATCTAAAAGTTTGATTCTCAACATTTAAAATCCATCATCAGTCAACACTGTATGCAAAATCCAGTCTACTTTTGTTGCCCCTTTAAGGTCCCAGCAGCAAAAAGATTTCAGAGTGTACTTTTATAATATTTGCGGTGTGCTTATGTGCAATAATCTGTCTGTGAAACCTGTTTGCACGTCAAACAGTTAGGTTTCTTGCTAATTCAAGATGAATACTGCTCTCTTTGTCTGAGGTAAACCAGCCTGTTTTCTAGCCAGCTCCTTCAGCCAGCTCTCTTACATGGATACTTACCTCCTCCTGGCCTCTGCTCCAGCCACTACTTCCTCCCCATTTAGCCTGTGGTAAATACAGTTTCACTTTACCTGTTGACTGGAGTCTTATTTTTGGTTCTGTTAAGACTTATCCCAACAACAGCTTCACTGTAACCTGTGTTAATGGGCTTAAACAAGTGGAGATGTTTGTTTTTAATCTTTTGTTTTTCTAAAAAAAAAAAAGAAAAAAATCTACTGGACTTTTATTTTTGTGTTGGCAGAGGGAGATTTATGCGTTCTAATTAATGTTAGAAGACATGGACTTTATAATTTTGGAGACTAATCAATTTTGGAGGCAAGGTGAAGAAACAAACAAATAATAATAATAACAATAATTTCAGGGTCTTCAAACCTCAGTTAGAATGTTAAATGTTGAAGTTCATTTCAGTAAAAATAGAAAAAGACAGAATAAATGTGGGGAAAGTCTTTGTGAAAAGAACATGGCAGCAGTCCAGATGTTTGTCAACCCGAATCACAAATCATTTGGAACAATACGCTTTGAACCGATGTGACCAAGTAAGGGTGTTTATCCGTAAGTCACAATGTTTGGAGACAGCCAAACACAGTATGTCAACACAGACGCATCACTCAATCGCTAAGCATGGTGGTGGAGGGGTTATGATATGGACTCGTTTGACCTGTGCAGCTTGGAGTCCTTAAGTTGAACATGACCCCTCCATAGATCAAATGTGACAGCATCTAAACTGGGACACGCCAAGCAGAAAATGACTACTTCAAGTTACTTTTCCAAAACGTAGATCCACAAGCTATTGATTAATGGGTTGCGCCAATATTTTCATTGGAACTTGACAGAGTTTGACACTTTCTTTTCCCAAGCCAGCAGCTAACTGCCAGTTGAGGAAAAAAGCATAAAAATAGTTGGATTGTGTCTGAGCTGAACGATGACTGCCAGATCTCTGTGGATGACTCATCTGGACTGCCTAAATCAGTCTGGAAAATGGCTAAATCCCGATGTTGCGGTTTCTTTACGGCTATGTTTTTGTACTCTGGAGTCTCAATATTCACACAAAAGCTAAACTGTTTGTAGTGATGCGAATAATTTCGAACCTTTATCGCGTTAGAGCTTCTTTTGTTTTTTAAAGTGGTAATGCAGACATTTTGTGTTTTTTATTGAGTTGCTCACGAAGGCAGTGAGGACAACTACAATGATGTCATTTGAAATAAGCTTCTCCCCTTGTGCCTGTTCTCTATCTCGCTCAGTGGAGCCCCAAGGGAGGTTTGATTGTAAACATACCAACTCTATGAAAAACATTAAGGATGACAGAAGCTTGAAATAAAATGAAAAATGACGCAAAGGCGAGGATTTGTAAAAATGTTTGATTATTTAAAATTGCAGAGCAATTTTATGAGTTTCTACCAAGTGGATGCTGCAAACAAAACCACCATTTGCATAAAACAATCTGAAAAGTTACTGTAGCTGCAAGAGCTGCTTGCATATCCACTTAGGGAGGGATTGTTGTGGAGCAAGTCACAAATCAAACCACTGCTTAACCACGGGATTACATGCTGCATGTGGACTTGCAGCGGCGAATAATCCCTTTTGTTATCTAAAAGGCAGACATAAACAAGAAACAGGCAGCAATAGTTCAGCTGTTTTATGCTCTAAGCTGCACCTGGCTGGCAGCTTTGTAGCTCTGTCATCTACAATACATTATGCGTGTCCACGCTCCATCGGTAGAAGAACTTGGAGGAACTCGACTTCCTACCTGTAGCCACGGGCACAGAAAACCAGGAAATGCTTTTATAAAGGAGTATAAATTGTCAGCTTCTTTGTTTAGCATGTATAACACACGCAACATTGATTTTAATGATGATGAAAGTGATTTAGGTTCACATGCAATTCAGCGTTGAACACAAAAGTTAAAGTACAAGTATTCTGGAACGAGTTCCAAACCCAACCTGACAAAATATTTCCAAAAGTGAACAGCAGTTTCAATTGGAAAGTGGAAATATAACCAACAAATGATAAATTGGCTAAGTCTGTTTTTGAATAATGAAAAGCTCGGACAGTCTGTAATCTGGGACCAGGTAAGAGGTCACTGCAGGAGCACAGCTTTTCATGCATTTAGGTTTGGTACATGAAGTTATAGGATGTCGCGGGTTGATCTTGATCGCTGGTTCCTCCTCTTAACCTGCTTCCCCTCTTACCTCTCAGTGATCCGCCCCACTTCCCGAGCTGGCCGGCACCGAGTCTGCCTTCCAGACAGGGGGAGGAAGAAGCAGGTGAGGGGGTGGAGGGCGGTGGATGGCGCTCAGCCTGTTGTGTAAGAGCAGTGTAAAGAGATAATATGCTTTGCTCAAGACAAGCTCTTTGTCTGTACTTTCACCTGCAGTCATTAACACAGTTATCTTCAAATCACTGTGCTGCAGACAAAAGTGCCACAGTTTGTGCTCGGATAAATGGACTGAGCTTCAAATTTAAAGATTTTCTGATTGAAAACTTTAAAAAAAAATGCTAACTACTAGTTAGCATCCTTGTAGCTAAGGGGCTGAAAAATAAGTTCAGCCTCTTATTTTTAATAGGGTAGATCAAAATCTTTTCTACTGTAAGTTTTGATACAGAACCAGAATTATTCACCTCTTGCATATCAAGTCTAGGACTCAGGTTTGGGTGGATAAAGTTTCATATCTGCAAGAAATAATGAGTGAAAACAGTCAGCAAGCTATAAAATATGACTACCACGTTGTTTTGATGTACCAACTCAGCCTGAGCAAAGCACTTTCACATTCTCAACATATTTGCTTTATTTCCCCCAGCAGGAGGATTAACAGTAACTTTGAGCAGAAAGGTGCGTGAGTGATTATTAAGAACACATTTTTTGATCGTCATCCAGCACCAAGTTAAAGTTTCCAGATTGCGCTTTGTTAAGTCTCATTTTCTTTAACTCACAGATGAAACCACAAATTCACATGTGCCTTTTTTTCTGACTGACTGGAGTTAAATCAGACCAGTTCTGTGATTCTAACTGACCTAAAATAAAATAAATTTGGTCTGGTTTAACTTCAGGCGGCGAGACAAAAAGTGCATGTGTTTAAGTCTCTTTGGTTTATTGTTCAGTTTGCACAGAATCCTGAGAATCCATTGTTTCTGGCGTTCCGATGATTTATTTAAACACTTATTCATTTATTTGTTTGGATCTCCGATCTCCCCAATTGACTAAAAATTGTTTGATTCCTGATTTAATATTAGAGCCTGATTTAAATAGGATCGAGCCTGATTTAATGGTCCGTCAATGAAATCAAAACATCTGTGCAACTGTGGGATGAGTCATAAATAGAAGACGTTTAGAATCAAGAGCAGATTTGCTGGATCTGATTGCTCAAAACAGCAACAACAACAACAAGCGAACAGAGCTTTGCCCGATGAGTCACAGAATCTTTAATGGTCATTTAAAATGCAAGTTTCTGTCTTACAAGTTTGGTTTCAGGTTTTGTTCAGTCCTGAGGAAAAGCATGGAACCTTGCAACAGGTTCCATTGAATCAACATGCTGAATCATTTCATCGTGAACAGCTTGGCGACATAAGACTGTGTGAAACCTTGGGAATGCAGCATCTTGATCTCAAATCAATAATAGTAGAGCGTCTAAAGTGAGACGAGTAGTTTGAGATGATGAGAGTTTGATCTGAAACGCAGAACTACTGAAGCTTGGAAAGGATTTTATTGGCCTTAAGACTTTTCCTCAAATGCTCTCACGATAATCTTTCTAGGTAACATTTCTGCTCAAACAGCAGTCGGAATAGTTACATTGTTATCTAAAGTTGCAGAAAGATATATTTAATATGCTTTGAAGCCATGATTTTCTTAATCCAAACTGATTAGAGTATGACAGCGCTGGTAACGGTGGTTAGACAGAGGCCATGGTAGCAGCTAGAGCTCTGTGGTTTTCATTAAACCAATGTTTCTTACTCACAGATCATTCTGAGGCAAATCAGACAAACAAATGAGGCATGATTTATGTCTCATTTGCTCTTGTTACTTGCTGCAAAGCCAAAGAGAAATGTTCAAAACCCATCACCTCCGAGACAAATCTGCATGTAATCCCTGCCAATCGGTCCATTTTGCACACAATGACCAAGCAGGTTTATTGACGTTTCACTGTTTCGCCGACAAGCATCGCAGGACCCACAGGGTTCACGGCTGCCTAACTGAGGCCCGATGTTTCAGACGTCTATCATTTTGCCTTACTTGCACTCTACAACATGAGGAAACAGTATGATTCACATTCAACTCAACTATCAGCAGATGGAAAACTCATCTGTAAAAAAAGATATAAAAATATGAGTGGCTCTGGTATTTGAACACCCAGAAAAAAGCAAATATATCAACCCAGAACTTACTGAACTCAACAAGGTGCCATGCGACAGAGATATATAAATACATGCGTCTTAAGAACAGCTGTCCACACTGCCCTCAACAGGTTGAAGCAGTTATGGAAATGTTGAGTTTAAGTCTGAAAATGACTCCATAGTCTAGAGCTCCCTCTGGCGGCAAAGTTACAAACATAA
This sequence comes from Poeciliopsis retropinna, assembly GCA_010277075.1. NCBI lineage: Eukaryota > Metazoa > Chordata > Actinopteri > Cyprinodontiformes > Poeciliidae > Poeciliopsis > Poeciliopsis retropinna. Next base: position 17,403,803 of record VMRM01000007.1, on the reverse strand, counting down.
AATGTTTATTTTATTTTTGCCTTACTGTATTTTACGTGTTACTTTTAATTACTGCATTTCTTGCAGCCCTCTTTTGTCCTTTCTCTCTAAAGACAAGAAATGAATCGTCTTCAAGATGAGACAAAAACAAAACAAAACGAAACAAAAGAATCCCTGAAGTGGTCCATGTGAGACATGCAGGTTCATGTTTCTGTGTTCAGACTGCTCTATCGTGCAGCAGCTGATTTTTGGCGCAGATGCGCAAATGATTTCCAAGTGGACCGCAACCAGGATGGCTGTCAGTCTGCAAAGATTAATCATTACACACTGACCTTGTAAGAGTATGGGGACCCTGAAGCACAACTCGAAAGAGTATGAAACGTTTCATTTCATATTCAGAGACTTTTAAAAAACAAAGTAGCCGAAGCCTTTCATTTTCTGTTTTAAAGGCGGAACTTTAGAGTCTCCAGCACAACTTTGTCAGCTTGCAGTGCAGGAATCACCTTGAGGCTCGTGTCGCCTCCCTACTCCAGCCTCTATATTTAGGCTGCTTGTTGTGGCGCTGGTCAGCTGGGACCTTCAGCAGGAGGACACGCCTCTGGACTGAATGGAGCGCACCGTGCGTAAAGTCCAGACCGCAGCGGATCCCAACTTTGTCGCTTCTTTTGGGCGTCGATCGGTTTTTGGTATCGGCATTAATTTGTCGGAGACTATACATGCAGCGAAATGACTCGAGAGGAGGACCTGATCCGGATCGCCAAAAAGCTGGACAAGATGGTGTCTAGAAATAACACGGTGAGGCTGTATTTTGACACCCGGTGGCGCTTTGCACCTCGTGCTGCAGGGAAGGCCCAGAAAAGACTCCCACATAAAACTAAAGTTTACTCTGAAGAGCAGTTTGGTTTATAACAGTCTGACTCGATTGGGAGTCTGCATGAGTGTAACAAGAGCCTGTCTGTTCTGTAACAAACGATCGACAGGTGTTTGCGGGCATGCATCTGTCTTTTTTTTTTTTTTTTTTTTTTTTTTTACAGCCCCCTTGCTGTGTAGCTGCACGACTTAAGCTTGGAAACTTTTTTTTTTCTTTTTTACGTATTATTCCCCGATCGTCTCATTTCGGCCTGAGAACATTCGTGCAACAGAAAGTAAACAGCGCGGCCTGTGGATTTACAGTAGCCCCGTAGTGCCTGAGTGTTGTGTCTACTTCTGCAAAATAAAAAAAAGAAAAAAAAGATAAAAGTTTCTTGGCGCTCCTACTGTCCTGCAGAAACTTTTAGCAAGTCTTAGCGCGGCTGACTCACCCTCTGTTGTTAAGTTAACTACAGGAACTTTATGCGTTTTCTCACTTTGCTTGCGAAGACAGTACAGAAGTGAAAGTGTTTTTACGCACCAAGCAAAAAAAAAAAAAAAAAATCTTTAAATGGCGCCCGGTTGAGTGTATGTAGATCTCTGTTTTCTCTGCCATTGCATGTTTGCGGTGCATTCGATGGGTTTCACAGGGTTAAAGCAACTGTACTGTCTTCTGTGTATGCAGGAGGGAGCCATCGACCTGCTGAAGGAGTTGAAAGGCTTCAATATGACACTGAAGCTTCTCCAGGTAAACTATGACTGCTGTTCATCCAAAAGTCTGACAACAACATGGAGGCTTAAGGAAGTGCAAAAATACTTTTTTTGGTTGATGTTGTTGTTGTTGTTGCAGGAAACAAGAATTGGCATGTCTGTGAACAACATCAGGAAGCACTGCAGAGATGAAGAAGTCATCTCTTTGGCAAAAGTCCTCATCAAAGAATGGAAGAGACTTCTGGGTGAGAATATCTAACCGGACACGCACTTTCTGGACTAACTAAATCCTTAATATGCAGGTGCAGTTTGACACTTCAGCAAAGGAAACCCATCTGTTACAAAACATTACACTATTTTAGTGGATAGAGCAGACGTTTAGCAGAAAGTCAAAATATTAAATCAGAATATTACACAAGGTCAATAAAAAGAACTTTTAAAACAGAAATATAAACTTAATGATTATGTTATGAATCATAAATACTTGGTTGGAACTCCTTTTGCATGAATAAGTGCATCAGTGCAGCTTGGCATGGAGGCGATGAGCCGGAGGTTTCTAGAAGTCCAGGTTGCTGCAGCCTGTGCCGATAGTTGATCACTTGATCACAGTTTTACCTGAAAACCAGACTTTGGATTACAAAGCAACAGTCTAGCTTGTTGTGTCCAAACCCCAGGTAAGACACTTTTAACCCTTTTGACACTGCACTAGTTGTGGGCCGTGTTCCGGAGATGTCTGTCCTTGGTGGCCCTTGAAGCTTTACTCCGGCCCTCATTCCCTGTGAATCTTCTCAAAACTCTTGAGTGAACTTTCCTTCTCACACCTTTGTGGTTATCCCTGTTGCTTTTGCTCTTTTTTTTTTGGTGCACATATTTTCTTCCACTCAGCCTCTACTTAATGTGCCAGTGTTCAGCATTCTGGGATCAGGTAGTCCCCAGTAACACCGTCAGCTGTCTTCCCCATGATTGTGATGGCCATTACATAACATTTCTGTATTAAGTTTTTTTTGTTGTTTGTATTTGTTTTTTATAATATCCTAATTTTATTTTCTTTTTTAAACTTTGGTTTTCATTTGCTGTGAGCCATAATATTTAAAACGAACAGAAGTAAATCAATTACGTTTATTGCTCCATGTTTAATAAATCAGTATATTATTTAAGTTGTGAAGATATTGCCATTTTCTGATATCCGCCTGCATTCTCAGGCTGAATTATCTGCCTTTCTGTCTCCCTCTACCTCTGCCAGACTCTGGAAATTCTCACTCTGAGAAAGTGGATGAACTGAAGAACGGTTTGGACGCCAGGAAACCTGCAGCAGCTACACACAGCTCCTCCTCAGAGCCACAGAGCAGGTCAGTCTGATGACATTTGGAAACACAAGCTGCATAATACTGACAAAACAACAAATGGACTGGATGTATATTATGATAGATGGTTCTGTCGGAACAAGCACATGTTCAATCTGCGTTTTTATCAAACCCGAGATGGGCAAATAATTTTTTCTGATGTAATAAAAAGAGCGCAGCTATAGAGAGAGTCATCAGTTTTTGTTCATAGCTAAATATAATAACAATCCTCGAAACAAAAGCAAACACTTCATTCACAATCTGCACAGATAAAATGATCTGATTGTAACTTCATTGGTGGGTACGAGTGCGCCACCTAGTGGCGACAGACACTTAATCCACTGAGAAGCAGAACAACTGTCTTGAATAAACTGAATATTTATTCATGTTTAACATAAAACATATTTAAAAGTAACTTTTCAGATTTTCAGCTAAATATTTGGCTCAATAAAACTGTTAATGGAAAAAAAAAATCACAGTCATATATTTTACTTACAAGTACCTTTCAAGATTTGTAAGATTGCTTCATACCAAAAACATTAAACCAACACATCGTGAACAAAGGTAGAACATGATACAAGGAGAAAAACATATAAAATACAAGTTAGTGTTTGTGTGATGCTTGAGAAGCATCACACTGGTCTGAACTGGTGAGTTATGAAGAGTCTTTTATTCAGTCTAAAGTTGAACTATTCATTTACTTTTTTCATTTAATTTTTTTTTCAGGTAAGTGAAAAGGGTCTCAAATTGTTGCCTCATTAAAAGAAAGAAAATATTATTTCCAACATTTTTGGGTTTGTTTCTTATTGACTATTCTCAACAAGAATAGGATACAAGTCACTTTTTCTTCAGAAATTGTTACTCCAACTTATCAATTGCCCGTTGCGGTCGGGCCAATTTGTAACATTCTCAGATTGAATGTCTACAAATATCAGTTTCCTGTCAAAAGTTTATCTGGGTATGCATTGATGTTTAATACGGGAGGCAATTTGACACAATATTTATCTCAGTTATATTTAGTTAAAAATATTTCCTCAAGACACATTCTTCACACTCCTCCACCATTGGTTCCTTATTCCCTCGGGTGTTTTGAAAGCTGCTGAAACCTGGAACAGCTCCACAGCTGAAAACCTTGGGCTCCACTGATAAGAGGCCCACTCGAGAGAAAAACCAAAAAATAACCTCCTAATCACAAGGACAGAGTGAGACCTGAAAAGTCTCACATGTTTTAGTTCCCAGCTTTATGGCTTTAAGATTACTGAAGGTATTTAAGCTACTCTAGAAATGATCACCTGCAGGGAAACAAATTTACGCAACAAATGCAACAATTTCTCTATTTCAAGTGCATTTCAAACAGTTATTCATTATGTTAGCTTCTATTTATGATTTTATATCTGAGACCAACATTAGCACATTTAGCTCCACCGAGTGAGTACTTTGAGAAACAATTTTCTTTTTATAATTACTCACAGGGAAAAACTGATTTTCAAAAGCAACTGGTTGTGCCGGATTTTATTTAGGGGTACCAAACTAAACAGGACTCAATATAAATGCACTTTTTAGTTTTTTATTTTATTTTTAGATCTTTATTTGCAAAAAGTCATGCCTATTGTCCTTCATTTTTGCAGTTATGTATTATGTTTTAGTCTGTCACATAAAATTGGAGCTATAACATGACAATACTTTTACAAAGCAACTACATAAGAGCACAGCAGCCTTTCCTGCATATGAAATACTCTGAAGTGGAGGAGAAAACCTTCACCTCTGCACAAGAGGTAAAATATGTGTTTCTTTTAGTCACAGGAGGCTGGAGGCCAAACTGAAACATGAATCAGATTCTGACAAAAACAGGAATGGAAAACAGAACGATAACCACATAAACAAAAAGAGGCATGTGGATGATCCTGGGATGGATGGAAAACACCAAAGTGAGAAACACCTTCAAGAAATCAGAGCAGAGAAACGAACCCCCGCAGAGAATCCCAAACCAGAAACGGATAATAAGAAACAGAGGCACGCACAACACAAGTCGGACCCAATCAAGCACAGATCGCTGGAGGATTTGAAGAAGATGAGAAACGCTGAGCTACTAAAGAAAGAGAAACCTCCCGAGGAGCCTAAGAAATACACAGATGATGGGAAGCAGGATAAAAGCAGAGCGGAAGGCAGACACGAGTGGCCTGTCGGCTCACCTCAGAGAGGGAAGCCCGCTGAAGCTCATAAGCTAATCTTTGAAAGGTGAGGAGCCGTTGGCCCAAATACTGACATTTACAGCTCACAAAGGATTCACAAAACTTCAGACCTAACTATTCATTTCAGGAGAGGAGTGCTGGACAGCAGCGTACTGTATCCCACCCGCTTCCCCTCCCCCCCTCGACCCGCTCGGCCTCTTCTACCCATCAAACGTCCATCTCTAGACTCGAAAAAAGACAGGTCAGGGCCCCTGTCTGAGCTGATCGCGAGCCAACATGCTGACGCTGCTAACCGCATGACTCAACAGGCTCCCAGCTCCTCACATGTCCCGACGCCAGCTCTCACAGTTTTATACCTGGAGGGCTGCTGTGCATGGTGCATGCCGAGGTGTGTGTTTACATGCTCGAACAGAACAGCATGCTGCGACGCCTGTCGTGATACGGCTTACATCTGTGCTGTTGTGATGTGTGACCAGGAAGGAGGGTAAAGAGTCTTCCTCTCGACACCCTCACTCTCAACCGGCCTCTCCGCCGCCAAAGCGACCTGCAGCGGAAGTCAAGAAAGAGCGGTCTGTGACGCATGTTTTGAAATATTTGTTTCACTGTGCAAAAGTGAAATAAACCAAAACTCATTTTCACATCAGGAAAGTTCCACCGGACCCAAATGCTCCGATAGCTCCTCTTCCTTTCCACCTCCACCCTCCTCCACCAAGGTTAGGCTCTGCATGCCTGCCTGTGTGTGATATTTGCCACATCACCGCCTTGAACTTTTTCACATTTCGTTACAACCACGAACTCAATTTTATTTTAGCGATTGTGCGTGAAAGACATCAAGCCTAAATATGTTTCATGGATTCATTTTGATCACAATGACTACTGTAATCGGAGAAAGAAAAAAGGGGAGATGAATAGAAAATCTTGGCACCATTTGAAGCTACCAATGCCAGAACCAGTTGTTAGGAGGAAAAATGGGCAAATTTGCTGTAAGGAAAACAGTTACCATAGCCAAGTTTTACAAGGCAGGGTAAGTCTTGTCTCGATGGACTCTGGTCCTTTCTGTGTATCCCAAAATAGCTCCTCATGGGTCTCTGCTTGCTCGGATGGCGTCGTTGTGAGGAATTGCACAACCAGTCAAGAGGTCTGTTAATCAGACAGCTGCTTCACAAAAACAATGTGGTTCAATTATTTTATCCATATTCTGCAGCCTGAGGGAGAGCTCTCTGAAGATCCAAACTACAGCCCATCGCTTCAGACACCAAAAGTCATGATTGGTCTGTTTTCCTTCTGCTATTTTTCTAATTGAGAAGAAGACAGATTTACACAGATAACACAGGTTATAATCAATATTAAAACTCTGACATATGGTTTAGTATGTCAGAGTTAAACATAAGGTTTATAATTTTCTAATTTAGCAAAATGCTATGATTTATTAACAATACATTTTTTGACATCTGTTGACAGCCATTCAGACCAGACATATTTAGCAAAGTGAGCTTACTAAAAGCGTGAAAATGTGAAATCTAATGCGTCCATCTGCACTACGGAGACCAACCCAACGTCATGCATAGTGGAAAACCCCAATATTGCGGGTATAATGTGGCAAAATTGTGAAAACATTCAAAGGGTGCAAGTGATGTAAAGATCCATCACATCGTCCTCGTTACGAAGTGGCTGAAAAGTGTTTGTCTCGTTTAGAAAAGAGCCTCCTGATCCCAACGCGCCCCTCCCTCCGCTCCCACTCCATCTCCACCCCCCCGCTGCTCCTCCGAAGCGCCCCTCTGTGGACGGGGGCAAGGACAGAGAGAGGTCTGGACCAGATGAGCTCACACTGTCATTGCCTTGAACAATCAAGGAAGATACATTACAATTCAACACAGAGTTTCCCTCTTTGTGAGTTGAATCCTTGTGTTGTTTGCAGCAGCAGGAAGCCATCCTCAGACTCCAAGCCTCTGCCGCAGAAAAAGTCTGCAGATTGCGTAAAGAAAGACAGGTGTGCTTTCTGTCAAACCGCTCTCTATTTGTGACAATATTAGTCTGATCTGATCTGTGATTTCAGATTTTCTTGCTTGTTTCTTGTAAACTTAAAATTGTAAACTTGTAAATTGAAAATCATTTCCAGAATTAATTTATCTGCAGGTATCTTTAGTTGAGGTGGTTTTTTTTTACAGCTATTTTAATTTAACAGGAAAGATTCAGATGATGGCAAAGCGTCTAAGAAACTGTCAGATGACACCAAGAGAGAAAGGTTGGAAACTCATTAACTGTGCATGTCAAAGTGAATGTCGAGAATTCCTACTTTGACATATGCTTGTTATTATTATTAGCAACTTAACTCTACGACTGAAATTAGTACAAAATCTCACATTTTCTTGTCAGGAAAGATTCTCCTGACTCTAAACCACCCTCTGCCAAAAAGCCCACCATCGAGGTCAAAAAAGAAAAACACAGGTGTGCAGGAGTGTGTGCAGAATCAAATCTGCACTTCTTCACAGAAAGGTGTGTCTAATTATTGGTGTTTTGTGGCAGGAAGGATTCCAGTGAACTGAAGCCAAGCCAACCTTCAAAAGGCCATTCCACTGACTCCAAATCCATCAGGTACGAAACGCATTCAAATCTAATGTAAAGAAAACACACTGAAACAATGGATTTGGATCGATTCCGTATGTACTCCAATGTCTCGTGCTAATTGATTAGGTGATTAAATGGAAGGTGACAAAAGTCTGGAGTTGTGTTTAAGATTTTCCATCCATTTTGTAAAATCTGGCATGCTTATAGCCCCTAGTATCATATACTGCACGATGTCCTGTAATATTCAGATAGATAAAAAAAATAAAGAAGCATCAATCAAATACCACTTTAATAGAGTACAGTAAAGTTTAGTTCTTACAAGGATTTAAAACGTTTGCACAATGATGCAAATTACCCTGACTGTGTTTCTCAGGAGAGAGTCTTTAGGCTCAAAGCCTCTCGGACAACCACAGAGGAAACCGTCTACTGACAGCCTGGAAAGGTATTTAGCTGTTGGGATAAAAACTGTTATAAATGACACTGGCCATGTGTGAATTATTTTTTTTAAATGAAAAAAAAAAGATTTAGTTTGATAAAATATCCTTTGTTTCAAAAAACCTAATTAAATCGGCAGAGTAATCGTCACACTTTTTCCAGAGCTTTTTAGTTGTAAAGCATCCCTTTTTTTTACCCAACAGGAAGGGTAAAACCGAAGCACCCAGAACTCCCACCACCCCGACCAGTCCGCTGTCACCCAGCTTCAGCTCTCCTGGGGGTCCTCTGTCCCCTCACCTGGCTACCGGAGAGTCCGTTAGAGACAAGTGCATTGAGATGCTGGCAGCCGCCCTGCGGACAGACAGTGAGGCTAAAACCTCTCTGTAGACTACTGAAACTGCAGAGGTGATCACTGAACTGACTAATTCGCTCTGCGTTTCACAGACGACTACAAAGATTTTGGAGCAAACTGTGACGGCATGGCAGCAGAGATCGAGGATCATATCCTTTGCTTACATCACTTCACAGCTGGATCTTATTTTACTAATTGGTAGTAGGCAAAAATTTCGATTTTTACTGTTTGGACTTGACTGCGTGAGTTCACATATCTATCAAGAGATCAGGGCCACAGATATGAAGTACAAGAACCGAGTCCGGAGCCGCATCAGCAACCTGAAGGACCCCAAGAACCCGGGACTTCGCAGAAACGTCCTGGCCGGCAGCATCGAGTTGAGCCGCATCGCCAGCATGTCTGCTGAGGTAGTTCACAGTTATGTAGTGACCACCTCCCAACATTCCCCTCTTTAGTTTTCGTCCTCACTGTAGGCCACATGTTCTCCTGCTCGCTGTGTCGTGTCCAGGAAATGGCCAGTGATGAACTGAAACAGCTGAGGAACGTCCTAACCCAGGAGGCCATCAGGGAGCACCAGATGGCCAAAACCGGTGGGACCACCACAGACCTGCTGCAGTGCGGCAAATGCAAGAAGAAGAACTGCACCTACAACCAGGTAAACACGGCTGCTCTTACAACTCAAACCGGTTGTCACAAAGGAAACGAAGATGACATGATAATAATGAGTCAGTGTCGCTTCCTCTTCCATGCTTCCATTAAAAGAGGAACCGAGCTTTGGTTTTCTCTTTGGTGTTACACCTCAATGTTTCACATCATCAAACTGATGTTAGGATCAGACAAAGATTTGATCCAAAGTGAAGTCTTGAAATGACGATTTTCCATATTTAGGGGAGAGAAAAAATCTACCCACACCTGCCTGACCAGGTGAGAAAAGGCTAATAACCAACTATGACACTCATAACAAAAACATGATCCGTAATCAAGCATTTGGAACAACTTGGAATGTGTCTTTTACTTTGTTGTGGAGGAAGTAAAAGACTTCCTTCTATGTTGGCAGAATTATTGTAATTCAGGTAGGGGTGCACATTTTCAGAACCTTCATTTAAAAATGCAAGAGTTAGTATTTTTGGAGCTCAAAGGTGGACTCTCTTGAGCTCAGTTAACGTGATGACCAGGACTTTCTTCTGATGGAGATGGTGTGTCTGGTCTGGTTTGAATAAATCCAAACATTGTCTTTGGATTTATTCTGGTTTTTGTGTTGGTATTCTTTGTGTATATTTTTTTCCCCTGTGTCTGGTTGCATTGTTTACAAATAGATTTGTTTTTGATCTGTTTTCCTTGGCTCATCAGTTTGCTTCATGCACAGCTCCTTCGGAGTCTGTTGATTTTGCTCACCTGGGTTAGAGTCATGACCCCTCATCTGTATTTATGCGTCTGTTCACTTTGTTCCTCTCCAGATACTTTTCTAACTTTTTGTTCCACTTTATTTTAGGTGATCACTTATTACTTTCAATATAAGTTACTTTCGCTCATTGTAGCTCTCCTCCTTCCAGGTGCAGACCCGCAGCGCTGATGAGCCGATGACCACATTTGTCCTCTGCAATGAGTGTGGCAACCGCTGGAAGGTAGGCCTTTTATCTGATTCGCAAACTTTTCTACTTAGAAAAGGTAAAGCATGTTTAAAATCGTTTCTGTTTCTGTTTGCTTTTAAATTTCAGTTCTGCTGATGCCTTCAAAGGCGAAGTTATATTGTTCAGAGACCCCATATTGCTTCTTCTCCATAACTGGACAAGAAAAAGTTAGCGAACCAATGTAGCTGATGATTTCAACAAAAACGTTTTTTCAATTTTTACTTGAGATTTTTTAGATTTATGACTATGGATAAATAAAGTTAGAATACAGTGGATTGGACTACGGCTTAATCATAAAATCCACATGGTTGTACATGAATAATGCCTATCTAACAGGACATGTTAATCTCTTTAACATGTCATGCAATACAATAGCCGTTTATTTTGTATATACATATATCTTCCAATAAAACCACATAAATAAAAACTCTCTGAAGTATCATTTAAGAGAAAAGATGATTATAATTTGCCATTTCTGTGTTTGATGTGTACAAACTGTATGTCAACTTCATTTTTTTTGGCATCATTTAACTCTTAATGAATGTATTTGCATTATACTAATACAGAGTCATTAGATTTCACAAGAAACATAATGGAGGCCTAGAAGTACGTTTTGGGTTTTTTTCTCCAAAAAGTTACTCAGGTAAATGTAACTAAATAAATACTTAAAGCAAAATAAAAGCTACATCGTGGTGGCCAAACATTTTATTCATCTGAATTAATTGGACTCTGCTTTGGGAAGTTGCCACTGCTTAGCTCATCTTCTTCAGGTTTCTCAAAGTCGTGATGCCTGGATTTTTTTTCAACCTCACCAACAATTTTTACTATATTTAAGAGTATATATATATTTTTGTTGCTCTTCTCCCAGGAAAGAACAGTAGGTGGCGATAGTTCACAGGAACTTAAAATAGCCTGCTGCAGACGCATCCACTCAAAAAATACATTGATCTCTTGCCACAAATGACGGTAAGAGATCGTCATTCGTCAAAACTCCTGTCTCATTCAAGACCAGGTGGAAAAAAGCAAATAGAAGTGCTGGTGAAATTCAGTCACATTTTCAAAGACAGCATAGAGAAAGCAACTTCCTTTTCAGCTTCAGTAATCTGCTGGCTATGCTCCATATGTTCTCTGGTAATTATGTAACACTTGTTACTGTGTTTTATATATATATCTATATATGTATATGTTATATATTTTTGTTGAAAGTAGAAAAAAGAAGGACAGGTTTCCAGGCTGCCCTTCGTGAGTTTTCACCATCTGTTTTAACGCGATTAGAAACACATTAATTTGCTTTTTCTGCATCATTTCTGCCATTAAAAAACACTGTGCTGATCAGCAGGCAAAGATGACATAAACATTGACTCAGCTTTGTGCTTCATGCACGACGCCCTTTAAACTTTAAATCTTCTGGAAAATGCTGTGTGAATTTCAGCTTGACTTGACAGGGAAAAAACCCAAAACCTACATCTGACTCCATTAACTAGCATACAATTCCGAATATGCTTACACAAGCAGATGATATTATTGACAAAGCCTAAATGTGTTCCCTATTATAATTTGTTAATGGATTCTGCAGCATAATTCCCCACATTTTGAGGCAGCTGCTCGGCTCTCTGACCTCTTTCTGTTCGGAACAGTTGGCGATTTCTGATCAGAAAAGGATAATTTATTCTCCTAGGAATAAACATTATTTCCACCCCCCGCATTCTTTTCCAGGCTATAATGCTCTTATTGAAAATATTTTCATTTTCAGCATTAAGACTTTCTTCTGGAAAATACTGAATGGTTTTACATCTACAAGGGGGCAAATTGATTCCAAATAATGGTAAGTGCAACGAGTAAGGACATTTAAATATTCTGTAAACTTTAACATTCAGAAACAACAAAAACTCCAAAATCTCCCCCAAATATATTAGCTCTATTAAAATGTTGTCTGTTTCTATAGTTTTAGCTAAAAATATATTTTTATATTGCTGCAATCAAAAATCTTTGGGAAAGGGATGTCTGTAAATTACTTTTAAAAATAAAGTGAATCTTTTACTTTTTGGCGATACCACACGGCTCCATTCCTGGACCTCTTTTTTTCCTCATCAATCTTGTTGGTATTTGAAGGCAAACAGAGAGAAAAATAAACCAACAAAACAACTCTTGGCTCATAAAAATCAAGGAAATTAGAGCCGCATGAAGAGAAACGGTTCGACTTTACAAAAACTCCCAGTATAGATACTGAGAGGAGAGATTCCTGGTACAAGAACGGGTGAGTTTAAATAATGAATGTGAAACAGTTGTTACAGGAGCAGCGAGGTTAGGCAATGAGGGATGAGACGACCGAATAGCAAAGCAGCACAAGAAAAAGACTGAGACGAATAAAAACAAATGTACGTTTCAGCTGGGAAACCTGGAACTTTCCTCTGACAATATAGTAATAACACTACGACGGATTATCTGTCGCAGCAACAAGCTTAAATAGAGTGCTCAGTAGCTAACACACAGAGGTGTAAGTGACTATTTTAAGGGGATTTTGCACTATATAGACATTAATGTCTCAGGAGAGAAGAGAAAAAGTTAAAACTGTTGCCAAAAAAAGTGATCATTTGCAGATCACTGCAAAACTAAATATAAACTAAAACATCTATGGTGGACTTAAGAAATGCAGCATATATACATTCATTTGCAATTAAATCAAATTAGAAGTTCCTTCTCCAAATTAAACACAAAATGTCACTTTTAACCACTATTATTTGTCAAAATTATTCAACCTCTTCATGACAAGCAACTTTAGTGACTCATCCATTTGTTGCTGTAACCTGCTGCCAACGTGATTTAAAGCCAGGCTCTGCCCAGAACTTTCCATTTCTTAATTCCCAGTCAGTGTTTGGTGGATTTGCTGATAAGTTTGTCATGTTGCAGGATTCAGTTGATCTTTCAGGGTCTCACATTTTCCTCAAGCTCCATCATATATGCATCGTAGAATTCATGATCGATAATAAGACTGTGATCTTGCCTGGTCTTGATGCAGCAAAGCTTCCCTAAACCTCAAGACGTCCACTTTCTGTGTCTCACAGCTTGTATGAGGTTATGTCCAAACAGGCAGCATTTATGTTATGTTAAACAAGACATCTGTTTAATATAAAATAACCAAATAATTCAGTTTTAGTCATCTGTCTGACGACCAATGGTGTGACAGTCCTGGCCTTTGTCTAAACTTTCCTTGGCAAACATTAATCTGACCTTTGTGTTTTTCTTAGAGAGGAAAGGTTTCCTCATTACACACCTCACAGGTGACCCATGTCCTGTCTTGTTCTGCTTGGGCATGAACCTTCACGTCAAAAATAGAAAGAGCCAGCCGGCCATTGACTTAGAACTAACCATTTATATCCTGTTATTGGATCAGTTTGTGTGAATTCACCACACTGTCAAAGCTGCTTATATGTTTGGTGTTGGTGTTTCCTTTTAATGCAGAGTGCTGCTGTGACATTATGCACCTTCAATATGTTGTTTCAGCGTCACTTTACAAGAGAACATTAAGGTCTGGGTCATTCTTAATGAAGCTGAGATGATTAAAAGATGATGATATAGAATCAAGCATTATTCTATTTTGCCAAGCATAATTTTAGCTTACTGATGAATTCAGAGGATGCTCTATTAAAATGAATGAAAAATGATATTTCAGGTTATTTTTCTCCTTCTCAAAATGTTGCCGTGTCTTGTGGAGACAAAGTCTCAGACTCCTCTTTTTCTCCCGCTCCCATAATGGATCTTTAAAGTAGCCGCTCCCTGCCTGCCCAAGCCATTATCGCTTGGAGAAATTTCGTATTCATCAAAAACTATTTTCCCTCTTTGAAATCTTGACACTGCTGCACTGCAGCAGGCTGATGGAGTTCACCAACCTTTCTTTTTAGCTGAGAAACTTTTGATGTGAAAACTCGAATCAGACTTACTAAAGAGGCCTTCATTTTCGTTAAACACGTCCACTGTCTAATAGTGGGTCATTTTCTAATACTGGCCATTTTCTGCCAAAAAACAGCCCTGACTCATTGATGCGTGGACCCTGAAGGTGTGCTGTGGTTTCCAGTATTAAAGTGTTGCCAGCAGAGACTCTGGTCTTCTCTGCAAATGCTTACTCAGCACTTTCTATTGACGCTCGACTGGACTGAGATCTGGGGAATTTGGAGGCCAAGTCAACACCTCAAATTTGTTGTTTTGCTTCTCAGACTAGTACTGAACATTTTTGGGGGGTGGGGAGGTAAAAAATAAAAAGTCTGTTTTAGAAAAAAATTTTTTTTTTTTTAGCAAGTTAGTCATTCCCTGTTAGGCCATGACCAACAGGGAATATCCCGTTAGCAGAAAGGTGTACATTTTCTGCAACAATAGTTAGTTTTGTGCGTGTGCAAGTGATATCAACATGGATGACGAAGCCCAAAATTTCCCAGCACCAGAACCTTGCCCAAAGAATTGTCTATTGTGCCTTCCTCTCTAAGTGCTTCTTGGTGCAGTTTGTGAAAAAAACAAAACAAAACATTATCATTCAAATTACAAAATCAATCTCCATTATCGGTTCAGTTGAAACCACCTACTTGCCACCTTTCACCTGTCCTCCACTCAGCTCGGCCTCCCCATGGTACCATGAAACCATGGTTGTTTGACCAAGTTTCTATTAATCCTTCACAATATTGATTCATGCACCACAATATTCTCTGCGCTCCACTGAGATGACTGTCCTCTCATGCAGACAGTCTCCTGGGCTGTTCGCTGGTCAGACAGGCTTTGTTGATTCACCCTTCTTCTGTTCTGATAAATTACAGTAAATAACCTTTTTTTCACTTTTCTGGTCTTGACTAGACTTGCCTCACACATTTTTTATTTCATGATTACTGCAGTACATTCAAAGCAGTCACTCTCCATCATTGACAGGAACTCAGAGCTCACTAGAAGCTTTGCCTCCTTTCCCTTTGGTCGTTTGTGTCATCGAGCTTTTAAATGTGGCTCATCACCTGCAGTCTTCAGTGTTTGAGTGGAGTTGGGGAGTGTTTTACAGCACAACAGGTCTTCCTCCTTTGCTCCCATTATGATAGTAACTCCTGCTTTCATTACAATTATACATTGCTTAATTCCTTTGATACATGCAAATGAAGAATAGAGTCATTTGAGGATCCGCAGTTTGTTAGATGTTTAGAGTGAGTCATGTTTGCCTAGAACAGGAGACATGGGAGTGTTGTTCCTGGTATGGTATCATATGCATGGATGCTTGATGCCAGGTGAAATGACCTGCAGGAGCGAGATGCTCTGCAGAGTGCTGGAAAATATGCGATGTTTCGAGTGAAACCTTACTTCACTTGAAGCTCGCAAAGTAAGGTTTACAAGAAAAGTCTTTGCAGCATAGACATCTAAGAATAGAATAGTAATATCCTTTATTGTCCCACAGTGGGGAAATTCATATGTACCAGCAGCAAAGTGGGTCTGGATCTGCTTCAGTGGAAATCCACCACCAGCTCCTTGGCTTCCCCCACGTTGATCAGGAAATGCTTCAGCTGACACCAGTCCACAAAGTACTGAGTCCACTGTACTCACTCTCTTCAACTACGAAATGCTTTGAGGTGACATGTCTCCACCCAAAAATAATGCCTATGCTTAATATAAGGATGTGTGCTAAAGTGTAGTTTTGTCTAAAAATGTTTAAAGTCAGCATTTTTAGAACCTTTCTCTGCTATTAGAGCATCATAGCACAAGTAGTCAAATTTGTAATATTCCTACAGTACTGAAAATTTCCAGAAAATGGCCAGAAAAAACAAAACAAACAACAAAAAACAAGTGTATTACATATTGTTATGTATCCCTGTATTGTGCACACAATTACAGTAAACTTAATTATCCCTGCCCAGGAAGCTTTCCTGTTGTGGCTCCTATTTTAAAAATGTTAACCAGACCAATATACAACCATAAATTATTATGTAAATACCTCTGACTAGCAGCCTTAAATGTCACGTCCATTTCAGGCAGTCTTCATCAGGACTATCATCAAGTATAATGAGACCAACGCTATTATTATGGAGATTAATGTTCCTTCTCCTCGTCTTCTCGAGATGATTTAATAAACCTGGAGGAGGATAGAAAACTCATTCTGCTTAACACAGCACAATGAAGGAGGACAATTTTCTGGAACAAACTTCCAGAAATATGCAAAAATGCTGAAACACTGATTTCCACTAATCCACGGCTTAAAACTTATTTATTTAGAGTGTCCTTCACTTTATACCAACTGGTACAAAATAAATTACAGTCAGTCTTTCACTATCTTGCACTGCAACATGACATTTTGCTAGATTTTTGTTTTATCTTTTGATTAAATTTTGAAATGTGCTATGTAAATAAAATTGTCTATTTGAAGGCCATACTATCATCCAAAACACAGTGTCATCAGCGTTACGCAGCTCTACATCTACATCTAGATGATTTCAGCCATGTTGAGCCAAAACAACTAGATTTGAAGGTCCATTAGAGTCTGGCTTTAGTCTCAGAAAACACTTTCCCCTCTCTCCTCCCTTCTTGCCCGGAAATTGAAGGCAGGATGAAAAGGTTTGACAGGATTATTCATCCTCATTTCTCCCTTCCTGGCTGACTAATGCCACTGTAGTGTTTCTAACTCTGTTTGGCTCTCAGTGATGACCTAATTAGGCTTCAGTTTGTTACATTGGGAAAAGGGAAAGTTTGGCTCAGCAATATACTTTTTGTTGTTATTTTAAAAAAAATCTCATTATGGTGCAGAATTGATGTGTTTTTATGGTTTTAAATGGCTTCTGTATTTTTTCCACAATGATTTGTAATGTCATAATGTTTTCTGAGCCATTAACTAATTAAATGTATTCCATGCTTTGGATTTTTCCTTTTTAGTCTTATGATTTATGTCTACTATAAGTACACAAGTAGAGCATTTCAACTAAAAGCTAACTTTTAGATTAAATTCAGCTATTGTTGCTAAGATTTTAGCAAAATTTAATTTATTTCTCCTTATATTGACTTTGGACGTCTCCTGCCTAAATTAGAACTCCAAATCATATCAGAAAACAGATATTTGTTGGATTTTATGGTGATGTATAGAAAGAATCTCCCTGCTTTGTTTTAACTTGGTGTCATTGTTTGTCATGTTCTTGTTCTTTTTATAATTTCTAATAAGCTGAAAACATTTCCTCAGTTTGACTGCTTTTAATTACCCCTTAGAAACATGCAGCTTATTTTGTGAGCTTATGGATAAAGTATAATTCTAATGTAATTTCTCAAAACCAGTGATATTGGTCCCTTTATGAACACAAAAATGTAATTGCAAGCGGCTGATTGTTGCTGCATAATTAACGGTAAATTGAGCACGTCAACATTTTCTCCTTCCACAGACTTTTCCTGCGAAGTGCTTCACACTGAATCCAGTCTCTCATTCTTACTCTAAAATCTTTTGTCAGATGATGTGATTATATAACTGAGGCAATCATTGGTTACTCATACAGTATGCAAAGAGAACGGTTTAAATTTCATTGAATGCAGTTATTATTCACTTTCTTGTCATCATCAGTGAAACGGTGAATAAACTGGATTTCACTACGGCATTTTTTGAGCTGTAAATATCAGCGATCATCAGAAAATGCACAAAGAAGTTTGAGTTGGTGGTTATGAAAAACTAAAATTGATTTCATTCATGCATGGTTAAATTTGCCTTACTTCTCTTCAGGATGTATTTTTCTGTGACTCTCAATAGTCGAGCCCACTACTCCTTTGTTCATTCAACTACAAGTAGGAATGGTGACTAAATTACAACTTTTCTGTCCTCTCTTTGACTGAGTGGGAGCGTAGTAAGAGGTACAGCTGCAGGCAGTCAGTCCACCTTTTACGTTTTGCAATAAAATGTTTGAATTTCCTTCAAACACTCCTGCCATAATAGGGATTTTGACAAACAGTACACGGACATGGTTTCATTGCATTTGAACCTTTTTGCTGAGACAGATTTCAGACATAATTTTCTGGATGTCTCAGCAAGGGGCAGCAGCCCTCTCAGAGAACAGAGAAAGGCATTACAGGAGCTGGGAGGTTTCTATGGTAACCACATTTTCCCAACTTTGCTTTTTTTTTTTTTTTTGTCTCAGATTGGTCATTGAGGTCTTTTAACTCCTACAATACTAAATGGTCTCTATACTAGCCAATTTAAATACACTTCTTCGTTCACAGCGTTTGAACGTCTACCGTCAGACGCGTCTGTTTTTCATCACTTGCCCGTTTCCATCGCCTCTCATCATGCAGCCAGTCTGTCCATCTTCCTGTTTCTGTCAGATTTCCTGCCATTTTTCATCTCCTACTCTGATTCTCTCAACCTCTCACTCTTCCGACTTCAATAGCACTTGAACAGATGTTGAGTGGTCGGTTGTTTACCTTCATTTACATGCGTCCTCCCTGCTGCAGCAGCAGGCTGCACAGAGGTGGTTCTGCAACATTAATGGCAAGTTTGTTTACAGATAACACTTTATACGACCCGGTGCATTTAAGAAATCAAAAACAACCAATACAGGTTAAAAATATGATTAAAACACCTAGAAAATATGCCACTCGAGTGAAAATATACAATCGAATAATGTAATATAAACATTTATTCATGATAAATATGTATGCCTGAAGTGTGGGAGGAATGAAATGTTTTCAGTTTGTTGTCAAAACAAAATATTGTGGTAAAAACAGTCCAGAAAACAGAAAAATGGTGGAAGAAATGTGGAGATGACTTCTAACTTATTTTTTCTGTGACAAGAAAATGTCTTAAAAAAACTAAAGATTTATTTACCGTTTTCTTTCCTATTACATCCCACATAGTAAGTGACAGACAAATGATTTGATCACAATATGTAGTCTTTTTTTTTTTTTGGATAAATAATCTGTAAACAGTCAAACCCTCATAAATAGACATTTTGCTCCAAATAGCATTTTATCAAAGAGACAACATCAGACGACTTGTACAAAGTAAAACTCTCAATCATGTTGTCATCTTTTAAAGAGAATCATATAAAGAGAAATCATAATTCTTATGGTAATAACTTCCAATGTGAAAGGAAAAACAGTATTTCTTGATATATCTATTATTTTTATGGTCGAATATTTTTATTTACAAACGTTTTGCTTTTGCTTTCATTGTTGTATATGCGTGGTGTGTTTGTGCTGACATTTAAATAATCGCACAACTTGATAAGGACCAAATCATCGTCCCACAAATCTTTGAAATGACAGTGTTTACTTCCTTCTAGTATTAAGCAGTGTTTGTGCTTCAGAGACTTAGCTATTGGATTTACACTGATAGACTTTGGGGAGCTGATATTATTCCTAACACATATATTTGCTTCAGATATTTGAGCTTTTCTTTCTGCCTAATGTTACAAATGCCATGTATCATTTTCGTTCCATTTCACAATTATACAATAATTTATGCTTGTCTGTCATATTAATTTATACTGAAATTCATCAATGTGTGTGATTGATGTGACTGACACACTCCTGCAGTCGTAGGACTGTATATTCACAATCTTTTAAGAGATAAGAGTAATATTAAATCTATCGCTTATTCTATTTGAAAAAGAGGGACAATTTGTTTCAAGTCAAAACCATTTTCTATGGCAGCAGGGAGCCACAGAGTCATCTGTAATTTTCTGTCTTGTTTTCCTGCTGTGACTTTCAAAGAGAAAACTGATGAGATTCTGCCTCTCTCCATCATGTGGGTAATTGCATCCGATCTTTGCCTCTTTAGGTGTTACGTAAACCTGTCCACACTCCCTGTTTTCTCATGCAGGTAGCATTCTTTAACTGCTGGTTGAGGTAATGATAGGGTTTTGACATTTTATGCAAGCCTTTGTCTGCCTCTGCACATGTGCATGCAAATATCAGAGTGTTTATGAGGATAAGCAGCCAGACCTGCTCGGCTCCGGACTCTCTTCCGTCTCATTTCACACCTGCCTGACACCCAGCGCTTCCACCTTCACTTTGAATCAGTGCAGGTCTGCAGTGACCCCAAAGAAAATAGTGCAGTAACACTACAAAAGATAGGGATTGTGAAATGAAAAAAAAAAAAGGTTATTTAAATAATGAATGTTTTGATTTTGTTTCTGCACCACCACTTGTGCTGTTATAGTACATATACACACACACACACACATATATATATATATATATATATATATACTGTCTTGTCGACCAGTGGACAGAGGAAAAAAAGGAGGAAAGCCACATTTCTTTGTCCCATATTCTCATTGATTTATGTAATGTTTTTCCAAAAAACAGCTGTGTTGTTATATATATATATATATATATATATATATATAGATAATCATTACTTATTATAGATAATAAGTAGATAATCTGTGAAAATATCAAGCTCCTCTGTCTTCTCCATGTGGTTCCATTGGCATCTGCAGAAATGCACCGCTCCCAGGAAAAAACATCTAATCAGGGCCAAGGGGAGGGTCTTAACGCAGTCAATCACACTTGTTGAATATGAATATTTAAACAAATGTTTTCCATGTTCTTGGTTTCTGGGATTTTGACAGACTATATGAGGCACAAAAGAGTTTTAATCGTCTGGATTGTTGCCATGATGCTGCCCTGCCTTATGCATTGAGTCTCAGCCACAAGGATAGCTAAATTTAGAGAAGTATTTTAGATTTGTGTGTTTGTTTTTAACTTAAGTAACTTTTTTCGTTTCCACGACAGCAGGAAAAGGTACTGTTTCATTTAATCTCACTTGAAATTAATGTAAATTTGTTTTGCAGCAAGATAGTTTTATATAGAAAGTGATACCAAGTTAAGCACAGTTCATATGATATGTTATTGTTATATTCATTAAAATAGGCTGATTAAATCAAATCTCAAACACCATCAAAGCCACTGCTTGTCAAGGCAAACGTCTCAGCTTTTTCACAGGATTCAGACCATCAGCAGTTCATTATCCGTCAAGGGAAATGTGTTTCTACCTCATTTAAACCTTCATACCTTTACAAAGAACTAGTAACATCCTTGAACTTTCACTGTGCTGCTCTCAATTTTCGTCATGCCTTTTATTACTCGTGGCATTTTTAAAAAAGACATTCCTCCCACATCCCACGTTGATATTTCAACCATTCATCTTCGACAACATCAACAACTCTTCTGCAGGTTTTGTCCCGAGGTCTCTAAGGTCTGTTCTTTGCAACATTATGTTATGTTTATGAAATATTTTTTCACACAAAGTTTCAATGTAACAAGCTTTCAGCCAAATAAAGTGGTTAAGAGACAGAGTTTTGTCTCAACGATGGTTGTTGTATTAGTTCTGCATAAGCCAATTAAAAAGTTATCAAATCTTTAGAGTGACAAGATAACAACCATACTGACTGGCTTACGAGAAATGCTGGGTAAGGAACAGGATTCCCTCCCATCAGTGTGAGACCTGTTTTTTTTTTTTTTGGTCTTAAAATAACTTTATTTTGAAAAAAATAAAATAAAACCAGCATATTTCTTTTCTCCATTTTTTTGTAACAACACATAGATGTTGTTTTTCTTGCTGCAAATGAAAACAATAATAAAAAAAAAAAAACTAAATCTAAACATTCCTTTTCTCTTTGTTATACCCCGTGTCATAGATTTTGATCAACTAAGCATGGGGTCCACAAAGACAATTTACCCACAGGAATAATGCTTACAGCATTCACTGTAAGTGGAGTTTCTCTAGTTTCTCTTTGAATTTTCTTTGTTTGGGTCAAGACTGCAGTCCTGCCCCACAGAACAGCCCAAGAATAATGATTCAGTTCCTTGAAAGGAAGAGCTGCTTCGAGAAGAAAAGAGTTAACATTAGTCATTGCAGTATGGAGGCTGTCTCTGCCTCCCCCTGCTTTGTTTGTTCCCTTCATTCAGTCATCATTAATGACATCATTGCTCTTCAAACACATACAATGATTTAGACACATTAAAGTACTTCAGCTTTGGTTCTGAAGGCTGTGAGGATTTGTGGAGATTCACCAACAGACTAACTGTCTGTATCAGGAGCAGCGTTTCTCATTTGGCAGTCACAGCCCCTGTCTTGTCTTATCTGAGCTGTTTGCCCCCACCAGACGCAAATCAGGGAACTAATCAAGTCCGAGACCCACAGAAATCACTGTTGCATAACTAATTGTCAGCTGAAGCTCTGACAACAAACGGAACCGCTGGCTGTTATTGCCGAACACTGCTGAGAAGGAGCTTAAAAAACAAACATGGTGGGAAATAAATGTCCTCTGAGATTTCCATTTAGCAGCTAGAGAGAGCAAAGAGCAGCCAGTCACAGCCAGCTATCATACCAGAGGAGCTTCGTCTGCCAAGATTTCACACTTTTCTCAAGGAGTGATATATTAAATCAACGTAAAGAGATGGAAAACACTCACTGGTTTTGGCAAGCGTTACTGGGATCCCAAAAACACCTGCAGTGAATATCCTTGAAAGGAAAAACATTTGACAGTATCCTTCATGTATTCCTCTAACGGTACTTCAATAAACTAATTCTTCAATATATTTTTCAAATAAGCTAAAACTTAAATGTCAGAGAGTCACTGTATCACATCCCAGTGGTTTCTGTTACTCGGCTTCTTCAGAGGCAAAGCAGTTAATCAATGCAATTAAACTGACGACACATAAACAACAGCAGTCCAGTTTCTTCTAAATAATTACTGTACAGCTCAGGAATCATTAAATAACCCACTTGAACAAGCCTTACAGCGTGATATTTCTGGTTGATCAGTTAAACATTGATATCCTCTCTGAGCCTATCAGAATCATAACAGTCATAACAGAAAACTCATTTGTTTCTCTAACACGGGCATGAGACTCACTAAAAAAATAATCCAAAAGAATAGACAATTTTTTTAAATAATAATAAAAAAAAAATCATAACTGTAAATTAAAAATATGCAGTTCTGCCACAGCAAGTACCAGCAACAGGTTGTTGATGGCTGAGCAGCACATCAAATCAGGAGTAATGTCATTACACTAATAAGGGCAACGCTGTGCAAGGGTAAACTAGAGTTGTAGTGAAAGCCTGAACTATTCTTTCAGCTTTAAGTCAAACAGATAAATAGTAAAGCAAGAACACATTTCCAGGTGTTGTCTTTATAAATGCAATCTGAATTCAGATAATGTGCTGCAGGTGAAAATGTACAAAATGTAGTTTGTACAATGCAGAATTTTCAGTGTTTTGTTTTTAGGCTTTTGACTTTTTGTCAGTTTTTCAGCCACTCTGGCTGCCATCATGCAGGGAAGTAGTGAAGGACCAAATGGACACGCCAACTCTCCCCTGGAACATTTTAGCTGAATGTCAAGCTGAGTGTAACAAAGCATTTTCTCACTTTATTGTCTCCATCCTTTCCTGTGGGGCAGGTAGGAAGCCCTGATGCACAGGCAATTGAAGAAATGTGAGGTACTCCGTGGACGGATCATCTTTCCATTTAGCTCCATGTCTGTTTCCCATATCGATGGACACTCACCCCCAAGACCAACTTGGAGTAAAAAGATTGCATGTCTGTTGAAGAAACATGAAAACAAACCTCGCAGAAAAATATTAGCTGATAGTGGTGACGTTGCCCATTTCTAGAACATCAATATGCAGCTCCAACTTAGCATTTACACAGTAATTGTTATTCGCAGTTTTCTACGGGACTGTGGTAAATGATCAGTCCTGCGGTCGTTGACCTCCAATGCAACCAACCAGCTGGTTCTGCAGGGAGATCCTACTGATGCCAAATGGGATAACAAAAGCTGTGTTAATGTCTTCAGAGCTGAAGAGAGCAGCAGGCGTTCTGGGCTGAAAACTGTGGACACTTCAAGGCAATGCAACATGACAGCTAACAGATGCTCAGCTCTCCAATGGGCTTCAGGTCTGACAGACAAGTGACTTACACTTAAACGTGTTGTTTTGCTTCTTCTCTCTTTCAAACAAAGGTTTCTGAAATCCCAGAGAAAGCAAGAGAGTAGATAATTCAACATGTGTTCCCTCATTTTATTATTTCTTTTTCTATGAAATGTAGCTCCCATAGAGTGATATAACTCATTCTGACAACCTGAAAAAGTCTGACGTCGATGTAAAACTTATTCACTCACAATTATAAGAACATAAATAAGACCATAGTTTCTTTGAGCTAACAACTCAATCTACTAACATGAGGAATACGCTCATGTTAGGACTGGAACAACTGTACCAATCTAATCTGTCTGTCTTGTTTTATCACTAAAAATTGAATGTGAATCTTCATTATGCAACAACGTAGCAACATGCAGACTTAAAAGTGCCAGCGTCTTCTGCCATGAGGGACATGGTTCAGAGAGGCAGCGTAATCCTTCCCAAGGTTTTCACTGGGTTGACGACTGATGCGGGTTATCACGCTGCCTGTTCAGACTAATGATGAGTGACTTTCTCGAAGGGGAGAGGAGAGAAAAAAAAACATGACTTCAGCTGTCTGTTTTTGTCTTTTAATGTAGGATCCATTTCTCATTCTTTTACATTTCCACTGTAGGTCTCAGAACTCTGCTGGCAGACAGATGTAGAGGATTGTAAAGGTTCTGTCTTCACAGCGAGGGCTCGCCGCGCTGTCATAACATTCAAGGTTTGTTCATTTCAGAGCTCCATTTTTGCGGAACAGATTGTTCTCTAAAATAAATACCTATTTCATCACATGTGCAGCAGCAGAGCAGGTGGAAGAACATTTTACATGCAAACATTGATAAGCGCAATGAGATAAAGAGTTAAGTAAGTAGTAGTGAGCAGTCTTACTTTGACTCCCATCACTGCTGTTATCAGGCCATCAACGTTTGTGAGATTGACAAAAAATGTAGAATTCATAATTTTCTGCACAGATTTTGATATACTTAACTAATGTGAACAAAAAAGGATCCCTCTTTAAGTATCCACTGTGAATTTTGGCAACTGCCGTGAGAAATTCATATCACAGCTCGTTGAGATTACAGCAAAAATTAGAACTAATGTTCTGGGAACATTTTCCCGTGTTGACCTTTCTGCCACAGGCAGTCGAGCCGTGGTGCAAGTGGAGTAGCTGCTCCAATATATTTCAAAGAGGGGGAGCAAAATTATGCTTTTGGTAAAAACAGACAAAAAAATGGATCACTCCTTGTAACAACAAAAATGTGAAAAGTCTTTATGATTTTTCACTTCTACTTTGACACACTATACAAAATCATTGTACAAAAATAAATCCATCTCACAGATCTCTACCATCAAAATTCACTTTATTTAATGCATATTTACAGAAGTAAGAAAATTATGAACGTTTCTCAGAATGATGACATAATTTTAACACTACATTATTTAAGGATTGCAAGTTGAACCACTGGAAATGTGTGTGGCTGACTGCTATCAAAACTTTATCAGTCACTAAGGAGTTCAAAGACAAAATGTTATTTTGAGTCTAACACGTCATGTGAAGTTGAGAGGAGAAAGAAGACGCAGACTCCTTGGTTGTACAGTCAGCAGCACTGTTGCGTTGCAGCAAGAAGCTTCTGGGCTCAAATCATTAGATTTGCAGGTTCTTCAGCTTCTTCCAAAAAAAAAAAACAAGGCTGTTAGTTTAATTGGTCTCTCTAAAAAGGGTCATTATTACTTTTTTCTGTAACATATTGCTAATTTTAATTTTTCTAATCTCCAGGTTCTTTCCTTTGTTTTGAGTCTCAGTTCAAGTCATTAAAACTTGCTTACTCTGCCGGCGAGACAGATGCAGCTGTGAAAAACAACAGCTTGAAATGAGTCCTCTTTAAGACGTGCATGTTCACAGAAATCTTATCAGACTGTCAATAGCTCGACAAAATGTCAACAGTGTCAAATTATATTAAAGCCAAAGTGTAGGAGCAAGACGACTGCAAGCAGAAGGACATGACTATTAACCGTCAGGCCTGGAGCCAGCTCAGTCTAACACTATTAATAGCAGCTAAGAGAAGTTTGCTGCATATTTCTGGGTGGAGTAGAGTCCTTATTTTAATACCAAACATTAATAAAATAAATAGCTTGGTTTATGGTGGGAATAAAATATTCCCACCAACAACCAGAGATTTTCCTTGCATCATCTATTCGCAGTTTGTGGTTGGAGCAAAGAGAAAGGCTCTGCTGTCACTTACCACCTTTTCTTCTTACCGTCGCTGATTTATAAAGGTCATTTACCAGAGGGTGGCAATTAAGAGCATGACAGACATAAACAGAGGATGATTATAATCTGTCTGACGTATTGAAAAGCTGGCGGCATGGCCACCAGCAGAAAACCTGATGAGGTAACGCACAACAAACACAAAATCATGTTTTATCTTTTTACCAAAGTTTTAGAAACACTTATTAATGTAACAGCAAAGCGAGGTTGTTTTCGGTGCCAACTCAGATGTTTTTCTTTGTTCATCTGTTCACTCCTAAAGCAGTTTTCTTTAGGAAAACTAAAGAAAGGGCAAACAACCTAAAACATATGGTTACTTTATGTAACCCAACCTTGTTTTAAATCTCTTGACAATTTACCAGATATTGGTGTGTGGTTAAACATGCAGTCTGTTTGCTAATCACGTGAAATCTGGATCCATTTGAATTCATTGATTGATTCAATTTATGAGTTTCAGTCGGATTTTTTAATGATTATTTTTGCTTGTTAATCATGATTTGCATTGCACATGTTATTAATACATTTTACATGTTTTCTATTGAGGATTATTTGATAAATTAACCCTATGATGTTTTCAGAGTTTTTTTTGTTTTTGTTTTTTTGTAAGATTTTATGAAATATAACATAAAATTATGTTGCATTGCGTACAAGTGTTGTACACAAACGAGAAATGTACCTATATTCTAGACATTGTAATAATCAGCCAATACATGTGAAAAGACATTTTAGTTACTCTGCATGAACACTTTCTGTCCAGTAGCATTTCAATGCTGTGCAATAGCACAGACCAAAGTCTGTGTATAAAAAAAAAAAAAAAAAAAGATTAACAATTGTAAATTTTTTATGTTTGAAAACAAGCTGTAGAGATGTTGCAATATGACGACATTGGTTCTTACAGCCCATAATTCTGCATTTAAAAAATTATTTTTTTGGTACGATATAATTTTCAAATCTTACCAACTCTAGCTCTTCAAGGTTGTAAACTTTGCAAAAATGATAAAGAAAACTTTCTGTCCTCCACTGAAACAGGCCTTCAGTCAGTATAAATTGTCTCCATCACAGTTGCCTTCATGCCCTTTTTTCTAAATTGACATAAACCGTCTATATTAGAAATGTGAGGGCATCATACTGGCCCTAATCTTCCTGCTATCACTGTTCTGTGCTGAGCTGATGGTGGCTCTGTAAAAGCAGAGATTGGTAAAGGTCATTTTATATAAATGCAGCTGAAAGACAGCAGACACAGAGACAAGAGAAGCTAAAATGGTCAGGCCGATTTCTATAAATGCCGCTCACATCAGCGCTCAGGTCTCAGCAGGCAACCATGGTCACATCCAGAGACCGAGCCATCAAGGTTTCGGATATGATGGGCAAAAAGACAAAAGAGGCACACGCTTAGCGACCAAGTTTCTGGTGGGTAAGGATTTAGACACATCCTGGAAATGAACACTTCAGGTTACCATAAATTAATTTGTCAATTCACACAGCTTAATTGAAACATTTTTCCAAATGAATTCATGAAATATAAAATATTTGATTTATTTAACCATGTTAATCTCGGATCAAAACCAGAAACATCAAACTAATGCATCTATATTAGTACAATTCAATGACAATGTGATGAAGCAGGACCATGAGCATTTCTCAGTACTGCCTTGAAAATGCATGTAATTGTCTGATGATTCCCAGGACCTCAAACCTTAAATATTTAATAAGTCCCAGGATAACTCCTCTGCTTTAGTGAGGTAATTTCAGGGCACTGACTGACTGGTGAGAACAGCCCATCCTCTAACGAAGCCCCATTAACACGAGCTACAGGCCATGAAAGGCACGTAAATATTGGGAGCAGCCAGAGCTCTAATCTATTCGCCTCGGTGCAGACATGTTTGATCAAGCTGTTCGGGTTCAACACACACACATTTTCTCAGCAGTTGCTGGTTTTGGTGAACTGGTTTCTGGAAGCTGGGATAAGACGCTCTAGTAATAAATAGTGAATTGTTGGAGACAATAGAAGTCAAACATGAGCAAATTCATCAAATAGATTTGAATGGATCTTATTGTTAATTCAGGAAATCTTGTACATTTTCAGAGCACTAATATTAACCTATTTGTTGCAATTTGTTTGTGAATTACAACAAATTCTTAGTTTATTAGTTAAATTGACATGAAGTGTGATGAAACCCACAGAGTAACTTTTATTAAAATCTAAAGCATGGCTTCTTAAGTGTAAGACGAACATGGACAATAGATTATGTGTTCAGTGATATAGGTTGACTAAGTACATGTAGCGACTCTTAAATCGCAGTAATACTCTGAGCCTTTAGTTGTACATCTCTTCTAAACGAAACCAATAAATTGCTGCCCTTAACTCAGTGTGTTCTGTGTTTTCTCCTAATGAAAGTACTGCTGAGAGAGTGCTGCAGTGTAGGATTTTCTTCTGGCTCTCAGTTAGTCCCAGCAGTTCTGTTGGAGGTTTTTTTCTGCTGCAAGGGACTTGTTTCTCTCCTTTATTGCACCACACTCGCTCAGAATGGGAATAGCTTTATACAATGTGATGAACTCCCTTGGATATACAACTTTCCACCAGTTCATATTATACACTGAATTGTGATTGAATGAGAACGTGTGTAATTGAATTCAAACATGTAAGAATAATTGGATTTGTGTGCTTTTAGGCATGAATCGGATCAGTTTGCTTCTGCAAAGTGCATGGAGATGATATTTGCTGTGTGAACAAAATAAAAACTACAAAAGGAAATAAAGATTTTTATATGTTGTTCTTTTTTTTTTTTTTTTTTACAAAAATCTGAAAAGCAAGCCTTGATAAAATAAGCCCTAAATCTCATCTCCTCTCCTCCTCGATGCGCTCTGCCAACGGGAGCGCGCACAGACGCACGGAGCGAGCGGGCAGGAGAGACACAAGTCCAACATCCTCTGAGCGCCATATCTCTGATCTGTTTTCTGGAGCGCTCCTAATCACCTGCAGTGGAGGGGAGAAGAAGAAGAAGAAGAAAAAAAAAAAGCTCCGACTTGTCAGCGCGTTTAAACTCTCATCCAAATTGTGATGGAGTTCCCTACAGTTCCTTCAGAGGACTTTCAGGAGGTTCACTCCGGGTCTGTAACTCCTTATCTAAACGCCACATTCTTAGAGGATCTGCTGACTGAACCGTCTAAAAGCAACGAAACCAGCGGGGTCGCAGCCAGAGACACCTCGGGTCTCATCATCGCAGTCTGCATCACCGCTCTCTACTCTCTCGTCTGCGTGGTGGGACTGCTGGGAAATGTGCTTGTTATGTACGGAGTGATCCGGTAAGACACGCACCGTTTAATAAATGGAGGAAATATGTAAAAGATGGTTTGATTGTTGCTTGATTGATTGATGTCATTTTTCGCACATTTATTTATAGGCAAAAGATGATGGATGTTTAGAAATAGTACAAAAATAACCACTCGCATTTACCAATTTAATGGATTTTATGAAGATTGAAATAAAATCCATTGTCACTCCGCGTGATTTAGACTTTCCAGTTTCAATGTGAGGTTGTGACAAAAAAAAAAAAAGCAGATATTTGATATACCTGCACTGCAGTAGACATCGACTCAAAAAAGTTTATTAGCTGCCCAAAAAGAATAGTTATATATATATATATAATGAAATAAAATAATCACCGGGAACACAGGGAGCCAGAGTAAGGCAAAAACCACAAGAACAAAAGCCAGGAGAGAGAACCAGAATGACTCAGAACAAGTTGTATATATACTGGGGAGCTTGATTACTGAACAAGGAACAGATGGCTGATTAGAAAAGGGTTACAGGTGTGAAAGGTAGAGAACAGAAGGGGGACTGAGGAGAGAGAGAGTGATAGCAAGGAGAGAGGAAGAATACACAAACAGGGAAACTGCAAAACCGAATGTAATTAACAAATAAGGAAGAAATAAATATAACAACCCAGAATCACTAAGAAGAACTGAACCAAGGCGAAACTTTAATTGTATCAGCAATTCTGGTGATACAATTGAAGTGGCAAGTACATCCACAAAGTATTCAACAAAGATGCTGTGATTTAATTTTGTAAAGTGGCTTTGAACTAGAGAACAGAAACATTGGCTGTTATTGAGGATATTGAATATTTTGGTTTTGAAGCTTGTCATTTTAGCTCCCTCCAAAGATTTAATCTTGAAATCTAGTCAGGAATCTATGTGAATAACACCAACATTGCTTTCAGTCAGATGCAATGATGTTTTCTTCTCTCATCTTCTTAGGCCGTAACATAATCTAATTAGTAACCATCTACTGTCATGTTTTATAGAAACTGATGTGTAAACATTTGTTCATTTGGCAGAAGCTCTGAAACACACAAGTTTAAGAAGGGAAATCTGACACCAAGACGTTCCTCTGTTGGATTATTCAGTTTTTATCAACTCGTTTCAGGATTACAAGCTCATTCTTAGTATGTACAAAAGCTCCTGGGCATTTAGTGTACTTTAGCTAGAAATCTTATTTTATTAGACACTGTTTAGCTTTGCTTCTGGATTGGTTTATCAGTAAAATGAATCACTGCATTAACTGTTCAAAGTGTTCAAAGCCACCAATGAAACCTTCATGTTTGCCAGCTGAGGCCTATTCACTGCCACTGTGTGTTAGGGTCTGATATAATTCTCTGCTTCTCTTCCAACTCAACCAGGTACACCAAGATGAAGACTGCCACCAACATTTACATCTTCAACCTGGCTTTGGCCGACGCTCTGGCCACCAGCACGCTCCCCTTCCAGAGTGCCAAGTACCTGATGAGCACGTGGCCCTTTGGGGAGCTGCTGTGCAAGGCGGTCATTGCTATCGACTACTACAACATGTTCACCAGCATCTTTACCCTCACCATGATGAGCGTGGACCGCTACATCGCTGTTTGCCATCCTGTGAAAGCCTTGGACTTCCGGACGCCTGCTAAAGCCAAGCTCATCAACGTCTGCATCTGGATCCTGTCCTCGGCCGTTGGAGTGCCAGTGATGATCATGGCGGCTACCAAGGTGACGGATAAAGGTGGGTTAATGTAGAAAGAAATCAGCGACATTATTTACAAAGGCTGCTTTATTGGAAACTTTCTTCACCGTTTGAGCAGTAAGTGTTTACTTCAGGCAGTGATCACACCAGGAAGGGTGATTTCAGCTCGGTTATTAATTCAAATTAGCTTCTGCGCTTGACCTCCTATTAAAACTAATTGCTTAACTCCTCAGGAAACACCGCCTGCACGCTCAGATTTCCCAAGCCGGAGTGGTACTGGGACACCGTGATGAAAATCTGCGTGTTTATCTTCGCCTTTGTGGTGCCAGTCCTCGTCATCACCATCTGCTACGGCCTGATGATCCTGCGGCTGAAGAGCGTCCGGCTGCTGTCCGGCTCCAAGGAGAAGGACAGGAACATGCGGCGCATCACGCGCATGGTTCTGGTGGTCGTGGCGGCTTTCATCATCTGCTGGACCCCCATCCACATCTTCATCATCGTCAAAACCATGGTGGAGATCAACCACAAGAACCTCCTGGTGGTAGCCAGCTGGCATCTGTGCATCGCGTTGGGCTACGCCAACAGCAGCCTGAACCCCATGCTGTACGCCTTTCTGGATGAAAACTTCAAGCGGTGCTTCAATGACTTCTGTCTGCCGTACCGCTCCCGCTCAGAGCAGAGCAGCTTCTCCAGAGCGCGCAACAGTGCGAGGGAGCCCGTGTCTGTTTGCGTGCCTGCAGGGGTGCAAAGAGCGCCTGGCTGACAGAGCATGGATTAGTCAGAGGGAGAAACGGGTCAGGATGGACTGCAGACTGATGACACACAGTTCTCCACCACAGGAGTCTGAAGTCTTGACCTTTGAATGAACCATGGATTGAGTCCAGGTCGTGACCCCCTATCTAAAATATTATCAAAGCATTTTATTTGAAATATACGAGTGCCTGCCGATAAGAAATATAGTCATGTTCTGGGCTTTGTATAAAAGCATATTTAATTCACGCAAGATCGTAAAAAAAAAATGTTTTTGTCAAGAAAAAATGTTTTTTTTCTTGGTTACTACGACTTCATGAATGAGTAGTAGTAGTAAAAGCAGCAGATTGTTGAAACTATGAACTGATATAACTGCAGTTTGTATTTATTAGGTTCTCCATTTAAAACAAACAAATTAAATTTGAAACGTTTAAATAAAAAAAAAAACAGAAAAAAAATTAGAACATCTGTATTTCTTTCAGGTTTTCTATATACAATTTTCCTACAAGAATGTGAAACATTGGATATTTATTTATTATTTATTTATTCATTTCTTTTATTTATTTTTTTAATATTTCAGTGGTTTAGTTTTGCCTAACACTTTTATACAGTCCAGGGACGTAGCAATATTAAAATTTGGATCGACGTCGATATACAATATTAATACTGTTGTGTTTTCCAATATTATTTATATTGTATATATTTCTCTGCACTTTAGATACTGCAAAAACAACCAGTCATTTATTGTGGCCCAGTTTTTCTCATAATAGCGATAAGTTAAAAAATGACTAACTTTGGCCGATACCTATGTAGGTGCTGATTTATTGTGCATTCTTAACCAAACCCAGGCTGTGTTAGAGCAACAAACACTGAAAAAGTTCTGAGTTCCCGACCGGTAGCGGTATTGTCACGACACATTTTTGATTCTTCAAGTGAATGTCAATATGAGATATTTTTTTGCATTACTGGATGTATTTAACTCTATCACACAGAAGCACTGCCTTCATGAATGAGAAGCAATCACCTTTCATCTCTGCTCAGCTGAATATGATGTAATAAAAAGATGAGCGACTTACATTTTTTAAAGTGAACTGAGGCCGAGTTTAGTGCTAATGATGACGAGAGAAGACATACTTGAGTGGTTGCCATATTTAACGTTGTACGCTGTATGAAATGTACTGTAAAGATAGGGATTTCTAATGGTCAATATTTAAAGTATTATTATTTATTTTGTGCTTTTGTTTGATTATGTTTCTGCACAAATGAGCTAGAGTTGCATGAACAAAGTGTTATGTAATTACTAACACTGTAAATATTGATTCTGTAGTTAAAAAATATATATTCTGTCTCACTTTGATTTATTATTATTTTTGCCCAGAATTGATAGGGGAGCATTTACACTTAGCACAAAAAGCAACACTTTTCTTGGTTGGTTGAACACTTCTTGGTAATAAATCTTGTGCTGTCGGACTTATACTATTTATTTTCTCTTAAATGTTGCCACATTTGTGAGAAAAATGTATTTCTGGGTTGCGCAGCAGAGGTTGGTAATTTTGGTAGGAAGAACAAAAGCTGACCCCACAGGTGTTCAGTGGATCAGAGGTCAGGTGTGGAGGAAAGCCTTTCTAGTACCAGAATCTGAAGGTAGTTTCTGATCAACCACCCTCCATATGACCAAGAATCTTTGAGTTTGTGGAACCATTTAAGGTGAAAGAAATGTGTGCTGTTATTGTTTTTTAACAACATAAGATCTATTGCCAAAAAGCATTATTCTAACAAACGCAAAAAATATATATATATTTAGTTGTTGTTTCTAAATGTATAAATGTCCAGCACAGTCATTCAATGGATCTTCATCAGTAAGAACAGTGAAGATGCTATTACTTTTTATTTCTTGATTTGTTTGGTTTCTAAAATAATAAATTCTTCTAAAGAGAAAAACAATTTTTACTGTTTAAGAATTCTGTAGATGTTCACACACATGCTAGATTATACAAATACTATATTTGCTGCTTTTATCGTTGTTGGGAAAACTGCTGTAGTTTCTTTCTGGTGTGTTTTATTTTGAAGTGCTGATTGACAGTAGTTAAATTCTGCACTTCTTTTTTTGTGACATTTATGTCTTATGCTGTTAACAGAAGTGTGAGCTTCCTGTGTAATTGGTAGAATATGTTGTTGATCATTATTTGAGTTAGCATACAGCCGACTTCTGGCACATGGTTACAGTTGAAGCTAATATTTGAAGTCTGTGCAAATGTAAGTGAATAAATAAAACACGACTGCATCAGACTGTGTTGCTGGTGAGATTTTTGAACTCCAAAAGAAAGACATGATTAACTGTTTCAGGATGTCTTGTGTCCTTTTAACTGTGACCAGCTCCTCTGTCCCTATTGAAGAAAACCTTCCCCACATACTTTCTCATAATGCTGCCACCACCATGCTTCACAGTGAACGTTGATTTATGTTCTACATCTTGGCTGATGAGTTCAATTTTGGTCTTTAGTGAGGTAAAGCAATTAGATATAAAACTATTAGTGTTTCTGACTCAAATGTGAGATGAAGAAACAACTTTAATCAGATCTTTTTGGTTTTCTTCCCAGCTTAAATTTGAACATTGCAGACTAACTGGGAATTGATGGGGAAAAAAACAAAAACAACAAAAAACAGCATAACCATTTTCTCACATAAAGATAAAATAATAACAGAGGGATTTTAATGGAAGCATTGATCATTGTTAGAAAGCAATTTCAAAGATGTAACAGATGCAGGCTTACAAACCACAGTGGACATAGTGGCATATTGAAATTGAGCAATTCATGTAACACCGATGAGAACTGCTGAGTAAGTGCTATTTCACCCAGAACTTAATATGCGCCAGAAGAGACATTATAACTATTTGATACACTGATGTGGGTTTGGTGCTCTCTGCAGCAGATGCTTGCAAAATGAAGGATCAGATCATCGAGCCTCGCTTGAAATGTTGACTCGAAAGCTTGAGAAACAAAAAGCTGTGAAGCATCAATTTTCATTGCAGGCGAGCCGAGACTGGATGCTGAATATGCATGCCATCTGCTAGCAGTCGAAAGAGGCTGCTTGGAAATGAGAGATTCGTAAGGAAGTGAAGCTTGACCAATATATTTTATTTTGCTGACAAAACAGAAGTTGCAACTCAACCCTTTAAATGTCGTTGTGAGTCACTACCAGCAGAATACGCTTTGTTATTCCTCACACCGGTGGGTGACAGCTTGATTAGGACCTTTAGTTGGATCGATGAGTAAATGAGAAAGTGTGGAAAATCTGTTAAAGCTTTAAAACTTAAATCCTTGTCTCTAAACCATAGGGATATTTTTAAAAAATAGAAAATGGTGGGTAGATTTGACAAGATGTTTAGCCTGTTTCTGGACTAAAGCCCAAGGATCTCTGATTACATCAACCGAGGCTGGCACTCAGACAAAATGATGCAGCAATTACAGCTTTATCTGAGCAGATGAGAACATCACTGAAAACCTAACTTAGTTCAGTGATTCAAACGGACAAAGTTACACACGGAGTTACTTTGATGCCTGTGTCTAATGAAAATTTTAATTTTGGTTTGTCTAAAAAATACTATGTAAGATAAAATGATTTTTTAATGTAGAAATAGAGTAGAGAAGACTAGAATAAAGATAACCTTTACTGTCTGGTGTACCAGCAGTAAAGTGGTGCAGCACTTTACTGCTCCCATCAGTAAAGGCTGATGGGAGCATGCAAATTCAGACAAAGGCGAGAAACATAAAAAATAACAATAGGAATGTACAGAAGTCCTAATTTAAAGTATAAAAAGATGTACTGTACCATTGTTAAAAATAGCATTGAGTTTCTGCTTTGAAATTAATTAAATTAACTTTCTGATGATGTTCTGATGTGTTGAACTGTCTGCATGTGTTACATTATCCCTTCTTCTTAATTTGAGGCATTCAATCAAAAACAATAGGAAATGGATCTATTTCACAAACGAGTGTATATAAAATAATTTTAAAAAAATGCCTCTCCATTTATGACCACCCACCACATCAGCTGCTGGTAATTTCCATTCTCTCCCAGTGAGTCTTCCCTTGGCAAATCTTTTTTACCGAATCATAACTCAGACTGTCGCTCAGCAGTTGGATAAAAAGAAATGGTTTTTATTCCAACCTGCCCGTCATGGACCCCTGAGGCCAATCATCACCCAATCAATATGAGAGAGACACAGAGGTCCATCAGAGGGATGAGTCACACCACGTCCTTCTTTCACAGCTGCGGCTGCACTACCGTGGCCTCCAGGGGAACCTTCAGCCCACGGGATGAACGACCCAATCTATCAGGCAAATCACCAGTAATTACAGGAGCAGTCTGCAGGCAGCAGAAGGCCCGCAGTTTAACAGCAAAACAGATATTTATTTGCAAATGATCCCTGTTTGTTTTCTGCTAGCACGTTTGCTCAGACAAAGACAATGACATTAGAGTATTTATGTTGTTTAGTACGTCAGATACTGACTAATGCATGAGTAAAAGCAGTGGCATTTGTTGCTTCAATGTACTGACAGGCAGCTATTTGTTTTTCTCAGACAGGAAGCGTGGCTGTATAAACAATTTAAAAAACGGCGGCCTGTCAAGGGCCCTCGGCCAATAAATGAGCCCACGGATCGTGCGTTGTATTCCCACCTGTAAAGTAAAAGCCGGAAAACAATGCACTGTCAGGAGTGGTTGATGGAAAAAAAGATGCGTGGGTTAAATGTTTGCTCGTACAAACATAAACACTCACTCACACCCGCGCTATCGGCCATTTCATCACAGCAGTGATAGAAAAACGAGGAGTGGCTCAACAAGTGGTTTAGGGGCTGCAGGGTTTGTGTCAGACTGTTGGTTTCTGTCAACCTTTTTTATTTCTGTGTGGCTTAAATATCACACAGAACATATATAATCTTTGCAAACGTATTCATACTGTTATAGCTTTTCACATGTTGTCGCTTTACAACCTCAAATCACCAGATAGTTATGATAGACTGACAAAAAGTAGAGCAAAGTTGTAAAGTGGAACAAAAAAAAGATAGATTTATGAACTCCAAAACAGTGACAAATTGTCTCAGAGTAAAATTTGCATTAAGCCCCCTGTGCTCTGATACCCGCAAATAAATACCAGGAAGAAGCTTTTCTACAGCAAAGGCATCAAAGGAAACATACATTAAAAAAAAAACCGTCGATAGCTAGTAAAGACTTGAGATCAGAGTATATAGAATGGCCCAGTCAAATCCAAATGCGACTTTAGGGAAACATTCAAAATTTGATGCATAGAAATGTTCTCCGGTCAATCTCACTAATCTTTTTTTTTTCTCTTTCTCCAGAAGAGTTTTTGCGGCACTAGTGGCTTGTATTTTTGACAGTAGGCAGACAGAAAGGAGGGCGGAAGACATGCAGCAAAGGTCGCCCGGACCAGGAGTCGAACCTGCAACGTCCACATTGAGGCCTGAGGGGCATGCTAACCCCCTTCGCCACCACAGTACACCAAGCTCACCAATCTTGAGCTATTTTGCAGGGAACAATTGGCAGAAAAATATATATCTCTAGATGTGCAAGGCTGGTGGAGACTTACAGTACCTGAAAAAAAGATGTAACTGAATAGATAGAGATACTTGCTTTCCATCTTTGCCTCTTTTTCTAATTAATGGGTGAATTTTGAAGGAAACTGGTTACAATGTATTTCACGTAGGGGTATCAGAGTAAGTGGGCATGCACTCTTCACCTTTCACTTTACAATCGCGTGTCTCTTTGTTTTTATGTTCCAAATCCATTAAATCCAATAAAATACATGAAGGTTTATCACTGTGGTGTAAGAAAACTCTATCCAAGCCTCTCAATACCAAATACATTTTCCAAATGATTTATTCTATGAAATAATGCTGGGTTTCTTAATTGAAACCTTCTTAAGAAACTGCATTCAGTCTAATTCTTAATAACATGTTAATTAAGAAACCAGCCGTGCAATTCAAGAGCTGCCAAGTTATGCACAAAGAATTGCTAAGTGATGGGAACAGGTGCAATATTGCACTATTTCATTGAACACATGGTGAATGCACACGCAGCCTGTGAAGAGGACGCTCCCCACCTGCTGCCTGGAGTCACATCCTGTAATGGATCAGCTGCTGCTGTGATTAATGTGGCTTTGTCTGTTATTAGGAGCGAAGGAGCTGCAGTGCAGGCGCCGGAGACGTCTTGGTCTCTCCTGTGATTAACTTAACAAGAAGAAGATTAGAGCCCACACTCGTGATGACAAATCCACTTTCAGTGTGTGTGAATGAAAGGAACTAATCACAGGATTCCATTGCTTCCTTTCAGCACAAATGTCTGTCTTTGTGCTGGGAAATTTTGAGTCTTTTTCTTTTTTTTTTCACCATTATCCATCACTGAATGTTTCTGCTTTTTCAAAGCTTATGAAATCATTCAACCTTGACACTTGTTAACCTTCACAGCTTAAATCGGTCAAAACCTGTTTTTGTTTTTTTTAAAAAGCTTTTACTTTCAGCTCTGGGGGAAAAAAATTAATTAATTAAATGTTCTGTCATTCAAACAGAAAGTTAATTAACTAAAATTGCATTCCAAAAAGAAAATTGTGCAGTAAAAATATTTGCAGAAAACATGTGAGATGTGTTTTAAGAGTTGCTAAGGTCTTTAAACAATCCATATAAAACGGGAATTACAGAATATTTCATGCAAGGAAGCGAAGCATCAGAAATCAATACAATCCTGTTAAAAATCAGACTGTGCGAACATTAAGACATTTAATGCAATCTGACCTCTTATAATTTCTGACATTTTTTCCAAATCAAAGAATAACAACATGCAACAAAACAAGTGATGCACTTAGACCAGCTAAGTGCTTATAAACTCTACATTAACAGCCTTTTGCCACAACAACTCCATTCCAACAGAGAATCCTCAGTCCATTTGGTCAGATGAGAGGAAGATGAGACCAATAACGGCACATGCATCTCAGCTTCACAAATTAAACACGGGTGAATGTGGCACCATTTACATCCTCTCTGCTCATTTAAATTCATAACTGCCTTTGTCTGGAATGTGGCTATTTGCATTCATGATTGACATAAAGTGAATGAGATGCAAACTCCTGAGCATTCAGGGAACCTGATTTACATATTTCTCTTTAGAGGCTCAATTACTGTCAGCTGGCCATTAGTGTCCAGCTGACAGTAATGGCCCTGGAAAGCAGTGATGTAGGTGTGTTCTTACAGAAAATTGAAGCGGATGTGGAAAGTTTAGAGAAAAGGGGTTGTTAATAAAAAATAAGGGATCTAAATATTCCATTTATAATTCATTTTTAAGACACAGCAGTTCACTCTGTTGGATCAGGAGAGGTCACACTCCATACCTCTCCAGGGACGATCAATTATGTTCAGGGATCTCTCATCATTTTTGCTTTCATATTTCTGTAGCCGTTCCTCTATGTTATTGGTGGTATCCTGTGAGTCATTTGCCTGATTGCTAAACTGATGCACTGACAGCCGTTTTTAGGGCTTTAAATCTTTTAGTTGAATCTGGGGTGATGCTGAGTGGTGTTGACCTGCCTGAATAAGGCTACATATATTTTTAATCAGCGTGGTTATGATAGAAAATTCAGAAATGTTCTGTGATCACTCCGCCTTTCAAGCAAATTTTCCAGTCTGCTGCAAAATAACTTGTAACTAGTTCAACCATTCATGATTTTATCATCCTCCCCCA
Source organism: Poeciliopsis retropinna (assembly GCA_010277075.1). Classification (NCBI taxonomy): domain Eukaryota; kingdom Metazoa; phylum Chordata; class Actinopteri; order Cyprinodontiformes; family Poeciliidae; genus Poeciliopsis; species Poeciliopsis retropinna. The sequence goes on along the minus strand of VMRM01000007.1, from coordinate 17,364,067 downwards.
CTTATCCCCGCTCCTCTTCCTCCCACTCACTGTTGTCATCCTTTCTCTGTCACTCTTTATCCAATTTATCCACCTACTGTTCCAATTAACCTTTAATAAGAGTCACTCCAGTCCTCACAGCATTCTGAACAAAAAACACAACTAATAAGCCTCAATGTGATACCAAGCAGATTATTGTCAGTGTTGTCCATTTCAATATTATAGCAAATTAATCCTTCAACTCTTTCCACAGCTCTAACAATGTCAATTAGATCTCTAGCTCTTCATGCACACTTTTCTTTTCCCCAAAGCACCTTTGAGGAATGGAGGATACAGTGACAGATGGATCTTTCATTTCTCAAGTTTGAACCTCCCCTCAAGCCTGAGTTTTTGTCTCCCAAGCCACTATGGACTACAGAGTTTATAGTCCGATGACTCGACCTTTCACTTTGGTTAAGCCAGTAAACTCAAATCAGTAGCTGGGAAAGTCTGGGTTACATTTGATGTCATGGCTCTGAGTGCTGTGGACATCTCGTCTAATCTTCTCATTTCTCTCACTGGTGTGCTCTCCAAACATTTTTCATCTTCTTTCTATAACTGTTGTGTTACCTTGTGTAGTTTCTGCCCAAAGCACATTGGTAAAGCTGCCCTCACACTGAAATGCAACCTGATCCACAGGACAGAAGAAGTACCAACCATTTCATCCATTTGCAGTTTTGGTCATTTTGCTAGCTTTTCTTTTTATATATAAAATTCAGATTGAGTTTTTGTAAGTGTGGTTGAAGAGCTCCACTTTCTATTTAAAGTGGAATTTAGTTAATTTGCTGACAACATAAAAAAAAGAAGAAGAATATCTTCAAGGCTAAAAGCGATTTATTAAAGTCCTAAACCTTGAAGCCACAACTTTAAAATAAAGTATGTGTAATTTACAGACTGGCTTAATGAAAAAATAACTTGCTGCAAATCAAAAACAGATCTTAAAAAATAATCACCTTTATTTTTTGCAGGACCCAGAATGTTATTACATTTTCAAACAGTCACAACAATTGTGTATCTTTGTGTGTGTGTGTGTGTGTGTGCACTGAATAAAACGAACAGTAGTTACACATCTTGAACATGAATGTCCCGTCTAAACCGGATTATTGCTTAAAGAAAATACTTTAAAAGACTAGCCTTTAGAAATGTCAAACAGCTTCTCACTTCCTTGTCGAACAGTTGCTTTCATCAATGCACTAAATACTTTCAGTCAAACAGAATGACTAAATGAAAAATTAAAAAGGAACAAAAAACCAAAAACATTTAAAAAAATAGTCTCTCATTTTACATGATCTACCATGTAAGTCGTATGAACATTTCACCCACATTAAGAACAAAGCAGTTCTGCTAAAAGGCCAGGCTTCACCTCTGCTTCCTGGACGTCGCTCTCCCTCAGCACGGACAGTCGAAAAAACTCGTCAATATTCAATCTGAGCATCCTGAACATGCCCCCCCTCCCCGCACTGCAATAATTACCAAAACTATCCCCATCACGGTGTCAGAGGAACATCAGCTCTCCTGTTTGTCTTTAACCAGAAGGGCCGTGTGCTGCCCTCCACTGGAGGCCAGGAGAACTTCACGATTCTCCAACTGCTTTCCTGTCATCTTCACTGGGCTCCACTCGTCTTCCTCCTCTCCTGTGCCGAGCTGCAGGTTGGTTCCCATGCCCCAGGCATACACAGATCCTAAAGTGAGTGTGTGTTTGAGGGGGGAGAACAAAACAAGCAGTGAGAACTCAACTAGAAAATTTGAACTTGTAGTCAAGCACAGAATAATGAAATCTGCTCATCAATTTTTAAAAGTGCAACAAAACTGCATTTGACCAAAATCTAAGTGTTAAACAAGGAATTTTGGCCATTTAGGTCACTACATTTATGTTAGATGATTTTACAATTAATAACTTCAGCAAAACATTGATTTTGCTTCGCTCTCTATTGTTTGCGCTCATCTGAGAAAAACAAAGCAGTACTGCAGAGGATCTACTGGTTTATTTAAACAAAGAAAGTCGAACAGCCTGGAAAATGACTTCCACAGAGACATTTTAACAACTTTTAAAAAATTTAAAAACTTCTACAATTATTTAACACAGCGTCAAGGACTAAAGCAGAACAAAATGACAGATTAAACTAAAATATAAAACTCACAAACGCAAAGAACTTTCAAGGTAAGAGACATGAAGCACAAACACTGCAGCTGTTGATGAGTAATGTCATAACACAATCTGTGAAGTTTTGTTTTCAAAGTCTGACAGCAACTAGAAGCTGGTAACAAATCTGGAGGAGTTGCTTCTGTGAAGGATACAAACTGTCTATGACTGATTTTTTTAAAATACTTTTACTTGCCAGTTTTGTGTTTGTCATAAATGCAACAAAATGACATAATTAAACTGTACTTCCATATTTGCCTTTTATTATTTAGAATGGCTACAACAGCTGGTGACCAGAAATGCTTAAATTTACATATTTAAATGCAATTTAGTGACAAAAAATCAAATTATAGTTGTGACTTGATTAGGATAATTTTATTTATATTGCTTTCATTTTCTGTTGGATCCTTAACAGTTTCTTCATGTTTATTCTACATGCTGAACCTCTTTCTGCTGCGGCTAATCTTTGTTCTTATCAGATCAGACATCAAGGAAAAACCTGAAGCTGTATTTGTTAAGATTAATTTAAACCAAATACCCATGTGAAACTCAGAGACCAAATCCAGATTGTTTCTCACCTTCTCTGGTAACTGCGTAGCTGACAGAAGCTCCACATGACACTCCTTTCGCCGGTTCTATCCCCTCCACAGGAGTCGGCTCACTCTTCTCTTCAGCTCCTTCACCAAGACCGAGGCGGCCGTACTCGGCCCTGCCCAGACTATAAACCTGCCCTTAAAGCACAAAAAAGTCCTGGTTTGCCTCCCGTTTCTATTTTATTTAACATTAATACTGTAATATAAATGGTATTCATAGACAGTCATGTGTGGTCTGCCAACCTTCAGCATCGAGGCAGAGAGTGTGATGTTGTCCTCCAGAGAAATCCACCCAGGCAGTTGTGGAGTTCCTGAAGCATGTTAGTTTAATTGGGGCAAAACACATTGAGGTGTTTTGAGTGCCTGGACAGATTGTGTAGAAAAACATACACATTTATTATGGAGACATCTACCAACACCTTTTACTGCCAAACTGAATTAACTCAACAAGCGGTGCAGACAGATGAGGCCAGCATTAATAGATTGATAAACACTCCAAATATCGAGCCAACAGCCGCTCTTACCCAGCTGATGGTAGTTTGAGAGACCAAATCCATAAACGTATCCTTCTTTAGAAACAGCAAAGGTAAAATACGCTCCACAGAAGGCATCCGTGAAGCGAACTTTCCTATTAAGTTTCACCATCTGCGGGACCAGCAGTCGTTCTGAAAGGCCGAAACAAAGTTCACAAAAAACATATAAAAGACATACCAAGATTTTGCCATTGATCATTTTTTTAACCAGTGGAGGACATGAAGTTACCCACCAAGGCCTTTCCTGCCTCCTCTGTTTGAAAAATGTTCTGGTACTCTCCCCAGCTGCCCCTGCTCCGCTGTGCCCGACGTGAAAAGGTTTCCATCCAGCGTCAGCAACACTATGTGATCGTTACCTATTAATGCACACACAGCTAATTAAAAAAAAAAAAAAAAACAAATACCTGCTGGCTAACACAAAGAAAGCATGAAACAACTTGACAATGAAGCAAAGTATTTCATACCTGAGGCAATTTTCACAACAGGTTCTGTGAGGGGAATTTTCACAGGAAGGGGACATGTTTTCATGGGCTCCAGGAGACCAATAACACCATTGTTGTCCTGGAAATAAAATGCATCAAACACATACAAGTTAGGCACTTTTCAAAAAACATAGCAGGAGAAAAAAAACAGAGAAGCAAAAGCAAAAAATACAACCTAAAAGATGGGCTACAAAGGAGAGCGGACGAAAAAATTAAAGGCTAAAGCATAGGTTAAATAAATAATAAAAAAAATGGGTTAAAATAAATGTTGAGATTAAAATATAACAAAATTCAGCAACACAGAGATACTTAAAATGGTTTATGTCAAATATGCCATCTATCACATGAATCTTGATTACTTTTTCACTGCGATATATTTTGACTTGCGACATCATACAAGGAGGAAATTTGCAACACACAAAGATATCCAAACATTTGATCTAAGCAGAAAACAAATAAAAAGATTAACCCTGAATGAGCCGCAGATGTACACCGATCCATCCTCTGTGAGCGCAGCAGTGTGGCTGTCCCCTGCAGACACCTGGACCACCTTCTCATTCAGCATCATCTTCCCAGGAACCGTTTCGGACCCTTCCTCTAATGTGTCCCGACCCAGAGCTCCCTCATCGTTACAGCCAAACGTGTAGACCTAAAAACAGCCAAAAAAAAGAATCATCACTTGACAAATTCAGATTTTTTAATTCCTCCTCTTACAGAAACAGACAAAAGTTGACTCACATGACCAGTTTCAGCCAGACATACTGTGTGCATGCCTCCGGCCACCACCTGCACCATATTCTCTGGTAGAGACAGCAGGGCTGGCTTCTTCCTCTCAGTGATGTTCTCACCTAAGCCCAGCTGTCCAACATCACCTTGGCCCAAAACCAGAACCTGGCCCACCTCTTTACAATGACTCCTGTGTGAAACCACAACTAACACACAAATACAAAGACATGAACTGAATTATAAATCATTATTAATTTCCTCATAGAAAATGGACCCAGACATCTCGAGACAGGATAGCTTTGCTAGAAGATGCTGCTTAAGAGAAACTAAACTAAAGTAAATACAATGATCAACACCCAGTTGTTAGTAGTAGTAACATTTTAAATTGTTTTGCAAATAACTCAAACGAACGAAAAAACATCTTCAGAGCAACAAAAGAAAATATATTTTGTGTGGTTGGAAAGGATGTTTTTCTTGAAGTAATGAAAAAAAAACCAAATGCTTTTGACTCAGAACTTTTACAGACACACGTTGTGTCAGGGAGTCTAATATAATGTATAAAAATGTCAAAAGGATCTAGTTTCAACCTTGATGGCCTTGTGACATTTTATATGTTATCACCCTTAAAAATTTAGCAGGAAATACAACACATGATTGAATGTAGTCTTGTGGTAATTTCCCACCTTTTCTAAGAACTCACAGGAAACCAGAATAGTTCTGAAGCTTATGATTTACCTTTTATTTTCTTGGCCTGCTCCACATCTTCACCTGCAGTGGCTGCAGTCTTCCTCTTGTTGGCTGTCTTTTTGGCAGGCATGGCAGCAATGCATTCACGCTACAGAAAACAGTGGTACAGTGAAAACAGCATTAGACAGGATTTTCATTTTAGTTTCAGACAAAATCATTCGTCTAATAAAAACAGGTCTTAAAAGCAAGGTTGCGTGAGACAGAAGTGTGGTTGGTCTGAACAATAGCAATATAAAGCCTTTAATCACCTATAATGCTCAAAAGTTTATAACTTAATGAGACGTGTGGCAGGACATGACCTGCTGACTGACAACAGCACAGGCAGCCTTTATTTCACTGGCCGGTGGCTGATGGGGTTTAGCAGCTGTGAGGGGATCATTTTACACTGGAAACAGCTGTACTTTCTCCACCTCTGCTACCAGACGAAAAGCGACATTCAACGTGAACATGCATGGCGAACCACTATAGTGCAACTCTCTCCCGGGCTTCATTACGTCCACACAAAAATGACGTGTACACATGACCATTTGCCAGTCGATGTTGTCATTTAGCAAACCCGGACAGTTTAAATTCAGTTGCGTGACCCAACACTTTCCACATGTGTGCTATAGTTAACCTTGCATAAATGTGTCTCCTAACAATAAATATATACGATGTGTATGAAGGCATTCCATCTGTTAACGTAACAAATAAAGCAGTCGTTAATGGTTCAATGTAAAAGTGAGACGTTCGCTTAAAAACAAATATGAAGCTGGGTTGAGTATTCAGAAGACAACGCAAGCTAGCTAACCGTTAGCGTCACTCACGCTTGGTAATGAATGAACAACGGTTACAAACTATGGTAACTTACAAGTGCGCACATTGGTAACGATTGATTTATTTGTCTGTTGTTAGCTATATCATCACAGTAATTGGGTAAATATATTACTAACCTTAAAACTCGCAACAGTTTGTACTTTGGGCAGAGGTGAACGTTCACAGCCTGTTCCCGGTTTCCACACGCGAGATGTACGTAAGACGTCACGTTTTTTGGAACCTTGAAAGAGCACGTTTTCTTAAAGAGACAGTGACGAATTGAACTTGCCGCACACTTTCATACGCAAGCAGTTACAGTGACATGAAAACGCTACTTGTCTATTTACATTTTTTATTTTCAATTTTTGTCACAATTATACAGAACCCGTCGGGTGACATGGGAGAAAGAAAATAAGTCGTCCACACGAATTAAACAAGTAGTGGGCACAAGTTATTAAGTCGTAGCCAATATTTTTTTTCTTCTAAAACAGGCTACCTACAATTAAATACTTCAGATGTTCAAACAAATTATAACATCACACAAATACTTAATAGAATATCATTTACTGTCCCACAGTGGGCAGATGTAATAGCAGCAGCAAGGACCGTAAATACAAAACGCAGTTTTGAGTAGAAGACATAAGAGAGAGAAAAAAAAACTATGCAAACTAAATCCAATAAAAAAAATAAATAAATAAAAAGAAGTAATACCATTTCTCTTTGCTCTTCAGATAAGCAGTAAGCACGAAACGTGCCTTACTACTCAGAAACAATTTCACGGAGATGATTAAATTAGGAAAGAAAAGTGTGGATGTTTCTTTGCCTGCTCTGGACACTGCGATATGCTAATTCAAGTTAATTTAAATAATATTAAGAATACTAATTATGGCAAACTCCCCAGAGCTTTAAAAATGATCCATCCATAACCATAAAATGATTAGAACCTAATCTGTAATCTTTTCTCAATTTACTTTGAAAATAATAAAATAACAACCCATTAAAATACAATGCCAACCACACATACATAGAATAGCAAGGATGTGTAAAAAGACTTATTTTGCCACATCAGTAGCATGTTGATTGGTGATCAGATGTTACTGGAAGTGAATTTATTCAATGGTAGACACACACTTTAAGAGGGTGGAGTGAAACACAGGTGACACAAGGTAATTATCTCATAATGCGATACTTCCACGCCTAAATAAATGTACTCACATTTAAGATGACATATTAAATATATATGTAATAAAAGATCACTTTCGTTTAAGGCTTTTTGCACATCCTTAGAAAACCCCTCGACTGCAGGGGGCGCTGTTAGACAGCCATATTGAGTAGGAATAAAAAGAGCCAGGCACAGGTTCACTTCAGATGAGGTTCAGAGAATAATAGCATTATTTATTCAGATCCAGATGTGACTATTTACAGTTAAAAAGAAAACTCATCGGCTCGTATAATTCAACATCCAATTAAAACTGAACTTATCATTATTGTTTTATTTTTTCCAGGAAAAGAAAGGCATTTCATGTTACCATTCTTGTAGCATTTAATCACAAACTAATGTTTTGTACTTAAAAAAATAGCAACCTATAATACCTTTATATTTAAAATTTATTTCCAAATAAAAGGAAGACAAGATATACAGAAGCATCAGTTAAACCTTTATGAACCTGTATACAACATAAAGAACCCTGTAAGCTACTGGCCAGACAAAAGTACATTAAAACAGCTTCAAAATTCTCCAACCAAAATTGACTCCCTGTTGACCGGTTATTCATTTTCAGACTTTTTTTGTTGTCGTTGTATAAATCCCTGATCTACGCTCACAGCAATTTATATTTAAGCTCTTATTACAGACACTATGAGAATTGACCTTATTTAAAATGGCTACAGAATGCATCGTTTGCTTAAAGGGAAGTACAAAAACTCATTAAAAAAAAGTATAAATGAAGAGAGATCGTCCAGATCCAATGGCACTGGACGTACAGTTGGCTCATGCAGAGGATTGCAAAATCAGTTTCCTTTAGTCCTTCAGGCATTGCTTATGTTGGCACGCATGAAAACGTAGATGGCCTCCCTGACCTGCACTTTTCTTTTCCTGCAGCTAGATTGACGCTAAATTGGCCACCTTACATCACAACCACAAATACAGGCAAAGCCAAATGATAGTAAAAAAAAAAACAGCTCAAATATAAGCTCTCACTACTCATGTGATTACAATTACAAAATAAAATGTCTTGTGCATTACAGAGTATTTTATCATAACATCTTTTCCCAGTTGCATTCTAAGATATAACAACAGCAGTCTGTACATAACTAATAGAAAACACAAAATCCCAGAGATGCCAAGTCCTAAAGCGGAAAATGTCCAAATCTTCACATTCTGGTGCTTCAGTCTCTGTTATCTATTATTATCGTGTGAAGTATGATAGGTCCTCATCGTTATTACTGTTTTTATTGTATGCTATTACATTAACAAGATGAGTTAGTGTTTCCATATACAACAAAGAGAAGAAAAAGGCAACAAAGAATGAGGCCGCGTTAAAGGTTTTAACTAGATCCAAGTCTCTGAAGGGTGCCACACGCAGCAGCAGAGTGGCTGGGGTGCAGCTTCTCTGCCGCCTCACTCCCTCGTTGGCACGTTGGGTCTCTCACACTCACCCCAACCCCATGTCATCTAGGAGAAATACTGCATCTGGACCTTGCCTGCCACCGCCTCGGGTCAGGCAGAAAGCGATGTGGTGAGAGGGTGATGGAAGGCAAGCGGCGGGCATTCTTGTTGTGAGTCACTTCCAGGCTCTTCTCCGATCACACAGTACTGCAAAGTCTGGATATGGTGGGAAAAAAGGGGCAATCTGTGCACGGAGCCGCCTCTGTTCACAGAAATCCTAAGTGCTTCACTATCCGAGAGCGTGAACGCTAAGGCCGATGAAACCTACACAAAACAGAGATCCAGTTTAAATAAATTCAGCATCCTAATGTATTTTTTTCACTGATGGTGCGTATTGCTCTAGAAGTAAATTAGAATGATTTTATTACTGAGTCTAAATAATCACACAGTATTTACACCTCTTAAGCTTTACTCTTTTGTCACATTAATCACAAACTTCTATTTGTTGGGATTTTTTGATAGTCGCAATATAGATTATGATTTTGATGTAGGAGAAATATAAACTTTTCTACATTATTTACAAATAAAAAAATAATACTGTGGAATGCATCTGTATTCAGCTCCAGTTACTCAAATATTCTTGATTGCCATAGGTCAGGACTAAAGTTGTGGAGTAGTTTGAAGCAGGGTTACATCCTAAGCTGTTGATATCTCACATCACGTCTAACACATGCCAAGACATGGGTGTCAACCTAAATTGACAGGCTGACAAGGAGAGCATTAATCTGAGAACCAGCCAAGAGGACCATAGTAGCTCTGGAGGAGCTGAAGAAACCCACCGCTCAGGTAGGAGAATCTGTTAACAAGATAACTAACATTCCCGAATCCCATAAGTCTGGTTTGCATGGAGGAAAGGTAAGAGAAAAGTAATTATTGAAAGAAAGTCCAGTTTGCAGACGCAATGCAGAGGAAACAGTAATTAAAGAAGGTCAAATAAGAGCAAATTAAACTTTTTAGTCATATATGGTGATATATGTAGTGCACAAAAAACTCCTAAAACACCAGAAATCTGGTGGTAGCATAATTGTGCATCACTCTATGCAATCAATCAATATGTCATGATCTTTGAATTGAGTCTTCAATTCAAAGATATGGTATTTTCTGAATACCATAGAAAATACCATATTTTCTATGGTATTCAGATTTATTGAGAAACACCAGTGTTATGAAGGTGATATTTAACCCATAATTGTACCTTGTGTAAATTCTACTCTCTTCATGAACTTCCATTTCAGTGCTTTTATAGTCGTTGAGCTCCTTTCGAATGGCGGCCTACAAAAACCAACAAGTAATGTTAAAACAGCGAACTTAAGAAGAAAAATATTGAATGTCACTCACAGTTTTGTGAACATGATCAATTAGGTGTATTTTTCACATAAAGTAATCTCTGTTTTAGCTCTATAAGAAGCAATACCTTGTCTGCAGGGGTGAGCTTGGTCCATGGCTTGTCCGCCCTCCTGTCGTAGTCCTGGGCCTCTGTGACCTCCACATACTCGTGGAAACGCAGGATCTTTCTCGCCTGCAGCTCTGCGACTGTGGGTCTTTGACTCAGCTACGACAGAATGATAATTTTTGTTACTGCTTCATATCCATCAAAAGCAAAATAAGACACCTGGGAGTTTGTTGTTGACATGCTTGTTCACCTTTCTGGTCAGACGCCGTTTGATCTCCCTGACCTCCGCTTGCCTATCAGCTTGATTTTTGGCTAAGAAAAAAAAACAGGGACAGAGCTTATTTTAGACTTGAATGTGAAAGCTTTGTTTGATGCGCAGGAAAGGGAGGCAAGAAAGAAGTTTCCAAAATTAGATCTCTCAAATGAATTGAGAAACCTTTTGAAAGCAAAATAATCTATAGAGGAGACAGCTTTGTTGAATACGCTGGAACATGAGGTGCGATTTGGCTTCACTGAAACAAATAATTCAGATGTAAAACCATCACAGCACTGAGAGATGAGTAAATACTAGAGAGTATCATTGCTGCTAATTTAAAGCGAAAGGGAGAGACAGTTAATACTGACGCTGAAGGATGTTCCTTTGCTCAAGCTCCTCAGCAGTCGGTCTCTGGCTGAGCCGCCTGAATAGATAAAAAATAAACAAAAAGAAGTTAATGTTTTCACAGTGTTTTATCCACTTTTCAGTCAGGAAATAAGTAGGGCAATGATCTAAGAATCTATTTCCGTATCCTTTTTTTTTTTTTTTTTTTTTTTTAGAAAATCAGATTTGACAATGTCTGTTTAAGTCACAAAACAAAACAAAAAAAACAGCAACAACAAAAAACAATTACGGTGAATTTACCGCGTGAGAGCAGTGCCAATCTGTGTACGAATGGCCTCCCACTGCTCCCTGCTCTGCCAGGTCAGGCCCGTCTGACCCGGAGGATGGTCCTCTCTGCTGCTTCTCTCCTGTGTGAACCTGTCCCTGTCTGGGGCGCAGGGACGGCTGCTCAGCTTCAGAGCCAGAGTGTCCTTCCTCTTGACCCTGCTGGCCAGGGCACCTGCATGAAAGAAATGGAGAAAAAGAGACAAAGGCAGTGGCTATGATGGAGTACCAGACTGCTGCATAGCAAAAACAAAAAAAAGAAACAAAAAAAAACAAACGAGGTTCAAAATCTAATTTCAAATTTCTTTGTCTATCAATAAAAACTGGGCTTACTGAGTGGGGGTTCATCCTCTTCATCAGAGTCTTCCTCTTTATGTGCCACCTGATCATCTGAATCACTGTCCTCCCTGTCATGCTGTCCTCGCTCGTCGTCTTCCTCATCTTCCTCCTCCTCACTGCTGTTTTCCCCAGGAAGGACACAAACACCAGCATCCCCGACCAGGCAGCGGCGACTCCGTGGCTCCAGCTCCGGCTGGGGGATTTCACCGTCATACTCCTCCTCTTCCTCATCATCTTCTTCTTCTTCCTCTGAGTAGTCATCTTCCGATCTGACAGGAAGGAAACATTTCTGAGTGGATAATAACACAAATCCTGAACTTGTCTTTATTAAGCTAATAACTTTTGTACCACAAATTTTTGATCAGTGCATCTTCAGTTGTGACATGAGCAGATTAACAAATCTCATGATTTTAAAGCGGACCAATGTTTGTCATTAAACCGAATTCTGAACTGTGACGCGCTCTTTTGTCTGTGGAAAATATGAAGGCATAAGTCTATGTCTGAGACTTATTTTGAAGAAAGCAATTAGTTTGTTGTTGGTGGTGGAGTTGATTAATAAAGACTGAAGATCAGATTAGCAAGATTCAAAACTAAGGATTAAAGAAACGCTACACACTTTTAAATAATTTATATGACAGGATTTTTGTTATCCAGAAGGAACAGTAACATCCTGACAGACAAGATACAAATAGTTTGAACGCACTGAGAGAATACTGCAACTAGATAACCATTAGCACCTACCGACAACGGGGTTAGCATCTGTTTTCCAGCCTACTGTCACCACTAAGAGCTATTTTACATTTCTTAAAGGGGAGGTATTATGTTTTTTCCAGGCATATATATTTATAGCACGATCAAGTAACTATGTTAGCTTCAGTTGTTTTAAAAATGTTCAATATATCAAACATAACTTAGAAGAAATTTTACTTTGTCAGATGACGGAATGAAATGGTGTCTGTCTCTTTAAGAAGCTCCTACTCTTTCTGAGACTTTGCCTTCAGCAGGATGACACAACAATGCTTCTCATTATGCTGTTAGCTGCTCTTAGCAGATATGTAGTTTGTATGATGAGCTCAGCAGACTAGTAGTCCCACCACACGTTTGCTAATTGCTGCTGCTAAACAACATACCAGATTCTGTCTCCAAACAGTCTATTTCAATTTTAACATTTCAAACATTGCAAATTGCTGAACTGTGCAGCTCCAGTGTAGCAGGAGACATGAGGATATATGTCATGTAAAGTGCTGAAAAACTCACAGCTTCAGAGGCTGAATGCTGACAGGGAGAGGTCGGCCGCGATCTGCTTGATACTCCGGAGGGGTTTCGAAAAGTAGCGCGTGTGCCCGCTGCGCCCCGTCTGGATGAGGCTGCGCCGGGCCAGGACTGGACAGCGCTCGCTGGATCATGATGTGCAGCGGTATGGGGGCGGGGCGCTGGGGCGACTCCACAGTCGGGCTTGGTGGGTCGAACAGCATCGGTATGGGCTGGGGAAGTGGGTGGGGGTAGGAGTGCTGATGGTGGAGGTGGTGGGTGTGCATGTGCTGGCGGGGCGGAGAGGGCGGTATGTGGGTCGGCAGGGGAGGGGACGGAGGAGGAGGGGGCAGCTGGAAGCCCACAGGGAGGATGCCGTGGTCCTCCACAGAGTGCGGGGACGGAATGACGGGATGGGTAGGAGTAGAGTCCTCCGTGTTGCGCTTAGTGACCGGGGTTGTCCTCTTGGGAGGCATTGGAGGGGAGGGCTTAGCTGGATGAAGACTCGCACCCCCTGTGGCTTGACTGAAGTCGCCTGCAAATAACAAAAAAACAAAACACCTAATCGAATTGTTTCAAACATAGAGAGACTGCTGGGGAATATGCATAATGGCGAGCCGCTAGCAAGTTTTCCTTTTTTGGTGCAGTTTGCCTCGTGACATGTGTGCACAAATGTCAGTCACACATATGCAGTCATTAAATGCACACGAACAAACACTTTTATTACATGTGTGACTGAGCATCAGAGCACATATGCAGTGTGTGCCAGAGATACACACGCTGCCTGGGCAGAGCAGAGTGCAGCATGTGGCCCAGGCCAGAGAGACAAACAAGATGCATACATGCTCTTCGCAGCCAGACCCTAAACAATCCATCAGAGCTCATATAATTTGTCTCATACTGTGCAAAAGAGGCTCTTAAACACAAAGCTTCAACTGTTTGCATGCACAGCTATGTGGTTGCTACAGTGCCTTGCAAAAGTATGTATGGTCCTTGAAGTTCTTCACATTTGGTCACACCACAGCCACAAACTTGAATGTGTTCTTTCCATTTTATGTGATAGACCAACGTAAAGTAGCATAAAATTGTGAAACGAAAGAAAATGCTGCGTGGTTTTAGAATCCGGATCATTCTAACATGAATGTGGTTTGATCTAGACCTCAGTTTGAAGTCTTTTGTTGCCTCTAATAGACCAGGATTTCTTTTATTTGGCTCCATGCATCTACGAATCAGGTCTAAGCAGTTTCAGTGTGCAGCGTGACGCGGCCAACACTACTATCATGTCATTCTGGCGATTGCGTGTTCAGGTTCATGTGTTGAGTTTGAATGCTATTTCTTGATAGGTTTTGCACTTTTACATTTTTGAAACCTCAAGATTTAAAAAGCTTTGGATTTTTTTTATTTTTATTATATATAAACTAACCTTGATTTTAACTTCTCCACAGTGAAAATCAGTGTTTCTCAGTCCGTATGATGCTGTTGGCTCACTAATGTTCTCTAGCAATCCCCCGAGGCCTGTACAGAAAGGCTGGACTTTGAGATTAAATCAAACCCAAGACAACTCAATTTAGTCATTAGGTGATTTTAAAGGCTGCTTTATTTAGAGGAGTTGCTTAGGAGAACATGTGTACAAAGGCCACACCTATCTGATGTTTATTTGAAAAAAAAAAAATGAATAAAATAACTGAAAACCAGCTATCCATTTTCTTCCACATCTCAAATGTCAGTCGTTTTGTGTGTCTACCACATAAAATCTTTCTAAAATGCATTGAATTTTGTGGTTTTAGTGTTACAAAATGTAAAAAAAAAAAAAAAAAACTTTGCGTGGCACTGTATATAGCTCTTGAAACTCTTCAGAACAGCTGGGAAAGCATAGTTGTTTTATGGAGTCAAAGTGAAAGAACAGAGGAGACAGAGTTACAACATGCAGTTGACTGTGCTGTAAAAAATCTTCTCCGCTACCTGAAGCCCATACCATTGTCTCCACTCTACATTCTCATCCCTCTATAATTTTTTTCCATTTCCTCTGTGTATAACATGGTGGATTACAACACATGATATTATATTATGCATACATATTTGATGCAGTGCAGTCAACAGCTGAAACCTGCTGAAGGCTTGTCCTCATTCACACGTATAGCCTCTAAAAACAGGCCAACCGCACTCACACAGAAGCTCCCTCATTTAAACACAAAGCAGAGCTCAGGATCGGCTTATCGTAAGCATGCGACTCTTATTTAGTGCATCCAAAGAAAGGAATTCATTGGCAATCAAGAAGTTAAAAGGCAGAGCAGCAGAAAAAACATGTTGGCAGCAAAGAGGGGACGTGACACGATGAAGAAGGAAGACTCTGGACTGGCGGCGTCCCGGTGACAGAAGCGTCTCCTCTTTACCTGAGCGCAGGCCTCCGGCCCGCCGGCACAGGTAGACGGGCAGAGACAGGTAGACATCGTAGTCGCATTCTCGCTTCCAGCAGGACCAGTAGAGAGGAAGCTGAGCGTTTTCTCCCCCCTGCAGGGCGGATACTAATAGGGAGGAGATGGAGGCCTTTCAGCGAGGGTTTGTTACATAAATGAAGCTACGTGGCGGGGCTGTCGAAGCGCTTCGTTAGGGAGTTATATTGCTGTAACGCAGCAGATGGGAATCCTTAAGGGTCGTTAATTGAACATGTGCAGCCAAACTGTAGGTTACTTTGCTTTAGTTTTACACTTTTAAAAATTGTAAAGGCAAAAAAGGATTATCCTCTCTTAGATTTGTGTACTTTTTAAATCACATGTAGACATTTCAGATCATCTGAAAAAGGTATATACGGCATATACAGAGACAAAGACAAAAATCAGTTTCTAAATTACAACTTTTTTCAAAAACTGCCTTTTTGGGGTTATAAGTACACTTACAATCTACTGAAAGACACTATCCACTCATGGAGAAAACATGGATCAGTGATGAACCATCCCAGGAACATTGTGTAAGTTTTTCTAAATTACTCCAAGTTCACATCAACAACTTACACAGGAGGTGAAAAAGAAACCAAAACAACATCGGAAGCTCAGGCTCAGATAAGGTCAGGGTTCACGAGACGACAATACAAAAAAGACTGGGCAAAAATGGTAACCATGGAAGGGCTCAGGACATAAAACCCCCAACTTTGAATATTACAAACATAACAGTCTATCTCACGTTTCACAACAAAACCCTCAAATATCTTGATGGTTCCCAAGAATTTTAGAACTGATAAGAACTAAAGTGGAAGGTCTATCTGTAGCATTTCAGGAGAGAGTCCAATATGCAGTTTTGATGCTTTGGGAAATGGATGACTTAACATAACTGATGTGAAATAGAAATATAAAATCCTGAAGGACAAATTTATTCTATAAGCTTGTGACCTTAAGCTCAAAGCAGACCTCTGAATGGCTCCAACAAAAAGAAAAAAAGGAAGGTTTTATAACGTCTTTGCTTAAATCAGATAAAGATGCTGCTGCATGACCTTCAGATAAATGCTCCAAAAATCTTCCAATAATACTGAATTGTTAAAAAAAAAAAACAGAGCCGACCAAAATTCCTCCAAAAATGATTTAAAAGCCTTTAATCAGTTATTGATTGTCAGCAGTTTTTGCCACCAGGAGGTGACACAACCAGTTGTTAATTTTAGCGGGCAAAAATACGTTTTCCACATGGTTTAGGTAGGTTTTTGATTGTCTAATAAATAAAATCACCATTTGAAATATGTGTTTAGTATTTCATCAGATTATCTTTCAGTTTTACTACATTTGCTTGATTATGTTAGTGATGATTTTAGTAGGACAAATAGGCATAATTAATGACTCCTTTTGACTGGAAATGGAAATAAGGAAGCGCTTCTCCTGCTTTTTGATGAGCAAGACATGTTGTGTCTCATAGGTCTATAAAGAACCGTCCAAACCCGACTGTCTCTTTAAAGCAAACCATGCACTTCATTACCAACATGGATGGCTTGTTTCGCTGACTTCAAGAACAGGAAGTACCCTCATTTATCACGACACTACAATATCAACAGATGTGCTGTTAAGACAAGAGTGAATCATAATGGAGAGTCTTAGCCTAGAGGGAATTAAAACAAGATCCCAGATGAGAGGAAAACCTCACTGTAAACAACAACTACACTGTCTGTACTGAAGCACAGCCACGAGAACCTCTGTTATCTTCACAGTGTAAAATGCATAAAATGTTGACACTGAAGGAGCCCAGGCATGATAAATAACTAGCTGGGGAAAAGCTTCTCAAGCTGTTCAAATAACATCATTAGTGCAATGTCTGAATGTGAGTGAGTGGAATTTCTCAAGGCCAAAACTCTCCGCTGTCATTTCCTGTAGAAAACTGCTTGCAAAGTGAGTACTCATTAAGAAGTCTGTGCATTTCGTTGACTAAGATCTGCTTATTTTGCAGCACTTACCTAGCATGGCTGCATTGTTCCTGTTTACAGGCTTGGGTGGAGGCAGAGGAGGCTGCTTAGTGCCCTGAGAGGAGGGCGTCAGGGTTGAAGGTGCAGGCTGATGTGTGCTGGTTCCCGCAGAAGACACGGATCGAACGGGTTTGGAAGTCCCAGCGGAGGGGGAGGAGTAAAGGGTCACGGGGTGGTTGGACGGGGTCCGAGGTGGGCCTTCGTTTCCAGGCTCAGGGGTTGAACTCATCAGCCACTTGGGAGGCATGACCAACTGCTTAGGCGGCAGAGGTTCACGAAGAGTGTCCTGCAGCGCCTCCACTTCAGGTACAAAATGGCTGTCTGACTCTACAAACAGAGAATACCAGAGAAGCTTTATTTAATAAAGTCCAACTTCATGATGATTCACTTCAAAAGTCAGTTTTGAAATCAATTAAATATGTGATCACACCTATCCAGAGGTTTACCCTTTAATATAATTCAAGATTTTCTTCTTCTGATTTAGTATATAGTAGCCAGCTACACATGATTATGTTTTTTAATATCAAAACCCCATGCTACTTCTCATCTCTCTCTGCTTACATTTACACTGGTGAGGCAAATGCAAGCCAATATTCTTTGAGTTGAGTGATTGTATCTCGACACATTTTTGATGTTTTAAGGCTCTTATTTAGAAGTAAGAGAGGAAAAAGTTCTCGAGATGCCAGTGTGGACTGTTAAAACAGATTTTCATTTTCATCTGAACATTGATTTCAACTTGTAAGTAATGTGTCTCTTTACATTTCTTTCTACAATTGTAATATTATGCAATGAATGGCGCCTTCCTGCCATATGTGAACTTTCCAACAATATTTTAGTAGAGTATTTTTTAGCACTAACGTTGCTGAGTTCAGTCAAGCTATCACTACCATAGATAAAAAAAAGAAAAAAGATCAAGCAGTAATAAATAACTCCACTGACTCCCAGCATTTTTTCATCTGTCCAGCAGGGGGCTCCTTCTGTGGTTGCAGAAAATCTTAATTTTTTAAAAAAAGAGAAAAGAGGTGACACTGTTACAAGCTAGCAGTTATCCTACTAAAACAACAACAACAACAAAAAAAAAAACTAATCCTAATTAGTTTATGTATTTTATTATACTCTGTTGGAAGCCATACTCCTCTTTTTGATAGTTTTCTTCAATTCAAAGTAAAACGGAGGATAATAATCAGGGTTAACATTTGGGATGAGGCTTTATTATTATTTTCTTATAATGCCTCCAATGGGTACATGTGATATAATGCAATTCCTTTCCAACGTGCAAATCATCTCATAAAGCTAAATGGTGAAATGAGGTTTCACTTGATTACTGTTAGAACCTTTTATCTGGAAATTTTAAAAGTAGCTAAATTCAATTCAAGTGTATAGTTTGTGTTTTTTTTGTTTTTTTTCTTATATTGTATACCATAGTACTTAGGTTATGTTAAGCTTCGGGCATAATACCGGCATGAAATGAATTAAAAAAGGATCATTTCCTAGTTGCAATTACTATTTCAATAATTCACCCCTGGGCAGAAATGAACCATTATATGAGCCACTGGCAGGAAATGTATTAAAAGCAGAAGATTATAAAAGACCTTGCTGCAAAGCTCTGCATGCTTCAGCTAAGAGACTGAGTGAACAACTCTCTGCCGCTGCACCACTCGAAGCACTGTCTGTGGCAGCTCTTGTTTGAGAACGGCATTATCTGGGATCAGCTGTGAAGGTAAACAGTGTGGGCAGCTGCAATTACGGCCAAAAAAAAGCCCACCTCCCTCTGACCACCCCTCTGCTGCTACTGCTGCTCCCACGCCATTCCTCAAAGTTGCAGCTCCAAAGTACAAAGCTGTTTATGAACAGATGAACTTCTATCAACGCGACGTCACCGAGCCAAAGAGGAAATCATCCAGAGGAAAGCAGGAAGTAGAAATGAAGCACAGTGGAGGCAGAGAGAGAGAGAGAAAACGAGGACAGAAAGCAGGATATGTGATAAAGATAGAAAGAGAGTAGGAGAGGGAGAGAAAGGGTCGTCGGAGAGAGAGACAGAAAAGGAAAATACAAGGTGAGATTTAAGAACAGGCTGGAAGAGGCACATGAAGGTGTGCAAAAATCTTTCACATCCAACAGATTTAATTTTGACACCTTTAGCTGGAGTTCTTCACATTATTTATACATTTTTTCATCTGTTTATCATTAACAATTCCCTCTTATGTCCCAGAGACACCACATGTATCAGTGCTACACAGTGTCATGCAAAAGACTTTTCACTTCTTGAACTTTTTCACATTTTGCCTTGTTACAAAGGCAAACATCAACATCTTTTACTAAGACTTCATGTGACGGAGCAGCACAAAGCCGTGCGGTTTATATAGTAATCTGAAAAAAACTCACATTCATCTGCATTCAGCCTCGTTTTATCTGATTCTCCTAAATAGAATCTGGTGCAGTCACCTGCTTTGACAAGTAACCTAATTAGTGAATGGAGTCGACCTGTGTGTAATTTAATCTCAGTATAAATACAGCTGTTTGGTGAAAGGCTCAGAAGTTTGTTAAAGAACATTATTGAACAAAAAGCATCATGAAGACCAAGGAGCACAGCCGACAGGAGATTTAGGATATCAAAAAATAACCCAAGGTCTGGTGATTTTTGCAAAGCGCTACTTAATCCATCACGTGAAACTGCAAACCTTCCAAGACCTGGACGTCCAGCAGGTAGAAAGATCCACAGAGGTTCAGTCCCTCAAATGGACAACGATCAGTTTTTAACTCCACAAATATGACTATGGGAAATACATCGAGTTTACATTTTGGAACAAATCAGGGTTGCAGCAAACAAGTAGTGGACATTGCTCTGGTCAACACACAATCTTTTCTTTTCTTAAGGGAAGCTTGTCAAAACTGATGGCAAATGGAGATAAAAACAAGGAAATCCAGGGTGCGTTTAGAGGCTTCAATGACTTGAGACGAGGGTAGATGTTTAGCTTCCAGCATCCTAAACATACAGCCAAAGCTAAAGTGCAAAAATTTAGATCAAAGCCTATTCATGTGTTAGAATGGCCCAGCCAAAGTCCAGATCCAAAAGTAATGTTCAGTCAGTAACAAAATGACAATGGTTACTGATTGTTGTCCTTCAACAAAAGAAGAACTACTGTTATTATTTTCCATGTCTGTTTTTGGGAGGAATCAGTTGGTTTTTATCTTTCTGGAGACCCAACAGCTCGAGCATTTAGGAGCAACAATGGCTGTAGTGATCATGCCAGATTAATGAGGAGAAGAGAAGGGAGGACGATCTGTTCTCTCATGTTCCTGAATAAGAAACATAGCTGGAGCAAGCCTCCTGGGAGCCGACAGGAGGCTGTCTATATCTGGGAGGACAGCATTGTGCGCCGAGGAGTGACAGCAAGATGGAGGGAAAAAATACAGAACCGAAGATTCGCCTTCAACAACATATAAGCAAGGTCAGGTGGGGAAATGTGAGCGTTATCTTTGACTTTCACGACAACAGCTCATGTTCTGACTTTAGATCTTTAGAGTCGGAGGAGCCTTACCTCTGCGTGTCCTTCCCTCCTCTGCAGAGGCATGTCGAGGAAGCGTCGGCTTCCACTCTGCTTCTGCTGGCCGCCTCCTGCCGTCCTCTGATGGGGCCTTCTGCAGCCCCGGCCTTCTCTGCCCATCGTCGGGGTGAAGTCTGCCCCCGCGCCTGCCTTCATCCTTCTGAGCGTGGATCTGTCCCTGCCAGGCCAAGTTGGATTTCCATTCACCCTCCCCATGCACATGTGCCCCCATGCCCCCGCTTCTCCACCCCTCCTCATGCAGTCCGGTGCCCCTGGAGCCCAAAGCTCCGCGGCGGTCTCCGTCTGAGGGAGAGCGGCCCTCCGGCTGGGCGAGCCTCCCAGGGTGCATCCGAAAGTCCGACTCTCCAGGGAGTTTGACCTGGTTACCTGGGCTCCTCCCACTGCTGATGACTCCTCCTCCTCCACTGACTGGAAGTGTGTGGCCGTTTTTAATGTAGGACTGTTTCACATTTTGCACCTCTCCATCTGAAAAGGTTGGTTGTGAAACACAAGACAAGAAACAGGTTTAAAATAGAATCTGACCTTCCAAACCAAAGACAGTATGTAACACAGAGAAAAGATGAACGATGATCTTCACAGCTCTCCAAGTCTTAATGATTTAGATAACTATCATTTTAGGCAGTAATGCAACAAGTTTCCCCACCAGCATCGCCCTTATTCTATGTGACTAGAATACACATAGAGCTGTTTTGTTCAGCTCTGACCAAACTACTGGTAACATTTAGCAAACCTCAATCGTTTGCATTTTTTCTAATAGTAGGATGGAAAAGGCTTTTTTTTTTTATTATTTTGTTTTTTATCTGGCATGTTTGCAAACACCTGGTTGGCACTAGAGAGCATTTCATAGTTGTTATGAAAACTTTGTGACACCATGATGCAACTGTTTCCTGCAGTTACCAACCTGCTCATTGTATGTGGCGGCAAGGTAAATATTATTTAACCAGATGCAAAACCTCATCTTTACCTTGTGGACTTGCAGAAGGGGAGTCACCTGAAATGTTTTCCTCACTACAGACAAGGTTAGCTGTTTGGATTTAATTCTTAGTAGCAAAGAACAGAGATGAGTTGCCTCTTAGAGGAGAACTGTTCTTCACTTGTAGGGTAAAACACCTGATGGCAATAAGTTAGGAAAAGTCTCCTTGTCAAATAAATAGCTCAGTACAGGTATTATGTCAAACAACATGGCTACCTAGTGAGCTAAAAATGTGTCACTGCTATCGAAAAGTGGGGAAATGACAGCCACTTATTCTTGTTCAAATTTGTAAATGAGTAAATGTTCTCAAATAAAAGATTGAGCTTTTTCTTTAAAAAATGTATCTAAAATAAATTCTGAATTTATTTGGAAGATTTTGCACATTTATAGTGTTCCTAATAACTACTAACGGGACTCCATATACATATTTTATGCATCTGATCTGTAATAGTTTGAGAGTAGCAAGTAAGAAAGTGGGGAAAAAAAACCCAGCCTTTAAAGAGATATTCAGTATTTGTTGTTGTGATGCAGAAGCAGCTGTAGGTTTAATAAATGGGCTTCTGAGCTGGCGGGGCCGGCAGAAAGCCTACACACACACACACGCACACACACCCTTCTCAAAGCTATTTTGCTGCAGGCCACAATCCGTTCCACTTTTCCAGAGCTCTGGAGAGTGGCATGCAATTTTAAACTTATATCACATTACTATGAAAAACAGAGAGTAAATTTCCTTGTCCTAAAGTGCATTTCAGACACCTGATGGATGCCGTTTCTGCCACAACGTACTTGTGACCTAAACATAGTGTCTGTGTCGATGTGATCGCCTCAGGGCAGCTTCTGTCAGAGACAGATACTGCTGTTCAAAGAGATCAAATGAATCGCAGAGGACCTCTTACCATTATCTGGGACTTCCTTCAGCAGGCCCTGCTCGATGAGCTCCTGTCGGGTTCGTCTTGTCGACATCTTTCTCTCCAGTTCTGCCGTCAACAGACACAATTCAAAGCAAGTTTTTATCTCCTGATGTTTTTGCGGAAAAACTTCAGGAAAACTGAAGAACATGCTAGCATTAAGGGAGAAACGCACACGCTTGTTGGATTGTACGTTGAATGTAACCGATAAGGTCAGTAAGAAAGGACGGACCGAGACCACTCAGAGTCCAAACAAAATAAGCGACACAAACCTTCGGATGTTTCTTTGAACTTTTCGCTGCTTTTCTTCTTCCGCCACTTCCAGGGTTTGAAGATCTTGCCAATGGTAGAAAACTTGCCTTTACGCTTTGGAGGAGGGGTAGTGTCCCCTGTGCTGCCCCCCTCTCCCACCATTGTGCTGTGGTGCTGCTCCGTTTCGTCATCTGAAAGCAAGAAATGGGAAAACTGTTACATTTTAAGACACGCCGCAACACAGAACAAGAGGAGGAGAGCTGGAACGTCAGAGCAGAGCTTCATCAACAAGAAAAGATGCGCAGAGAAATCCAAGTGACCGGAGTCTGCTGAAAAATAGACTAGGCGGTCGGAAACTCAGACATTCAGTTTATTTCCAATCAATAAACGCATCACAAAGGATAGAGACAAATTCACGGAGTCTTCAGTGTGGAGAGGCAAAGACTCAAAGTAAGTGATTTTCAATTTCGGTGAGTTTCTTAAAAATGAAGTCAGAGGAAGCAGAGGTATAAGAAGCTACTTTCTCAAAAAACTGTATTTTCTGTACAATATGTCTGTGGTTCAGCCAGGCTGATAGAGAGCAAGATGTCCAGCAGACACCTGGAAGGCTGGACAAATAGAGCAACAGCAAAGTTGTTCTGTTTTATCGTTTCTATCTTCAACAGCTGCTTGTCCTGAAACATGTTGGTTTTAAAAATGTTGGCAGCCTCTTGGAAATCCCAGATATACAGTGATGGTCTCCATCACTAGGAACAGTGGTTCTCAAAAATGTGCATAATTAAAACTAGTCATTAGCATACAAATCAGAATATTCCACTGGTTTCTGAACGTGAAACTGGAAAACCATTAACTTGGGTTTGATGCGATTCCTTGCTGTAAAAAAGCAAAATGAGCTACCAGCTACTGATTCACTGTTGTGCACTACCTCACAGTTCTAATTTATTATGTAAATAACTCTTATAAAATCTTCTTATAACTACTATTAGATCAGTCCCCATACATTGACAGCAGCTGGAATGATGGCCATGATAAACAACAACATCAAAAACTAAAAGTTCAAACCTTAACTGCTGCAATGCTGTTTTAAAAAAAAAAAAAAAGATAAAAACCCGGTTTCACATTGACTACTCTCTCACACACAGCGGGGTGAAGATGCCTTCATTCGTATATTAAATGAGAAATAAATCTAGATTATTTCAGGTTCTTCTTGTGTCCTAAATATGAGAAATCAGAGTTGGTTCACAGCAGCTCAAAGCTTTACCGAAAACGACTGATCAATGCTCCTCTAACTGCTGGATGTCATGTTTCTGGTTTCCCATCTGAACCGAGCTCCAGTGCCTTTGTAAAAACAAGCTGCCTCATCATGGCTGGTATTATGTTTCGCTGTTACTTCTCGGGCACTGAGTGTGCTTTGGCAGGGTGATGCTGAGAGCTCGAGGACTCCTCCACAGAGCTACCGTTAACAGGAGGACTCTGGTGTTGGCTTTTAGCCAGCCTTTTTCACTGTCAAGTGCTCACATTCCTTAGCTCGATGGAGCCTCGTGCTTTATCAGCCCTTCAACTCTCGCTGTCTCAGTGCAGAAGAGGGGCCGCATGCTGGAAGCGGCCATAGGCAGCAGGAAAACACTGCCAGTCAAAGCACACACAATGCAGCTAGCATTAAGGGAACAAGAGCTTTTTTAAGGAACCGCTGATTACTATGGGATGTCAATGAGGCTGGGAGCACTCCATCAAATGGCATTCTGCAGTACTGGCTAAATATTCTGGGATGCATGACTGGCAGCTCCATTGAGAGAGTGCTGAGCTCAGAGAGAGCTTCGAACATCAGGTTTGTGTAAAAAGCTGCAGCTGCCGCATTCAGCAGACAAAATATTTACCACTGGAATGAGAAGAGAGTCGAGTTTAAAACTCCCAGCGAGATGCACACACAGGATGCCTTGGCGTCGGAAGCGCCTTGCAGTCTGATTCCCACAACAATATGCTCTTGCAAAATACTAATGCACGTTATTTAGTAAATGACTAAAAACCACAGAAGCGGAATAACAACATTAATCTTTTCTGACAAGCAAATCTACATTTCAAACACAGTGGGTCAGAGTTGTCTAGGAATATCTCCCAGCTCTCATTCAGGGTTTTAGTATCATCCTCAGAAACACGGTGATATGATGAACAACTGCTGACACAGAGCCGAAACCCGTTTTAGAGCCAAGGGAACGACTCCTTCAGCACTTTTCATCAGTGCTTAAAGTAAAGGTTACCATTACAAAGATATAACCAGGTTTTAAAAAGTTCTGGTTTCAGAAATGTTTCTCCAAATCATTAAAGTAGTTTAAGGCCCTTTTAACCTATCTGAACAGCTGGCATTAAGGAAACAAGAGCTTTTTTTTAAGGAACCACTCATTATCAAGGTGCCAGACAAAGTGGCACGAGTGCCAAGAGTTTCCTGTCCCTACGGAGGACCTGTAGTTGGCCTCTGCTGGCCAGCTGGCTGCAATGAAAGCTAATACATTTCCCCTGAGCAAACAGTGGACTAATTAACCACCTAATACCAGCTTGCTACATTGGAATTACTCTACAAGAAGCGGAAGACCAAAAATTTAGATTCCACACGATAATTAGTTAAATTTTACTAGTAAACTTTGTCAACGTTTGTTCTATATTTCTAAAAGTGTAATAAAATAGTAAATGGTGTAGAACATGTTCCCTGACAGATTCCCTGTTCATCACAGAAAGACACATTGACACCCATGCATGTACAAACTCCTTCAAGAGAGACCACATAACCTAAACACAGGTTAACAGCCATTTTTCTTTCCTTTATCTCATCAGTGGTCATCAGGCAAAATTAGATGTTTTTTAAAATATTTTTTTAGATTCAATAACAGCATAGTCCCACTATTTCTGTCCTTTGGAAGCATCAACCAGTAGAATGTACAGAATCGGTCAGAATGAGAATCTGTAGGTCAGAACTCGTAGAAATCCAGAAATCAGTGCCTTTCTAAAACCAGATCTTAAGCTACCTGGAAGGGGACTGTTAAGCGTCCAGCTTCCACGGTGACGGGACCTGAAGCAACATGCCATGGGGAAGCAGGCAACATTCAGAAATCCAAGATGTCCAGCCTTCCTGTGTGTGTCTCAGAAATCAAGGACAATCCAGATGAGCATGTTCCTGTGGAAAAATTGAAGCAGAGAAGATCCAGGTTCCAGGGGCAGGGAAATCCGCTTATCTCAGCGAGACAAGAATGGGAGGATTCAGAGCAGCTGCCATAACGTCCAACTTAAGCATGGCTAAGGACGGCTTCTCTGTGATCCAGCTTGGATGGTGTTTCTCACACAGAGCAGACTGTTCTGTCAGAAACGCCTCTGATACAGAGGCTCGGCTGAGCCAGAGGAGCAGGATGAGAGCTCTGACTGTGCCGGGCCTGCGCACACGCAGCGCAGATGACGATTGCGGAGGCTTCAGCCCATCCAGCAGGCTTCCGTTTGAAAAAAAAAAAAAGATCTCCGACAAAGCTCGTTGAAATGTGTCAATCCAACACCGCAAAACTAAAATTATCCTTTGGACCCACACAAAATGATTCCTTCGCAGAAAAAAAAAAACAAACAAAAAAAACTTCAACTTGTTTCTGTTGCAGTGAGTAGTGATTCAGAGTCTTGTTGGAACTGCAGTTGTCTGTTCCTGTAAGTTTGGAAATGGTAGTAGACGGGATAAAAAGTGCTACAAAGAGAGAAAAAGTACAGGCGTGATTGGTGGTGGTGGTGGCAGGGGGTACTGGAAACGCAGTCGCACAATCAGGGTGGAGTGCCATTTCCTCCCCGAGAACAAAGACAGCCTCTTCCCTTAAACTCAACACAGTTCACGAGAGAGACTGCAGAAAAAAACTACCAGTAAGTCTGGTGAAAAAGAAAAAAGAGGAGAGAAACATAAAGTATACTTCAATGAATGATAATATAATCGGTTCTATATTCAGAGGCTCTGACGAGATGAGGCCGACTGGTCAGAAAACATGTGGGAGTCCAAGCATGTGTGGGCGGTTCCTCTGACATGCCATCCTAATGCTCTGTCAAGCATCTCCTCGAGAGGCCGCATTACCCTGGACAGCTGACCGCGCGGCTAAAGGAGCCTGCTTTTTACCAAGTCCATATGAAAAGCTTACATAAGACACCCACATCCACTCAGAGAGTCCTCCAGTTGGGAAATACCCCCAACCTTACGAGAACTCTTATCCTTGGCAGGGCAGATTATCAAATTTAATCTTCTTAATTGAGCACAGTGGTTATAATCATAGTGACTGGTTCTTGTGGAAATTCATTAACAACTTAAGAGCAAGACACAAATAAGAGAACAGTACATTAGTTATATGCACAATAAAGTTGGTAAAAAAACATTTTATCTTACCAACTTTAATTTAACCCAAATTAAAGTTGGTAATTTGGTAACAGTAAACAATTTAAAGGTTTACTGTTAAGATTAAAATAAACTAAATACAGATACCTAGTCCAGCTTAAGATTAATCTTAAGATTAGTGAGAAAAAGGTACATAATAAGAAAACGCAGTTCTAAGTTCAGAAAAATTATTTTAGACAC
This sequence comes from Poeciliopsis retropinna, assembly GCA_010277075.1. NCBI lineage: Eukaryota > Metazoa > Chordata > Actinopteri > Cyprinodontiformes > Poeciliidae > Poeciliopsis > Poeciliopsis retropinna. The sequence continues at coordinate 17,336,723 of VMRM01000007.1, read as the reverse complement.
TTTCAGACTCCTAACTATATGAAAACTATCATTTAAACCAACCCAAAGCGTCATCACTCAAACCCATATCACCTGTTATTTTTACAGCTCAAAATGTTACTTCCTGTCCTAAGTGTTAATAACTTCATGTATTACTCTCATGGCTGCTATTGAAGCACTACAGAAAAGATCTCTGTGTATGACCCCTGAAAACCTTGAGCCAACCAGGTATGGCTTGGATTTAGCATTCTGGAAAAGCTGAAATACCCCAGTAGTCACGTGGGTTAGGGTTCACAACCTCCCTCAATTAGCTAAAATCAGCAAACACTTTTGAGCCCCCATCTAAAAATGCTTACAACTTCCCATTTTATTACCTCAAACACAGTAGGAACTGTGCCAAGGAAAATAAATGGCGTACATGGATTAGGAGCTTTCCAAACACCGGCCTATTTATTTCAGCTTCCAAGTGCAATTTATATTCAATACTTTAGGTATGCTCTTAATTTAGAGTTATGTTTCGCAACAAAACTTCCTCAAATAGGTGAATTCATTAATACTGAACATCAAAGAAGCAGGAGAAATTTTGAGAGATATAATTATTCAATTATGCAGAACCAGTGTGGAATCAGGCCAGCTTTCCAGCTGTAAAGAATGACTTTAGTCTGTAGATCAGGGTTAAACATACGAGCAAAAGGCTCAGCAGTCAAGTAGTTTACAGTTTTCAAAACACCGGGATTTAAAGAGGTCCAGAATCCTGTTTTGGATCAACAGCTTTTAATGCTTTATGGAATGCCAGAGTAGAAAAACAAACTGGACTCTCGATAAGACAGGAGGTGAAAAATGCATTGAATTCAAAATGATACAAGAGGAAAGAAATCTGTTTTAAATTCACAGTGCAAACAATTTCCTGTACCCTGTAACAGGAAGATAAATGGCCAGCACGTGCGTGAGTGTGTAAAAACACAGCTGAGATTCATGCACATGATCCCATGATTTAGCATTCCTTGTGGTGGTGAAAGTGAAGGATAGGAACAGAAAGAGAGAGACAGAGAGAGCAGGCTATGCAAAGTTGATTACACAATATTCCGCCCCCTTCTCTCCAAGATGTTTAAAGTCTTTGAAAGCACCATCAAATAAGGGAACAGATTTAAACTCTGCGTGTGAGTGTGTAGGAGGGGGAGTAAATCCTGTACTTTGACAAAGAGAGCCAGAGTAACATCAGAAACTCACCGCCAGAGTTCTGTTGTTGTGGGTCCTGAGTTGGGAACTCCACACGCAGGCTTTGTCCCATGATCCAGCCCCCGAGGGGCCTCTACCTGTTCTGCACCCAGCACCGAGGCCGCCACTCTAGATAGATCAGCCGCTGCACCTGCCTTCCTGCTCCTTCAAAAACAGCACCGTCTCTTTCATCCACTTTTACTCTATGTCTTTCACTTCAGTCCTTTCCCTCCGTCCCTCCTTCTTCCAAACTCCTTAAGACTTTCCCTCCCTCTAGGAGCTGGACTCCCTCTCCCCCACACTCAAGGACCCTCCCTGCTTGGCTCACAGCATAGATCAGCAATCACTGAAGGATGCCTGCCATTCCTGGGAGAAAGACAGGTTGTGTTTTTAATTTGGCGTGTGTACCACGGTAGTACGCGGTGCATTGTTTCGATTCTGTTGTAGATGTACAAGGAAAGAAGTTTGAATGAACCAGAAGACAACTGGGAAACAAAAGGTTCAGAGCCAACATAGAAATACTTGAGTTAAACCTCAAAGCTTAGATCACTATCTATTTGAATGAAATAGTTGAGGCACAATGTTATTTTTCTACTTACTTGAAGACCCTAAAACGCATCTCAACAGTGTCTTACCAAAATATCCGTATTTCTGGGTTTCTTTTCTATCATGAAAGAACAATGAGCACTGTTGCATTTTACAGCTATTTTATATGATAGAGCAACAAAAAACACAATTGTTCTTTGTTGAAGGGAAAGAATGGAAGTCAGATAATTTGCAAGAAAAAATCAGCAAAATGTGACAGGCATTACTCTGATACGCCTAAATAAGGCCAACACTGTACATTTCAAACCAAAAGTATCATGCAGCTGTTCTGTGAAGGCCTTCATTCAAGAACGTTAATGAACAAACAACATCAGTAAGACCAGGGAGCAGAGAAGGGATCCAAGGGAAAGAAGCTCTGAAGATGTTTAAAGCTTCGTTGAGTTCCAAAATATCATCAGAAGCTTTGAAGCTTCACAGAGCGCAGCTCAATCTCTCATAAAAAATGTAGGAATGGTGCAACTGGTAAACTATAGGATTTACTAGTAGCTCTCCAACAATACTGACAAACTTGGAAGGGAGAAAAACAAACAGAGAAGCAGCCAAGAAGCCAACAAAAACTCAGGAGGAGCCGCAAAGAGCCACAGCTCAGGTGGGACAATCTACTCGCAGGACAACTACACTATCGGCACAAGAGTGACAAGAGGAAAGTCACGGTTGAAAGAAAGTCATTAGAGGTAGAGATTGTTGGTAGATTGCAACAAGTCATACAGAAGATGCAGAAAACATGTGAAGAAGGTGCAAATTGAGACCAAAATGAATGATTTAGACAACACGCAAAATGTCAGGAAACTGAGGAGAATATGAATGTAGCTAATCACAGGGTAATACTGCAAGAAAACCAAGTTGAAAATTACTTTTTGTCAGCAAAATGGCTTTAACATGCAGCTGGAGCTGCAGTGAAAAGATTTATGTCAAATAATATGCGTTGTTAGAATGACCTGGTGAAAAGTCCAGACACAAATCTAGATGATAATCTGTGATAATGTCCTAAAAAGTGCTGCTCCACCCATCTGACGCAGGGTAAATTACTTTGAAAAGAAGAATGGTAAAAAAAAAATTTAAAAAAATCTAAATGTGCAAAGCTGATAGAAACAACCATGAAGGCTTGCAGCTGTAACTGCAGCAGAAGGTGGTTGTACAAAATGATGACTCAGTAAGGCTGAAAACGAAATGTGTATTTAAAAAAATACACAAACTATCAAATTCATATTTGTTCAAAAAATTTAAACCACAAATAATTTTCTTTCCAAAACCAATAAAAACACATTTAAGTTTGTGGTTTAGATGCGACAAAATGCAAAGAAAAATTCAGTGGTATGAATCTTATGAATCTAATTATTGCTTTTATTCAGAACTTGTAGAATGACTTTAATTGCCCTGTTCAGCACTCCTCCTGCCTCTAGACACTATTTTATACAATTCTCCAAGTCTTTTATCACATTTCTAAAAGGCCTGAAGGAATTAACATGACTGAAGCACATTTGCCAAGAAAATCATTCTAGTTTGGGGCAAGCACAAAAAAAAAAGTAAGAAGGAAGAAAACATGAACCAGATAAAATGAGGAGCAGGAGCTGGACTTTCTGAATAAGGGCTTTGATTCGTTTTGAGGTCCGCCTGACTTCAGAAAGTCTCCTTCGGCTGCCTCTCAGATGGGTCCAGTTCACCGAGCTGTGTCATTCTGCCTGGACTGATCTGAGGCTTCAGAGCCGCTTCTCAAGCTGAGAGCTAATGTGTTCAGCAGCGCCCCTCTCCTCTCTCCCTGTGCCCCACATACACCCTCTACACCGGGCCGGCATCCAGGGAGAACTGAGCCAATCCGAATGAGCCCAGAACCCGGTGCTGGCCTGACCTGGATAACAGACTGGGCCAGGCAATTTCACAAAGGCGAGGAAGTGATGGACGCGGGAGAACGCAGTCGCCAAACAGTCACCATCAGAGCTAGTGACAGGTCAGAAAAAGCATAGAACTGCTTCATCAGTTCCTCACCAGCCTCTTTTGCAAAAACACAACTTGAAAAGATTTCGTTTGTCATAACAACACAAAAGGGAGTTAAAACAAGGCGTAACGTCATGATCACCTGCCTAATAAGGTGTTGGTCCCACTTTTGCAGCAAAGCAGTCCTTACCCACATGACCCCTGTAATCCAGAGGTGGCGCATTCATGGAACAACTTGTTGAAAGATGCTGAATTGGACTGAGAACTGGAGAATTTGGAGGCTAAATTAACACCAGAGACTCATTACTGTAAACTAGTAACCGGCTTTGAACTAGCAGAATTTTAGCTTTGCGGTGAATTATCCTACTTTAAGAAGGCAACAGCTGTCTGAAAATAAAGTTTTGTTAAAATCACGTATACAGTCTGCAACGGTGCGAGGTAGGTGTTATATGTCAAAGTAACATACAGGTGGACAGAAGGATCGAAGGCTTCCCAGAAGAACATTTTCTAACATCACTCTGCCTTTGTCTGCTTCCTTCCTTCCCCAAATCCTAATGCCAAATATTTTCCAAGACAGGTAAAGCACAAGCACAAGGTCATCTATGATGTAAGAAAAAAAAACATGATTCATCAGACCTGAGCACCTTCTTTCATAATGCTCATAATGCTGCAACAGCCAGGTTCTTCTGCAATTTCAGCTTCAGCAGCTCATCTGTAAGGTTCGCCCACATCGCCGTATTTCACCCCTCATCTGCATCAATGGCGCTGTCGCCAGTTCATGCTGAGATCAATTAGGATAGGTACAGACTTTCTGACTTCTTACACATTTTAGAACTAAATAGTTACTAGCTGTAGAACATATTCCACCCACTTATATCTAGCACGATGAAGAGATAACCAGCGTTATTCACTTCACTGTGGTCATAATGTTACATTGTAATACTTTCAGATGCACAAAAAAAGAAAACTAAAGACTACGGCCTGTAATTTGGTGCACAAAGAGGGATCTCTGAACATTTTCCAGATTCAGTAACTTCGAGCACTTACATTCAGGAAAAAAACATTTCCTTGTGAAATGCAGCAGAAATTGAAATATAGAACTTCAATCTAATAATATATCCAATTTAATAAAGAAACATCTAAGTTCATTTAGCGAAGGCAGCTCAGAACACAATGTGATATTCATGAAGCCGAGGATCACAGAAAGAAATGTAAAGAACAAGAACTAACATGAATTGAAGCCAAAATGCTTCATCAAGAAAACTTTTCATGGCACTTCATTTAAACATTTAAATGTATAGCTCTAAATATATAAAAGCAAAGCTATTTTAAGTGAGACTCCAAACAACTTTATTTCCCCACTATCAAACTAAAATGGTTCACTGCATTTAACACAAACACTTTTATTGTGAAATGTAACCACAGGATATTCTGACTGAAAACCGCCGCTCATTACAGGACACAGCGACACTTAGCAATGTTAAACCTTTTAGGGTGAGTTATTTTTAGCGAAAAGGAACCAAGGTGTGAATTAAAAGCAACCACTGTAAATAATCAGGCTAAGCACTTCCTTTCCCTGCAATGCTGCTACTGTTACCAGAATAGGAAGAATCAGCAAAAACCATTTGAATAGCACAGTGCCTAAAACAGATGAAAACAATCATTTTATTCCAAAATACTTCCAGTGCCCAAAGAGATATCCTGATAAAGAAGAAACCAATCCTCAGTCTGGCTCTGATTTTGTGAGGAAGTGTCCCTCTGACTCTGAGTGGCTTTTAAATTGTGGAAAAGTTCAACAAACCCATAAACACTGTGGATGCACAGCTTTTATTTTCCTCCACAGCATCACCACTGCACTTAACTGACCACATGCAGCCAGTTGATACTCACCACGATTTTCCATTACAGAGAATGAGGCACGCCAATCACCGGTTCCTGAAAAACAAATGTTGGAAAATCAGCAACAACTTCAGACGTGAGCTGAGCCTTCCAGTCAGTTACATTTTCAGCAACCCCGATTTATTATCTTGTATTAAAATATCTACACATTCAATGGCATTTTATCCTAACACATGAAGTATATGACAATAAATACACGACAGTGGTCTCAAATTTAACTTTACATATGGTCATCTAAGGGTTTTTGTTAGTAAAAACAAGTTAGGACATACACTGTAGAATGTCATGGGCGCTGCTGGGGAAGTAAGGCAGAGTCGTTGCATTTTTTTCATTTTTCCCACATGATAATGATGGCAGCTCCACCCATCCTAACTCATCTGCAAAAAAAGAAAAGATCAAAGTTAGTCTTGACATCAAAATATAGCCAAGTAAGGATCTAAAGAAAATTGACCCTGCAAAGGCAAATCCTAACCCTAAAGGTAAATAAATGAATGAATAAATCACACAAAAATCTTTCTGGATATTGAACAGAAAAACACTGAACAAAGTGATCACATATTTAGAGTGGAAATTTGTAAATGTTTTTGCTGGACATGTTTTTCCATTTGTAATTGCGTGATGTGTCCATAATCTGCATCAAGCTTGTTACTGTGAGATTATTTCATGGGTGCATGTAATTTCATTTTTCTTTCAACCCTGAAGTGATTATAGTTGCATGGACAAAACTCAAAATTTAACAAGATAGTAATAATATTGTAATTTTGGAATTGTTTGGTAGGATAACTATCAAAGACCTGTTTTAATTTAAGGCTTTCTGTGGTAGTTAGACGTATATCTCAATAATAATCTAGTTAGGGATACAAGAGAAAAATACTCATTCAGAATGCTTACAACACGACATAAATTAATAAAATTTTTTACCAAAAATGTCTACAAAAATGTCCATTACAGAGAATGAGGCACGCCAATAACGTAAAGAGGAAACGTAAAGACTTGTGAGCGTTATGAGGAGTTGCATGTCGCATTGGGATTTTATCTAGTTTCTAACGGCAATTTAATTTGATTGTCTTCTCTACAAAACTAACTCCATAAAACTAACTGGAGATTTGGTTGCAATGTTTTTCATTTCACTAAGGATACATGTGCATCGACAGATAAGACTATAAGGCATCTGAAAATGATTGCTGTTTTTGAAAATATAGAGAACTTTTTATATAGTTAAAAGGGTCTATATGAACAAATATACACATTATAACTGAATGTACAATAAATAAACCTTCCCTGACACCATGCTGGCGTGTTGCGATAGTCACTGTATTATCTTTCAGACCCAAAAATGTGTAGAAGTGTGTTAAATTACATAGTAGCAACAGCTTAATGGAACAAAATTTTACATTTCACAACGTGTGAACGATCCTCAGTAGCTCAGTCTGCAGGAACATTTAGTTCACACAGATTATAGGAGATAGTCCATGGCAGAAAGCTGATCCTGTTCTGTTGCATCACACCAATGGCAGTGAGAAAGCAGTTTTCTGGCTCACGCTCAGATTTCTGTTTTTAGGTTTAATTCCACTGTTCACAAGTGAGAACATTACACTACAGTGATTCAGTCATTAAACACTTTTAGCGGCCAAGTGGGAACTTTATGACTTCAGACCAACTCTTACATGGAGTGTCACTTATCCACAACAGAAAACGTTGACCAGCTGAACATTTTGGATTTTTGAGCTGGAAAAGCAGGTAGAAAACGATAAAAGTTTATTTATTCCATATATGTGTGAGGCATACTAAAACTGTTAATTGAAAACAATAATAAAAACTACACAATGAGTCCGTTCTTCTCTGAATGTTTCAGGTAACAATAGGCCTCGACTGCCTGGAGTCGATCAATTTGGACCTGCTTCGTAGACTTTTCATTAACCCAGGAAGGAGCAAATTGCTGGAGTCACCATGTTTCAGGACGTCTGAAAGCATTACAGCAGAGATGCTCTGATTCACGTCTCTGAGCTTTCAATCTCTTTATGTCCTGGAACATTTTGAATTTGACAATGCTTAAAGCTATTTGGAAATCTTAGAGTTAAGATAAAGGTCCACGTTCTTTAGAGAATACACCTAGAGACTGATTTCTTTCCACTTGGAAACGCCAAGTGCTCTAATCACCAATAAAATATGCTAGTAATATATTTTCTCTACTCCTATTTGAAATAATGCTGGAAGTTGGCCACAAAGTACTCCATTACGTCTTTAAGTTTACCAAGAGACTTGTGAAAAGAGCTCCTTTTGTATGAAATTTGTCTTTGTGAAAGAAGGCTGCAGGGTGGACAACATGAACCCAGACTGACTGTCAAGATCGCACATCCTTGTTAAACAGACTGAAATAACCAGGTATACTACGCTCCAGAGTGAACATCATCTCTTTCTCTCTCTGCTGTACTTTCACATCATCTTTAACCGGGAGACTTTTTTCAGAATAATATGACTCATCAGATTTTCTTATTTCTTCACAGAAAATCGCAATTCACCTTTGCTGTTGTAATCACTCATATTTACTGTTTATTTTTGAGACAATAAGGGATAATGAAAAGTTTTATCTGGTCAGGTTATAACCAGTTTCAGGTAACAATCAATACAAATACTGTAAAATCACAGACACGGTTGGGCCAAGAAATGGGTACGAAATTTCTGACAGCCGCTTTCTTGATTCACTTTTTGCGATTTCTTAAATAATAAATTAAATATTCAACTGGTGACCCGTCCAGGATCTATCTCTCCTCTTGCCCGGAGCCAGGCACCAGTTGTCCCGCAACCCTATAAGGGTAAGCTCGTACAGACGATGTGTGGATGGATGACTGGATCAGAAACGGTTGCTTAAACAGACACCATGACGTCATTCTGCAACAGGGGTTAAACATGAGAAAAGGACAAGAACTGTGTTGTACATATAAAAATTTCAGCTGAGTTAAAAAAGGGTCAAATTCACTTTGTTGTACTTAGAACATGGCGGTGTAAACAGCATCCATGGACACTGGATGTAACAGTCGAACAGCAGCTGTTTGTTCCCATGTCTAATAAAAGGAGAAGTGGAATGGAAAATATTGTATCCTCCACAATTATTGGCACCTCCGGTAAAGATGCGTTTTTCACTGCAGTCACAAAATCTCACATTAAATTGGAAATTGCCTCCTGCTCACTGTGTGCTATGACTTGGTTAGCCTGGGAACCATTTGTTACAGCTCCGGTTGTCTTAAACTTTTTGCAACCATTTTCTGGCTTATGGGAAAAAAAAAAATTTATATATAATAAATATTTTATATATTATATATATATATATATATATATTTATATATATATTATATATATATATATATATATATATATATATATATTATATATATATATATATATTATATATATATATATATATATATATATTTTTTTTTTTATATATTGTATATATATATATATATATATATATATATATATATATTTTTTTTTTTTTAATTGGCCTTACTCATCTGGCATGTTGTTAATTTTAAAAATATATGTCTAAAGGTTTGATTATGCGTGTTTTATAGAAATGTTACAGGATTGTTTCACTAGAAGCCAAAAAAGTAATTATATATACACCATAAGTATACATTGACCATTCATAGTGTTTTCATATTGAGTAACTGTACTGAAATAACATTTAGAAAGCATTTTTACTAAATTTTTGTTGAGACAGCGAAAATATGAATATGTTTCACAAAGGGTGTCAATAAATGTGCAGTGTATTGTATTTATAAATCATACCTTTTGCATCATATAATACACAAATATACTTGTATATACACTAGGTTTAACTGTATGTAGTATATTACAAGCATAGTAAATACTATGCTTGTGCATAAATGCTTGTCTACAAGCATTTATGCACAAGCATTTATGCATATTATGCATTAGATCCAGATCTAAACATCAAAGTCAATATATTCATTCAGAATCTCTGCCAACATTGCAGCAGAAGTTCACTCTAAAGTTTCTTCCTGGGGGTCTGATGGTGCTCTATATTATCCTACATTTGAGCAAATTACTGGTCTAACCAAATTGCAGCCATGTTGCCTTGTGGGATAGTTTTATTTTCGGTGCACAGATGAGACAAAAGTCCCCTTAGACTCTGCTTCTAGCCTGATAGCACATGAGGCCATTTGATAAAGCTATTACAGCAATCAATGCTCCCACCACAGACGACCGCCGCATCTGCCAAATGAATGTGACTGTCTGTGATAATCCAAAGCTCAAGATCACAACTCTGGATTTCAGTCTTCTCTACTCCTCTAAAAGGTCAACTCACTGGTGGGGTCAAAGGTAGACTTCCCTATTAAAAGAAGAAGCCAAACTTGGAAACAATCAAATAGGCCTGCATCCTGAAAACACATAATAAAACAGTTACGATAAACCTAATAAACAGGCTGAAGTAGAGTTCAAACATACAGTCAGAACATACTGTAAGAGAAGGGACTCCCTCTACTTATGCTGAGGTTTTAACACTTAATCTGGTCTTTACGACATTTAAAGGTTGTTTAAATCTCACCTCAAGAGTGAAAAGCCACAAAATCACAAACTCTGACACGTCATACTTTCTTAAACTTAAAAATTAACCCAGTCAGTCTGAGAAACATTTTATGTGTTCCTAAATATATGAATAAAATTAACAAAAAACATTTGTTAATGTTTGTCAAGTCTATGAAGCCACGCTTTAGTATAGTTTGTATTGGGATGATGTATGTAGAGTTTAGTGTTTTGATGCGTCATGGCAGATGTTTCACTTTATGTTGTGAGTCTTTTTTATAATTAAGGATAACCAAACTAAATAAGGGCAGGTACAAGATTCTCATTGTAACCTGGGCCAAAAATAGTATAGCTTCACTGCATTTACAAAAACTTGCTGAACATGATGATTAACAATTTTTTCTATTTGTTTTTGTTAGACAGAAAAAGAGCCGAAACATTTTTTTCTGATATTTATAATTGAAAGAACTTTAAATCAATAAAATGGGGTATTAAGAAATGTTGTAAGTCATAAAAAAACTTTGTCAAGCTTTATTACGGTAACTGGTGCAGGTCAGCAATTGACTACCTGGGGACCAAAGTGTCCAAGTAATTATCAGGTGACAGCTGACCAGGCTGCCGTCAATTGGAGCTGCTACAAGCACTCAGCATGCTGAGGTGAGTGAACCTTCACTCTACACAGTACAGCAAGAGATAATGCCACTTTTCCAAGTCAGATAAAGATAGGCATCTGCAATCCTGCAGCAATTACCACATATACACTGTGCTGTATGTACGCCCATGCAGATATGCGATAACATGATTTGGATATTAGAATGAAAAGGGAATGTTCTTTTTTTTTTTTACCACAAAGCTGGTAACAGGCCGATGCTTTTGTGGGCTAAAATTGCATTTTTTATTTATTTATATATATATTTTTTACACTCCCGCCCATCGCCAGCCACAGCCTTGGCTGGATGACTCAAAAATAATCGAGGAGAGTGGTGAATGTTTCACAGCAAGAACAAAAAAATATCCCTGCAGTCTGACAGTAAAAGCGGATTAAAAGCAGTGAGGGGGTAGAACTACAAATATAACGCAAGTTTTCTGAACAATTCACTCGCCATTAAATAAGCAAAACCAGTCCAAGCTCACTACATGTGTGCCAGTACACAGACAAAAAAAAAAAAAAAGCGAGTCACAGTCTAATTAAATATTAGCGATTCACTTACACTTTCTGCCACATGCACAGTTAGAAACAGAAGGAAAAAGGGATGTTGGTAGCCTACTTCCCCTTCGAGTGGCGAACTGCCGTCAGACTGCCCTTCATCAGGCAGATTACATCTATATCAAAGTCACGGGGCTATCCAAACTGTTTCTCCTAACAAAACTCATTCTCAGAGGACTTTTAACTTCACAGCAAGTCCTTTATTAGGCCAGGACAAACAGATCGAAGAAGACATCGCCAGCTAATGACACCAGCTCCCAATTAAGGCTTAATTATTCTAACAGAGAGAATAAATGAGCCGGCCTCTTGTCCAAACATCATCAGTCACTACCCATGCTATTATTGACTGCAGTCCAGCAGAACAGAGTGACGGGTCTCGCTTTTAAAAACTTACATTATATGCATTCACATCCTCTGCAGCTTCGGCGCAGACAATCCGAGCAGGGATTCTGGCTTTTTTTCCTTTCTCTCCAGCAACCAGGTATGTGAAAGTGTAGCCGCTTCACACCACACAGAGGTTTGGACTGTGTAATCTTCTGCGCAGTGCACACACCCTCACTGGTGAGTCTTACTAGTTCTGATTCAATTATGTGGGGAGTGGAAACGGCAGCAGCTGGCTAGGTTATATGCCATCTTTAAATAGCCGTTTGCTCCTAACTCCAGGGCTCAGGCAAAAGAAAAAAAAGCAAAAAAACAAAAAAAAAAACAGAACACCAAGCCAGATGAAAACACGCACTTGAAGACCTCCATGTGTTCCCTGATGTAAATCCCTCTCAGAAGCAACGCAAAACTAACTTAACAACAGTCAAAGTTACCTGAGAAAGATGAGCAAAAGGTCAGCTAAAGGCCGGACGGCACTCGGCATCAACAGTCCACCAAGTCAGAGCTGCTTGAATACATCCAGCAGCAGTTTCCTCACCTGGCTCCAAAATGGACGGACAAGGCCGTCTGTTCCCAATCCGTGCTGGGCGAGCGTCACCGCCGAGCCTGCCCCAGAAAAGCGCCACTCACCACAGGGACTAGTGGCCCACTTTTACAAGGAGCCCAACACGCTGCTCGCCTTTGCTAAACTTTTCCTCCTCAGTGTCCCTCCAACTGGTGTTTTGCAGGGTAGCGAAGCAGAAATGCGTCTCAACCGCGACCAGGTTTATGTGAGATTGTCACAATATTTAAGCTTTGACTGTGTTGTGGCATTCACTGGAGAAAATGTGGAACACAGTCAAACTGTTTCAATTTAAAACGACAGACACCTCTGCTGCTTAAGATGCACCGATCAATCAGCTGTAGATGGCAATGGATCAGTTTTCAAATAATCGGCTCTGATCCTTGGTAAGCGGGTCAAATACTAACAAATTTTTATTTTTCTATTGATTAATTGCAGTAAACTAAAACCTTGAACCACTTTTCATCTACAAACACATTGCTGCACTCGAGATTATAAAAACCCGTTACAGTCAGGTTAGGAAGGTTAGGTCAAGGGTCAGGAAGCTTTACAATACAAGCAACCACTGTTGCGTTGCCTCTAGCTAATTTACCTACAGGCGCAAAATGATTCAAGTGTAACTAGCACATACTAACGATTACTTTCTTTTATGGGTAATTTTATTACTATTTTTAGGTTTTAGAACATAACAAATAAACTTTTTCTTAAATGGGACTTTCCATAAAAGAAGAGAAAAGGTACGGTACGTAGTTCGTTGTCAAATAGCAAATATTTTTCATTATGTCATTGATGTGATTGAAATTTTGAACATTTTTGCAGATATTACATTAAAAAACATGCAAATTCCACCCCCCCCCCCCCCCCAAACTGAATGAGTCTTTTTCTCACTCAGGTATTTTCAAATCCTGCTCCTTTCTGTGCCATTTTTGTGCAAAGTTAATCAGAGCCACAGTGGACGGCCTGAAGAGCCTCACATGGGACAGGTGCAGAAATGGGAATCATTTTGTAATGATTTCATTTTCAGTTGAATTTAAAAGTACATTTTTTGAATGACGCTGGAGTATTCCCCCCCCCCCCCCCCCCCTTTGCATTATAGTCCTTTGGGGAAAACTATATCAAACTATATCAAACAACTATGTCAAAACTCAGAAAACCTGCAATCAGTATTTGCCAAGAAAGAGTCTGATTGGTGCCTCTCTACTGCTAAAATAATCAAGCATATTGATTATTGAAGTTGTGTTAATGTTATCTTTACTATGTATTCTTGTTTTGGTGTTAATGCATATATCAACTTCAAAATAACAATAAATGTCATAGCTAAGTTGCAAATAAATCCACATTTTTTTCCCCTCCATTCTTACTTTCCATTTTGTGCTTCCAGGATTCACTGTGACTTGACCATTAAAACCTTTATTAGATATTAGATTAGGGCATCCTCTGCAGCCAGACTGCATCCAAAAGTCTGAACATGACACACGTGCCCATTGCTGAGCAAATTGTACAATAAAACCCAACTATTTACACGCGTGTTGTACTTTGCAGTCCGTTCCCATTCCCTGCCCAGTGACAGCTCTCTGAAGAAAGAGAGCAGGAGTGGGGGTATACTGGAGACGTTTAGCTGAGAGCTTCTGGAGGAATCTCCAGCACCAATCAGCCTCATCTGCGGTCTGACAGAATCAATCAAACCCAGCTGACAGCTTAACCATGGTGGTTGACTCTTAATGGCCCATTAACGAGAGGACTTTCAATGGGAAGTGGGAAGAGCTGCATCACAAGGCAGCTTTTTTATTTTTCTTGGGAGAGCAAATTAAGTTGGAGAGCTATTAGGCTTTAGGTAGAGGGAAGAGGAGGAAATGCATCCATGCTGCTGCTGCTACACAGGAGACCTGGATCACAGAGGTCTCACATGTCACCCAACTACCTGTTTCACCCAGAAATGAACGCACACAAACGCAAAAGTACCAACAGTGACACGGTCGCTTTGCTTTCTCGGAGGAATTTATCGGTTGTGAATTGGCAAAGTGATTCTAATAATTTACATTGAAATTCTGAGCAATTTCTATTAACGCCCTTGATAAAGGTATGCAGTTCTGGTCCATCATCGACGAGCTTTTTGAGGGGATGCAATCCTTTTAAGAATACTTCAATATCAGTAAAAGAAGCATAATTTAGATACAGAACCAAATGCATATTTTTTTTCTTTAAAAGAAAATCTTTACCCCAGAAATATACGTCCTTTATGGTCCTTTTTCAATCTCCATATAGAACCATTTCCATCTCCGGAGCCACGCAGCAAATTACCTGACATACGGACTCGGTGTAACGCGTGAAAGGCATCAGATCCAGCGGCAGTGACTCCCGTGGCCGTGTATGAGAGCGAGAGAGCGAGAGAGTGTGTGTGGATGCTCTGTGATCCTGCGCCGGTGGACCGAAGATGCAGCTCAGAGGTAAAACAGACAGGTGTTGTGTCGATTTGTGTTCCCTCGTCATAATGAGCTTCCCCAATTAGCGGCGCTTCTACACAGCGTTTTACGGGCGCGGTTTAACTCTGTGGTTCGTTCAGGAACAGCTCGTACACAGGGCAATCTTTACCAAAAATTAGTAAATAAATAAATTCAGTAATCAAATGTCATCAAAGTCTGATGAAAGATATTATGAGTGACAGTTTGAAGGTACTTTATATGTAAGATGGTGTTATTGTCGTAAACTTTGGTTTTCTTTACTTTTGCTATATTCTCAGTAGAATCTATTTGAGGGGCTTTAGTCTGTGTCTCTTGTCTTTATGTTTTCCTGGCATTGAAAAAGGTCATTGTGTGACACTGTTTGGGTTCTTTTGATGCTCTGACTCCAAAAAATTCACTCCTCAAACTGAAATAAATACACTTTTTCAATAAAATGCTAATTTAATTAGATTTACACGTAGTGCTCATAAGCAATCTGCCTTTGTGTTAACTTGAGTTGTTGCTGTCCATAGTACTGCATGGTTCACTTCAAGACACTATTAAAATTTTTTTAAATAAAATAAACATGAGACAGCATTCGTTTTTTTGTCCAATTTTAGCCCATAAAAATGTCTAAAAATGTTCAACATCGTAACTTAAAGTGTTTACGAACACTGTGGTGAAATACTGTAGTTATTTAAGTTGAACAGTTTCGCTACTTTCCTGTGAATAGTTCAGTGAACGAGGTGTACATGAATACACCATTGTCCCCGTGGCCGTAAAACGCTGCGTAGAGGCGCACGCGGGCAGCGTAGGACCGACAGAAAGGCACAAGCTCGAAGCTGAAACTGGACTCGACCGAACACTGCGGTGAAGTCAGCCAGTACGAAGAATACATCAACTTCCGGTAGAATACACTAAAACAAAAGCGGGCGTCTGCTCAAAAACATGACACCAACTTGTTTAACGCATTAAACATTAACCTTTCAAACCGGCGTCCGCACGACGCATGTCAATGCAGCCAACAACCAGAGCTCGGAAACGGAGCACTCTGTCCCTGCACTGCTCACACGCTAAGGCCTATGCATTTTAAAAACGATGAGCGCCACAAACAAAAGTCCCCGAGGCTGCATGTGTCGACACGCACCCGCCAGCATCCTGCAGATCACACACACGCATCCCTTTGTTGCGTTGAGCGGCGCATCAGCGACAACGAAAGCCAGAAAACACCGGTGTTCTCTGGCACCCCGGATCCGCAGCATCGCATTGCAGACGCGGACCCCACTCTTGCTGCCTATCGGCCAACTTGGAGCATCGCAACTTGTAGGAAGTCATTGTCTGCGGAGAGAACCAAACTCACCCGGCATGTCTGCTCCTCCGGGGTTCATTCATGCCCCCTCCAGGTTCCCCTCTCTTCCGCCTCCCTGAAAATAGTTGCAGCGGTTTTAAAAATAGCACTTCGGTCATTTACCTCACACTTTCTCCCCCCACCCCTTCCCGTTCCCCCGTCTCTTCTCCCAACACCCGGTCCAAACATTTCAGGCTCTTCCCGGAAACCATCCCTGCTCGGGCATCTCGGTCCTGGTAGTTTTCCGTGGAACCTGCAGCTGATCGGGCCGCAGTGCAAACGCGACCCCCACTTTGTGCCGGGAGGACTTCAGTACCCACCAGGCATTGCAGTGCATTGATCCGGGGGGAGGCCGGGGCCGAGAGAGGTGGGGGTAGCATACCGTTATACCCAGCTCATCGTGTGGGGAGAAAGAATGTTTTACTCGCTCCTCTCCTGTTTTCCACAATGAAGCCCGTTATTTGACTGCTTCTGCTTTAGAAACCATCCTTCAAACTCCCCAGTGTCAGATGCCCAGATAACGAATGCACATTTCTACAAATTAGAACATAGTTCAAAAAGTTAATTTGCGCCTGTGATTTCGAAAAGTACAACCCGTATATACACCCGTCACACCCCCCCCCCACCCACCCCTACACACACACACACACACACACACACACAAAGTGATAAATGTTATGACCTGCAAACTCATAGGGCAGACAGGACGCTTGATTACGGTCCTGCACATCGCCATTGGCAATGAAGGATAAGCAACAAAAGGCTTATCCAAGCATTTTACTGTAAAATTGAGTGGAAGGAAAAAGTGTGTTTGAAAAAGCAACAGAAAAGCACAAGCAACAGGGAGAACAGTTAAGTTTAACTTGTTTGAAATTAATTTCTTAAATTTATGTACGTTTTATGATAGTCACTGATAGTTATTTATCAATATGTAATCATATAACAAGTTATTGACAAGTTTATTGTTTTTTTAAAAGATGAACCTTGTGATAGATAGATAGATAGATAGATAGATAGATAGATAGATAGATAGATAGATAGATAGATAGATAGATAGATAGATAGATAGATAGATAGATAGATAGATAGATAGATAGATAGATAGATCTTTTAAACATGAGACAAATAAAAACTTCATCTACAAAAGAAAGAAAACCCTCAATCACATTAATATGTTGTACATTTTATACAATGTCTATCTCCTGAGGAATGTCAAGGCCAATCCAAAAGGTTTGACTGATTGTCTGCTTTTAAGCATTTTTTACAGTTGAATCCATTACTAAAAAACGTATCAGTCTTGTTTTTTGTTGTTGTTGTTGTTGTTGTTGTTGACAAATCTGATATGTGAAAATACTTAAATAAAGCCATCTAATTTCACAGGACAATAATGTGTAAGAATTGTGAAAACAAAAGACAAAAACAAACAATCAAACAAAAATAATCATATCCTTAAAATGAACTCATTTATTCAACAGTTTTCAACAGAATCATATTTATTTTAAGGGGATTGCTTCCAACCCAGAGAATCTGTTAAAAACTATTCTGTTTTAACTTGGTCTTTTCCTGCCCAGTAAATCTGCTTAGCTCAATTGGCTTTTTATTCACTTCTCAGTGTCGTGTTATATTTCTGCAATAAAAGATTAATCTACAATCAGCCTTTATAGATTTTTTTTTTTATTGTATGTGTAAAACATTCTTGCATTCTCAAACATTGTATAATAAAGATCTTCCCTTGATTTGTTAGTTGTTATTGATGAAGTCATGGTGAGATTTTCTTGTTTCCATTTGTTTGCATCATCCTTCTTCTCCTGAAATTTCTCTTGCAGTCAGATTGAGGCTCTTGTCTAACATTCTTACTCTTCTCTGCACTGAGCATGAGCTTATCTTGTCTCTCCATTATCTTGATTACTGTTTAGTGGACTTTCAGATAACCTGAATTACACAAGAAAGCTTGCAAAACTCTTTTTACAGCCTTCGCTTGTTTTTAGCAATGCAACAAGGAAGATGCTGACTGCTGTTGGTCTAATGTGAATTTGTCTAGAGTAATACAGACAGGGGTTGCAAATATTAATTTAAGCTGTCTTGTCTTAACCAAGAGTGTTAATCTAAGTTATTCCTTTAACCCTTTGTTAGCTAACCACAGCTGTAAATCAGTCCAACAGCATTTTGCTAACAATATCTGTTCAATCTGAGACTATGGTAGCCAGACGCCCTCTACTGGTCAACCACTATTCCTTTTCCTGTTGATTGTCTTTAAAGCAGTTTATATCTATAAATACAGAGACAGGTTGAAAAATTACATCTGTGTGGATCTGCAAAAAAGGATGTATTCATGATTATTTGAAGCCAAGAAAACCTCCAGCACAAGGAAGCGTTTGAACCCACGGGGAAAAACCTAAACTAATAAAATCAATTTATCCCTTGTGACCATTGTGAATGTTTGACATTAAACATTGAACAGTAGAAGAATTTAATGCCTTTTGGTTTAATAGTTTATTTCCATGCAATGTTTGAGGGTTAGGATAAGTTGCAGGTTAGTTCATAAGTCACCTGTTGATGTAGATTACTTTTAATTATGTTTTCCTGTAATCTTTTGAAAAGGTCTTCAAAAGATTATTTGTGTTTGGTTGCACATTTGCTGTCTTTCCACTTATTTTCGGAAATGTAACTTTTTTTGTTGCATCATTTAAATCTGACTTTATGAATCATTAAACTAAACCAGAGGAGGAAACAACTCAAAGAACCCAATCTTAAATCAGATACAAATCCATTACCAGCCCGTCTCAAAGATGCAGTTTGTTTATAGCTATATTTTTAAATCTAGGAATAGTTGTTTAAACTAAGTTGAAGCTGAAAATACCACTTTTAAAATCAAAAGGTGGTTCCCAAATAGATTGTTGTGCTGGATAGTTTTATTACTGTTTCTTTAAGAAGTGACTTTTAGATGCAGCTATTGGTTATACTTTGTGAAGCATCTATGTTTGTTTTGTACTATTATACAGTAGTATGCCATCAATTGAATCCAATGTGATAGGGTGCTAAAGTCTGTTTTTATGAGGCCAGGTCAAAGGTGACTGGGGTACTGAGGCGTGAACAGGTCGTTCCTATTTAAAAACCCTTGAAGGTTGTTGAATTAAAACGATGTTGCAAAGAATAGGACAAAGTTCCTGCACGGTGACGCAAAAGATGTTGGCAGCTGTTGTTGCCATGGGTGGAGCAACTGCTTAATAGGTTTGTTATCAAATTCCATTTAGATTAAATCTCGCCCAGTTTCTGTTTACCAACGAGCATTATGGGTTTCCAGACTGATCATTACCCGAACTGTCACAATCCCTGAATAGAAATCCATGAATCTGGTGGATAAACTTGACTTTTTTTTTTTTTACACTTATCTTTCTCCAAGTTGTCGGGAATCATAAAGAGCAATTTCAGAGCTTAACTGGCAGTAAATATTGAAATGACACGAATCTGGAAATGGGTAGATGAGGTTTCTGACAATGCAGTAGTAATAACTGACTACTTGTGTTAATGTGCAATATAATCTTCATTTCCTTCTTTAATTGTGACTTTTTCTGTTTAAATGAGTAAAGCAGAAAAAAGTCGTGTTTTATCACAGCGTTGCCTAGTTTGTTTTGCTTCCCAGTGCTTAGTGCTTTTGTCCATTTCTGTGCAGCAATTCCTGCTCTGAGTTTTGCTCAGCTTTCCCACTTCCAAACTACTGATGTATTCGGCATCGGTGGGGATGGTGGTAGGAGTTCGTCCCACAGTCGGTGGTTTGCTGCCCCGCTCTCCCTACGTCTGTAGTGTATGAATGTGTACGAGTCATTTACCATCTACCATCCAGCTTATCAATCACTGTCGCCAAACCAATGTAAATGTTTACTCCTGGTTTTCTCTCAGTTTCTGGTCAAATTTTCCTACCAATATCTCAAATCTCTTGAGTTTCGTTCACTTCTTTTGGTAATAATCTTCTTCTTTGCAGCTTAATGCTTTTAAAGCAAGAACTATAAAACAGCATACATCTTTCAAGTGACCTAAATAAAGTGAGCATGTTAAAAGGATAATACAGGTATACTAATTCCTGTGTTAGTGTTCAGGAATTATTATGTTTTATAATTGGTTTCATAAGCTATCAAAATTTGGTCTCAAGGAGAATTTTTTATTCTTCCCTTCAATAATATTTGTCGCAAATTTAAACACAAAATTTGACTCCTCTATATTTTTAAAAGAGTTAATTAGCATCAATGTAAGGTAAATTATTTGTGGATAAGGAGTCCAATTCAGAGTTTAGCACAATCAATACTTAAAGTTATGAGTAATTTTATAATTATGAACTAGAATGGATTATTTTAGTGTTGTGAATTTCTAAATTAGCAAAACAAATCATTCACTGTGGCTGAACTTTTACATATACTGACAGGGATTTAGGCAGGCTGCTTTCTACCACAACACATGTAGGTCTTCAGAAAATGCTGCACCTCTGTCTGTGCAGGTTAAGATTTTACTACGATGAAATTTAACAGGCCCAGAAGGAGTTTTTAGAAGTGATCTGAAGAAGGTAATTTTTGCAGCTCAAAGGTCAAATTAATTTGATACAAAAGCTGAAATAAAATGCACAACACACTAACATCTCTGCTGTGTTGCAGGTAATCAGAAACATTCATGGTGCAGTGCCTTCTTGTAAGTGTGAAAAACCCAAAAGGTTTTTTGGCCTGAGTGACTTCAGTTTTATTTTGGATGTTTAGTTTATGTTAATTTAGTTGCAAATGTCTTAAAGAAAACATTTTTACAGTCTACATGACTGTATTAATTCGTATTATATAAGAATCACGCCACTGATTCTAATCTTAAACTTGACATTGCTGTAAACAGTTGATAGAATATGGAGAAATTCATATAATCTGCAATATCTGAATTAGGATCCTATGCACTGTTTATCTGGAAACCTTTATCAGCTGACTCTGTGAACTCTGGTATCTCAAAGTAAAACAGATAAGGGAAACATAAGTCGATGAGCAAAAACTTCCCTTGCTCCGCCACAGGGACAAGATCTCAGAGTAACAACCTGATGTTAATACTGAGATGTTAATGTGCAGCAGTTTAGGACCATTCTGCCATTGCACAATCTCAACCATTCAACATTAACTATTAAGTTGTTTCAGCAAGAAAACTACAAATCAAATCAAATCAAGTCACTCATTTGAAATATACAAATGTGGCTGTCACAATATTTTAATGGTTAATTGGTGCAGTGACAAGGACTTTAACACATGCTTGCACACTCTAAAACCCTTTGCACAAGGCCTTAATGATGACTGTAACTTTTCTATTCCACCAGTGATGCTCCTGCGACTATGTTTGATTATTTCTGCTGTGTTTTCTAAGACCAGCATATTTTGAAAATTATGCAATCAGAGCTTCCTGACTAACAAAAGGGATTGTCCCTTTCAGATTGATTATTGAAAGAGTCCAAACAGATCAGTTATATTTCCTTAGATTAACACAAGGTTTGTTTTTCCTCCTGGAAGTAGAAATCTAAACCTCAGGTCTTTTGCAACTTCCAACAAGTTTCCTTCCAGGTCTGCCTTGTATTTACTTCCTATAAACTCTGACCAGCTTTCTGATCCCTGCCTAAGAAACTCATTCCCACTGCATGATGGTGCCACTATCATGTTGTGTTATGAGGATGGTGTTCAGGGTGATGTACGGTAATAGTTTCGATGCCAGAGCATTTTGTGCCATGTGTGTCTTCCGTACAGCATATAGCAAACTTTAAAAAAGGTCATGTTATGGCTTTCTTTCAAAAACACTTTCTTCCTTTGTGGGGGTGCAACATCCCTACAACTTTATCCTTGACCTATGACAAATGTTTTAAAAATAGCAAAAATTAATGGGCATCAATTCTTTAACAAGACTCTTCAAATTTAATAATAATAATAATAATAGTTCAATATTATATTATTGAAGAGTCTTTAACTTCAACTTAGACTCTTAACCCGAACCTTACCCTAACTCTGATATTAAAACACACTTCAACAAATACTCTGACAAGGTGATGTAAATGTTTTTTTTGTTGTTGTTGTTTTTCTTTTTGTAGGCAGATACATTTGTGCTTTCAAATAATTCCAAATATTCCTAAAGACTTTTTAAAGGAGTTCATAAACAAGGCAAATCTTTTGATGCAAATAGGAGGCTATTTTAAGAGAGGGAACACACTGTTACCATTTATGATCAATGCCTGCTGGCTGTCACTTCAATGAAAGCCTTTTGAGAACATGTGAACACAGTGCACTAAAAGCATTTAGGAAATGTGTACCAGTCACTTTGAGCTGTCTCTCTTGTGATGAGACGTTTGCAAACTACAGTGTTCACTCAACTCTTGAAACTACATTAGTCCTCTCGATGTAAATAAATCTAAATGTGCAAACATTGTTTGTATGTGCATGTACAAACAATGTTTTTGTTAGCTTTAGGTGCTTGGATGACATGGCAGGCAAGTTCAACAAGAACATGACGTCTTTTCTTTTTTGGTGATTTGCAAATGTGGAGAGAAAAATATTAAAGTAGTGGGGAAAACGTTTTACCCTTCAGCCTGCCTGCTCTTGCAGTCCCTTACTTTTAAAGTTTTTTTTTTATTATCTTACTTTGTAAATGAAACATTGACAGCTAGCTGCATGATATAACTCTTAGCCATGTCTGGCATTATATATTGGAGCATTTATGTTTTTACATAGGAACAGGTTGTCCTATGTTTTTATCCCAGGATAAACATAGGAAATTTTCATAAGTAAATCATCAAATGGAAACTGTATTTTCACTTTTACGTAGGCTAATGAAATTTGTTTCATGCTCTGAAACGCGAGAGTGAAAAAAAATAACAACACCCAAACAGAAACAGACTTAATCTAAATGAGGATAAAAAGTGTTTTCCAAATACACTTTTGTATGCAGGCTGCAGGGGGCCTCAGCAATTCCTGGCTAAAAAGAAGAAACCGTGTCAATATCCTTGTAACCCAAATAATCCAGTTATAGCTTCATGTAGACATTTCAGAAACATAGACAAATGCTGAATTGACTGATGTGATTGTCTTTTCTTATTTAAATCACTGGTGTTGTGAAAGCCCCCAGGAAATGTCAGCAGAAGCAGCTGAAGCATTGGACCTCTCCCACCTGTTCCTGTAACTTTAAATGGCTTTTCTGTGTCTCCGCTGTGCCAGCACCATGGACAGAGTTTGGCTCCTGAGGCAAAACGTGGTGTTTGTGTTTCGTCACTTTGGATAATTATTTATTTTTTAAAAATATACATATCTTCTTCAACCTCATATCACTTCTTCTGATTGTGTTGTTATTATGACTGGCTCTTGGCAACTGAGAAAAAAAAGAAAGAAAAGAAATCCACAGCAAACAGGGTGAACCTACCAGTTACCATAGAAAGACTTCCCTCAACGCCGTCATCTCAGGATGATGAGCCAGTGATGCAGAGCATTGTCATGGCTGCTTAAAGCATTGCAAAGCACAGTGTGCGTGCGAACACTAATTGTTTTCTGTGTTGAAAGCCTGTGGCTTTGTTCAGGCCTGTCAGGGAAGCATGGCTGCAGGGGGCCTCTACAAAGAAGAGCCCAAGTATGTAAAGAATGACCTAAAATGCAGTCAAACAAAGGCAACCTACGTCTTAAAAATAGACGCACTTCAACAGTCAGCTGCTGTTGTTTGTCTTTGTGGCCTGATCAGTCAGAAAAAAAACCTCGTCTCGGTTCATGACGGCTGTTTTTGGTTTGAGCCGACCTCCTTGCATATTCAGGTGCACTCGCACAGTGTGCAGTGGAAAGCAATCAAAGAAAAACGCAGGGTGACAGGGTATTTCTGTGCTTCCCTGACTTATAAATTGCAGCATTCTTTCCACAGATCCCTGTGATAACACGGCCCTTGTTGCCTCTGAATAGCAGGTAAACTCATTACTGATGTGAAGCGGTAAATTCCTGAGCCATTCACGCATGCTACGTCTCCTTTTGAACCCAGAAAAGTGTTTGCTTGACAGACAATTGAATCACACATGTTCCTCTAATAGGATTTTGTGTTCCTTTGAATTTCTCCTCTCATGAGTTACTTTATTTACTTTGGCATAGAAAACAAAATTATAGTTTTTTTTTGTGTGTGTTTCTAACCTTGTTTTTATTGAAATTTTAATGATGCTTTACAGATATAAGTTTAATTTACCAAAACAAACAAGAATCAATTCCCTTAAGCAATCAGTCATATGATAAAGGCTAATTCATAAGTGACATTATATTCAATCAATCAATCGGTTTATTCATCCGATTTAACACATTTTTATGTATATAATCTTGAAATTATATAAAATAAATTGGTTATATTGAAGTAAAAACAACAACAACAAAAAAAGTGCATGTCCCATATTTCCGTGCTTGTATTTGTATTTGCATTTGCGTTCTCTTTCTTAGGGCCTATGACTCAGTCGCTTCAGCTCCCATAGACTCCTCATCCACAGTTAAAAATAACCCTGTTGCATCTTGATCCTCCACTTCTGTTTCCAACGCGTACCTGGAGACCTCGGGCATGTACTTCCAGCTTTCGATTTGCAGGAACAAACAGAATAACACGTGGCCTTCCTGAATCGAACACATCCCTTAGTGACCTCTCTGCTGGAGGAGTGGAATTTGTTCAGGTGCTCGCCTTCTGCTCCTTCTTTCTTTCTTTCTGCCTTTCTTGCTGCTTCTGCAGCTTCCCCGTTCATCACACGTTCTCCTTCTTAGCTTGGGATAACTGCTGTCCACCTGCACGCCCTGTGTCCACTTCCCGCTTTGAGTTATTGGCTGCCATTCTGAAAGAGCGGAGAGGTCAGAGAGTCAAATAGTGATCAGTCCAGGAAAAAAAAAAAAAGATTTCACTTCTTCGTTTTTTTTTTAAATTATTGATAGTTCCTCAATCTCACCTTAAGATGTGGAGCATGTCAGGCTGAAGCTTCTTCACAGACTGGATCTTACTGCAGAGAAGGAAACAGAAATGTCAGCCAAATACAAACTGCAATTCTCCCGTCTTTACAGGTCATCCAGTCAAAACGGCATCATTTTTGAGGTTTAAAATATCAACGTATCACAATTCATCTACACTAGCAAAAGTCTATCACACACATTTAACTTTTTGCATGTTGTGTGGCCAAGCTGACACCACTTAAGCAGATACAAGAGGCAGTCAGGAAGTCCCTATCGACGCTGAAGGAGCTGCAGAAATCCACGGCTCAGGTGGAAGAATCTGTTGCCTGGACAACGACTCGCTCCAGATTCTCCTTCACAGGAGAAGATGATCTTCTCAGAGGAGACCAGATTAAACTTTTTGGTTTACTGTAACAATATTATATTTGTGAAACAAATACCACCACCGCACCTCACTCTGAACGCTCTCATTATGATGACAGTGAGGCAGCATCATTACATAGAGATTCTTGTCTTCAGCCAAGACAGGGAAGCTGATCAGAGCCGATTTGACGATTGATGGAGGTAAATACAAAGGAAGCTTGGAAGAAAACCTGGAAAAGACTTGAAACTCAGCCAGGGGAATCGCTTTGCAGCAAGAAAAGGATATCTTCATTTTCAGCAACTCATGGATGCCTGCCACCCTTCAAGGCTTTCATAAGCATGTCGCACCATTGTCTACTTTGTGCCTGTCTAATGTGTAAGATCCCAATAAAGCACATTGAAGTTTGTGGCTGCAGCATTAAAAAAAAATCGGTAAATGTTTAAATGATGGAAAAACCTTTGCGAGGCCCTGCATGACTCTGCTCACTGTCTCCTTGGTTTCAAGGTGTGTACAGTACAGTACAGTACTGTCATTTCTGGGGAATGTGACTAAAGGTTTCAGAGCCTCCCACACACGTAAACTTCCTCGGGGCAAATCCAAATCCACCTTTTGCAGACTTTGCGTCTGCACCCAGTCCTTCAGGCCTAAGCGGGACTGTTTTGATGCTCACACCTGTAGACACATAGAACATCTGAGGCACTTTTGGCTAAATATAGAACAAGCTTTTGTTTGCACCCTGCCACTCCCTGTTCTCCTTTCTGCAAACTACAAGTGCAGTCTGTTTCCTTCTAGCTCATGAATGCGTGGAGACCCGACTCACCGGAAATGGCAGAAATCGGTGCAGGTCTTGTCGTTGAGCCGGGCACAGGTGCAGCGCCCGGTGGACCTTTTGCGTCGCACCAAGCCTCCGCCTAAGCCATAAACCGTTGTCTTACTGCAGATTGAAAGACAACCTCAGTCACATAAACATTCTGCAGACTTTGTTCTCTGTTACTTTGCAGCTGCCTTGTTTAATGGTAGAGCAGTAATGATAGGAGGGTCAGTCACAGGTTTCTGGGCTCAGGGTTGTTTTGGTATTTAATCCTAGTAGTTCAGGCATTGTTGTGAGTCTTTGGAAGCCTAGATTAAAAAGAAAAAACCCTGCTGTATCTATTGAATGTTTCCTCTGTAGCCCACCTGGGTGTGTTGACCCAGATGACGTCCAGGTGACAGAAGTAGTGGCACTCAGTGTCCAGCAGCTCGCTGCAGGAGCAGCGCTTGGTCCTCACCCGGTGAGACCGCACGGCTTCCGGTTCTGCCTGTTTCACAACCGGGAGACCCAAACCTGAAGATTTCAGACGAAACCAGAGGGGCTGAGCAAACACAACTAAAAGATCATTCACATTTCACTATAGGGTAGTTTTATTACATTTTATTTTGAGTTATTTTACCATAAGTGTTTAATGGATGAGACATTTGGAATTTTAAAATTTTTTTCACAAAATAACTTAAATTAGAGCTTTATTTTTCTTTCTTTCTCTAAATATTGCAGTGAACCAATTTATGAAAAAGAATATTAACATTTGTGCTACTGTTCAATTTTAAAAAGGCATTGGGAACTGAAACAATTTTTTAAACAAAAATCAGATTAAAAAACTATGAATTTTATAAAAAGTAGAAATGAGTTGAAAATGAACATGTTAACATTTCAAATCAAAAACATGTTAAGGTGTTATTTTGGTTTTTGATTCTGTGGCATGTGTTTCAGATTCTTTATGATGTTATTGCTATTTAAAAGTCATATTTTGAGACGACATTTCTCATGTTTTGATCTATAAAGATTTTACTGTTGAAGGTGTGATGGAGATGAGTTTGCAAAAATGAAAAAAAAATGCTGCATCATGATTTCGCAGTGTCTTGTGAGTGCTTTAAAGTTTGATTGTTGCTTTTTAGCAGTGTTGTAAGTATACCAAAAGTATACATGTTTTTATTTTTTTTTTAAGCTTGCTCTATAAAAATGTGGCTTGGGAAAAATGTTTTTTGTAAAATCGAAAGAGCAGCTGCAAATGAACATCAACACATCTATACTGATAGCAGGACTACAGTGAATATAACTTCATGTCAAATTTATACCAAAACTGGATTAAAATATTTTCTAAATGAAACCATTTTTAAATGTAAAATGTAAGAAGAAGAAGAAAACTCACTGTCTTGAACTGAGACCCACAGAGTCACCAGAAGGAGAAGGATGCTGTGAGTAGGCATGGCTGATGCGGTGTGGATGAGCCTCTGCAGAGAGAAACTACTATCTGCTCACTTGTTGCTGCTGCTGCTGCTGCTGATCTGCTTGTTTTACTGCTGCTGTCTGAACTTTATACTTCTCCTCCTCTGTGATGTGACGACACAATCTCCCCGCCCCCTGCCCCTGTGGCGGCCACATTCGACCCCTGGGCATTCAATCCTGCAACACATTCCAGGAATGTCTGCGGCTTTGAAGCCTCTGAGTGGCACAGCTAAATATCAGCTGTCCAGTGACGTTTACGACTGTAGGTGGATTGAGGAATTATCTTGGCAGGGGAATAATGGGGAAATTAGCATGAGATTACAGTACAGTGATGATATGATCTGAAAACCACGTGGGGGTACCGTGGCTGATGGAGGCACATGACGGAAGAGAGTAGAGGAAAGAAGCAGGACGTTCTGTAACAGAAAAACTTCAAATTAGGGTTTTTCTTCTGAAGACAAGATTCTGAAGAAATCATTTCTAATGAGGCACATATTACGCAAACATCTAGATAAGCATTCAGTACAATAAAAATATATTTATATTAGTTAAATTGAAAAGCTTAAAAACAATTAAGATATATGTGGTTGTTTCCGGTGCAATTTACACATATTTATCTTATTAAAGTTTGTTCATTATATATTGCTGCTGCAGTTATTATATTTTATTTAGATGTTGTTCTTTTTTTCTTAGAAATATAATATCATTTATAAATTGTTCACACACTCACAGTATTTTTGTTTGATTGGAAATTTCCTGATTGTTTCTAGTTTTCTTTATTTGTGAATAATAGCTCTCATTGTGATTTGTTTGAGTTTCAGTTCCCTTCCTGAAGTTTTTTAAAGTCTTTCGGCCTACTTACAGGTGGTACAGGTCTGCGAGCAGGAAGAAGTGGATGTGGCAAAGGAATTTGAATTCAGTTTTACAACAAATGTAGTAAATCGACAAAGATGGGTTCAGTCTCCATTAATAAATCAAAACATTAAAAAGTTACTTACAAAGATCTTTCACTGATTCAAGAAAAAACTATTTGATGATTTGAGACGTAACAACTAAAGTAAAACAAGAAGAAATCTGTAAGCAGCGTTGCATAAAGATGAGATCTAATGATGCAACTTTGAGAATCTCAGTAATCCTGACTAAATTTTTATTTCTACATTTTCCTCTTCATTAAAAGAAGATTTTTTTTTATTTAAGCAAATTGACAACAACAAAGAATTTTCTTTTTTATTGTTAATGCCAGTGTTTTCATGATATTTTAGCTCTTCCCAGGAAATAATTGAGATGATGTGACTTATTCTTAAAGATGCTATTGATCAATCTAGTCCAAGCATATCACAGTTACCTGTTCATTACAATAAAAAGATGAATGTGTCTAAAATGGAAATATTATGACTTCACGGGCAACAATTTGCTCATCAATTTGAAACAGAAAAATGAAGACGAGGTAACGTCTGTTAATTAGGAAAGTCCGAATCTCAATGTAACAGGTGATTTAACTACATTTACCTAAACAAGTCCTTCCATCCACAGTAGACAATGACATATAAGATGACTAATCCAAGCAGGGATAAGGGATCCTGGCCATGTCCCACACAAATGACCTGCAGAGAGAGTTCAGCAAAGGCACATTCACGCTGATAGGCAAATGCCAGCCCTCACACACGGAAACACAGAGAATAAATTTACAGATGTGACGTGCAGATACATCCACAATGACACTCTTTTCCCAAAAGATTAGCGCAATGGTTTTTCTGAGGAGAATGGGTGAAGAGTTGAACTTGTAACCAGAAGCAATTCCTATTCTTGTTTATTAAATACTAAAATGTTTGTTTGGTGTTTTTAAATTAATTAGAAAAAGGATTGAAAATAATAATTTATAGCTGCATTGGTAGCTGCTAACACATACTCACGCTGCAGATTGCTTTACAGTGGCAGAATGGAGTAAAGTAGAATTAGCAATAAAAACAACTAATTATGACTTAGATAAAATAAATGTACATTTATACTGGATTTGATCAACAAAATTTAAAATATTACCATGGCACCTTTGATCTGAGCCACACTAAAAAGGATCAGTAAAGGGTTAAAATATTGAGTTATTGTTATCTAAGCTGCTTTATAAACCAGTAATAAACAGTTGTAAAACATTCATCAGTGAGTTTTATTATCCTGCTGCAGACCTACAATTTGACTTAACCTTTTAACTTATCTCTTACTACTGAAATAGTTCACTATAATTTCCTATGATAAAATGGCTTTTAGATCCTTTAGATTGTTATTAATAATGATTTAGTAACTATTTATTGATCATTAGAATCTTATTCTAATGTGGTAACAAGGCTTCCATTCTTTATTATCATCAACCTCTCATTAACTCACCTTCACGGCTGTGTGATCTTTGCACTGTAGTTTGGTTTGCATGATCTGATCATCAGATCATCTTTTGACCTCTCATCAATAAACTTAAATAATGTGCCTGTGCAAGCTTTTCATAACCTCTGTCGTACTGTGCTGCTAAACACCGTTCCTCATGATGTAGGTGAATCAAAAGCACTGCTGCTGCTGATTTTGTGTCAATAGTTAATAGTTAAGTGACTTCCTCAAACTCCTGGGCTTCATTTTCGTAACGCTAAACACAATATGTACACTTGAATGTAAGTGCACTTGAATTTGGATGACTCGGCATGACAAATTATATTTTAGGTGTCCACAATAAAAACCTGAACTTTGTTGGAACTTATTTACAGAGGAATCCGACAACTGACCCACTTGGCCCCAGAAACACTCCGGATTTTATAACACGTTATTTAACCTGGTGTGGGCTCTGATTTGATAAGCTGGTTTTTGGTAATGTATGTGTCACCTGTTTATCTCAGAACTGAAACTATGGTAATTGGAGCACAATGTGGCTCAGGTGAGTCTGTAACAATGCCTGTTTGCATAATGGGAGGTACTAGAGATAGAGCTGAGGTTGGCGATATCAGGTGTGAGTTCTTTATAGATACTCATATTATACATCAATCTGTGAACCTGCAAAAAGAAAACACTTTTTTTTTGTAGTTGTTTCCCCCAAAAAACCTTTAAATTGAAATAAACAAAGTTAGAGTTACAACTTTTTTTACTATTTCCGAGGTTTTGGGAGTGAACCACAATACAATCCTTTTGAACAAAAGGAGAGAACATGAAGTATGTTGAATCTTCCCGGGACAGGTCAATCTACCGAAGGAACTCCAGAAGCACAATGACGACTCATCTGTCAGATCACAGGAATGTGCAGTTAAACCAGGAGATAAACAGGTTTTCCAGACATGACCAGGTTGGTGTGGGTAGTTTTTTTCTCTTATCTTACTGAATCACTGTTTGAAAACTGTTTTTTTACATTTACTCTAGTTATCATTTGTCTGATCATAGAATCTGATTATACCGTATAAATTGAAACATTGCGGTTTGGCAAAGAAACAAAAACAGAAACCTTTTTTCCACAGCACTCCATACTACAAATTCTGTTCTTAAAATCCCTGTGGATTAATAAGTCTAATCGTCTAATAAACCACAACCAAGTTAGTGAAACAAATTACTACATTGTCCACAGATTGTCTGATCCTTTATTGTGTTTTTGTTTACAACTTTTAAAGTGAAGTTTGCAGCAAAAATGATCAGAGATGTTTGAAATATTTTGTCCAATCTTCTTTCTGTATTTAAACACTTGTATTTCAAAATTGACTGTGAGAAATAAAAAAAAGGCACAATCTCATTGAAGCCCAGTGCATTTTTTTTCTTTTATTATTGTTATTATTATTATTTTATTTTATTTTTTTAGCAACTACAAATTTTGCTGAGAAATCTGCAGGGCACTTGATCCTCTGGTACCAGCCAAATTCATTCATATCTCATCTTTACCACCAGTTCAAGTTATAAGAACATGATTAAGGAGACAAACAGATGTAACAAAAAAAAAAGTTTTCTCCCCCCCACCCCCAATAATAAAAATAAAAATATTAAGGATCAATGCCATCAAATAAAAATAAATAAGGAGCATTCTCCCTTGTACAGACACATAATCTGAAGCATTCAGTAATAAAAATAAAACGTCAGTGCATTTCTTTTGACACGTGTCAGCCGCTCCTTAGGTTTTCCCATGATTTGACTAGTTACCTTGGTGATAAAGCAATGGCCCTTAGAACAAAAACAAGAAATATTAACCCTCCATAACAACATAAAAAGTCATAAAACTGAATTCACAGCCTTCTTTTTGTGTACTTTTACATTTAAAATAACACAAAAATGGACAGAAAAGGCACGAGAAACTACAATTCGAGTAATACTGAGCAACCTATAAGGAAATTGTCTTTTTATTTTAATAATAATGAAATATTTTGGTCATTTACAAATGTATTATTCATAATTATTTTTTACGCATATTCAAATAGATATTGAGATTAGCAGTATCTAATTCGATACAGGATATATATATATATATATTTTTGTATATATTTATAGAGATTTACAGGAACAATGTTTTCACACAGAAAAAGTGCATTTTTATAACAAACCTGAATATTGCCAAAGACCAAACATTTAAGTTAACAATAGTATTGAAATCTGTATATAAAAAAACAAAGCAATAATAATAATAATAAAACAAGACTAGTGTAGCAACCAATAAACCAAAATTGGATGCGAGATGCATCAAGGTGTCGACACTGTTAAGTGCTCTGTTCTGTTGTGGTCGAGTCTTCTTGACCGTCTCCCTCCACCGCATCACCGCTTGAAGCCGGATCGTCCTGCTCTGGTGCGATTCCTATGGCACGATAAGCTACTGGGGCTACTGTTCCGAGGCTAGACGCTCCAGTTTGACTGTCTCTAGCGCCACCTCCCCTGGTCTCTGTGGCAGACCCGTGGGGGCGGACGGAGCTGCGTGAGCTGCCATATTGCTTTGAGTCTGTGGTCTCCAACTTGAGTTTGGAAAAAGTGAGTTCTGTGCTTAGAGCGTGGTGGCTGGCTCCTGCTGCCTGGTGCTCTGACCCAGTGTCTCCAGGAGTCCTTAGCCCTTGAGTCCTGGGGGTCCTGCCCCAGTATGATTCAAATCGGGACAGCGATGGCCCCTCCAGCGGGGGAGACGTTGGAGATGAGGGAGTAGTAGGGTGGGACCTCGGTCTGGCCTGTACCATTTGGATCCCACCGATGGGAATCATCAGGCAGGGGACCTTTGCTTGCTGGGAATGCATGGGCAGATGGCTGAAGATGTTGTCTGTTGCTTGGAGGCCGGGATAAGCCTCGCAGGTGGAGAAACGAAAAGCCGGCGGGAACAAACTCGTTTCTGACAATGTTGGCCTTTCTCCTGCAGCGCCACTTTTCTCCTGCAGGGGGAGCAAACACTTTAATTTTGAAAACCGACTGACAGAACACATAGTACTCCAAAGGGTGAAAAAGAAAAAAGAACCAGAGATTGATTAATCCCCTGAAGAAAAATCTAAGTCTAAATATCTGTTTATGAACCCTTTTAATTCAGACCTATGAATCAACAAAAAATTACTACTAAACTCGAGCTATTAATCCGTCTTGTGTCTGAAGGTCTTAAAAAACAACTATAATTCATAAACTTTTCGACATTTTCTAATGCTACAACCACAAATGTTAGTACATTTTCTTTAAATTTTGATGACGTACCCACACAAAAGCAGTAGAGAGAAAATAGTTCATGGATTTTCATAGTTCTATCACTGAAAATGTGGCGTAACTCTATTAGATTGAGCTTGATTTTACAGCAAGCTCAATCACAATATATGTGACAAACAAAGTTTTAACCTTTAGATAGATTTTCAAATTGAACTCGCTCTGGATATTTTCTGGGCCCTTCTGATTCTTGAACATGCTTTTATCTGAACCAATCAGCTGTAGCTCTGGTCGAATGTTTGGGGTTGTTGTCCTGCGGGAAATCTAAACTCTTTGACAGATTCCAGCAGGTTTCTTTTCCAGGATCGCCCTGTTTTTAGCTCTCTCCATCTTCTGGTCCAATCTGAGCAGATTCACTGTACCAGTTGAAAAAAAAAAGCCCCCCACCCCCACCCCATGATTCTGCCATCACCATGCTTCACTGTGTGTATGGCATATTCAGGATGATGTGTCGTGTTTTACACCACACTCTCTTACTCATCAGTAAAGTAAACGTTGGGCCTTTTCTGACCAGAACACCTTGTTCTATGTTTAGTATGACAAACCTCCACTCTTCACTTAAAGGATATGGTGGATGTGGGTTTGTAGTTTAGTTTCCTTCCACTTTATTTTATCAAGGTGGCCAAAAAGACTAATTTTGGTCTCAGCTGACCAGAGCACAATGTTCCCCACATGTTTGTTGAGACAAAGCTTCAAGTAATACTCCTTAAAGCTTTTTTTTTTTTCATTAGTAGTTAGTTGTATCCTGTCCTGGTGTTTCACTTTTACCTAAAGGTCAAATTTACCTGTTCTATTAAAAGATTCTCCCAACTGAGTTGTGAATCACTGTAGCTCCTCCAGAGCTACCCTTGCTCTCTTGGCTGCTTATTTCCTTACTTTTGCCAAGTATGTACTACTTTATGTTGGTCTATCACATAAAATGAAATACCAACTATGGAATAGAATCTTTATACACTTTTGCTACCTACAAAGACTCAATCTTTCATTTATTTTGGAAAACAGCACACAATATTCCATGTGTTCCTGGTCGGATGAAAGAACTTGGTGGCAAATTTGTGAAGAGGCAGTTTTAAAAAAATCTTACTTTTAATATATTTTCAAGAGCACTTTGAAAACAAATAGGAAGATCTGGCTCTTTAGAGTCAAAACCAACATATGTAATTTTTTTATTCAGTACTGCATGTAAAGTAAATTAAAATAAAAAGTACTTACTGGTTTAACATGACCTCCCTTCATGCCTGGGCTCTCCCAGGGCAGGTATCCGGGGGTTCTGTGCAGCGCCCCCAGTGGTGATGGAGAGGTTGGAACTTGAGATGGCCGGTAGCAGCTGGGTGAAATGGGACGAAGAGGAGAATGTGCTCTGACGGGAGACGGCCTCCTCTCAGGGGAGGGCGAGATGTGTCTGCCAGGCGAGGATAACTCGGTCCTCGGGGAAAGGCTGCGGATCGGCGAGGACAGCTCCAGGTGGGGGGAGAGGCTGCGGCTGGGGGAGCAGCTCTCGCTGCTGGGGGAGAAGGCCCTTGGAGAGCCCTTCCAACCTTGCCTCGAGAACAGCGCCCTCCTCCTGCCCGGAGAGGCCGCCTGTCTACCAGGCCAGACTCCCCTCGGGGCGGGCTCCGGACCGGGACCAGGCTCTGGATCGGGAGTGCACTGCTGCGAACGCTTTGCGCAGCTGGAGCGCCCTCCCATCGATGGATGAGTGTCTGATGAACAGGAGGACGGTGGGTCTTCATGGGATGTAGACTCTTCTTCATTCTCGTCCTCCTCCTCCTCCTCTTCATCATCATCGTTGTCATCCTCATCGTCAGTCTCCTCCACATCGGAGAACTGATGCTCCCCCTGCTCCTCTGAGCCGAGAATGCGCTCGTCACTGCCTGATGTTTGAGCAGATTGAGAAAAACACAAGAAACTTTTAATCGCGTCCTCTCGCGTTCACACAAACTTTAAAAATGTCTATTCAGAAAATTGTGACATTGACTCAAAAAGCCTTTACAGAACAACTTCGGACAAAAAAAACCTAACAAAAAAAAAAAAAATCAAACGGGCGATGACGGCTCAGTTCACCTTCCACCAAACAAATCTCTGTTATAAATAGACTAAGAATAAAAAGGCTGGAATTCAACTGAATAGCTCTTTTCAAAGACTATTTCTGCAGCTTTGTGAATGGCGGAGTCGGTACGTCCTTGGCCGCGCTCAGCCTGGACCGCCAGCAAGAGGGAGGCACAGAAGACAAAGCCAGGGAGGAGACTGAGGGGCTCGACTCGAAGCAAGATGGAAACAAGTCGGCTCTGTTCAGCTGCACTCCGGCGACACATTCTAGAAGACAAGGTGTAGCAAACAGACTGCTGCAACGACTGCAGCGGAAGAATGGGACTGGCTCCTTATTCTTCATTTATTTATCTCACACTTCTCCCTATCCCTTATGCAACATCAAGGGGCCAGAGAAGAGAACATGCTGTTGCATAAGCTGTCAGGGCCGGGCAGCTTCTATTCTTCACATGCAGGAGTTCACGTAGCTGTGCACAGGCGGTTCTGAGGAGTGGAAGCGGAAACATGAAAGATGTCTTCCCGTCCCCACTGAAGTACCTGTTTCCTCACTCTCTGGCTCGTCCAGAGACGTCTCAGACACTCCCACTGCCTGGGATTTTTTCCCATGAGCCTTTGACTTCATGTGTTTGGTAAGGTTTCCTGGAAGAGAGCGAGAAAATATTTTTAACAACCGGGCTAAAATACGCTCTCCTGGAGAAAACCCAAGCCACACTATTCACGCTGGTTATTCGTGTCTTAGCTTACCTTTGGTTTTGAA
Organism: Poeciliopsis retropinna; assembly: GCA_010277075.1. Taxonomy (NCBI): domain Eukaryota; kingdom Metazoa; phylum Chordata; class Actinopteri; order Cyprinodontiformes; family Poeciliidae; genus Poeciliopsis; species Poeciliopsis retropinna. The sequence continues at coordinate 17,300,530 of VMRM01000007.1, read as the reverse complement.
GGCAAAGTTGCAGTGTTTACAGATGTAAGGGCGGACATCAGTGTGCGTTCTGATATGCTTTTTCAGCATGCTGGGCTTCTTGCAGCGAATGCCACACTCTCCACATATGTACTTTCCCCGACCGCGACCTCGCACATAGACGTACTCCTCATTGGACCTGTAGCTAGGGTAACCAGAGGAGAAACAAAAGACTCAGATTAAAAAAAAAAAAAAGAAAGAAAATTGCTTTCAAGAAAACATTTGAGTTACAAAAATTAAGAGAAGTGGTTCCAAAGTTCCTGCTTTGCTCATGCAAAATGCTGGCAAAAAAACCTCAAAACAGCGATGTCAACAAAATTCTTATTCTGGAACAAAATTATGATTCTTTGACCAATTCTTGGCTTGGTTTCAGGGATCAAAGCGCAGTATTTTATGGTAGTCAAAACGTATTGGCGGCTGTGGCTTTCCGACTCTCAGCATCACGTGAAACGCTCTGCCTGCTGCGCTCAGATCAGACAGGTGTCTCTGTGAAGAGAGCAGCTGAGACACTAGTCATTATATTTTATGATGTTCAAAGCAAAGTTCAGTAAATGGAACATTTTTCTCATGTTTGCCCTCACAAAATTAACCTGGAGCCACCATGAAAGTCAGCTTGCAACATGAAATTTTTGCAGGCTGAACTGCTAAAGTCAAATAGGCTTTAAACTAGACTTTTGTATATACTGTACAAAAAGGATTCACAGACAATAAATCAGACTAAACTTTTCCTTTAGACAACAAAAATAATCTATATTTGTTACCAGAATAATGAGAGAGACATTTTTTAGAGAACTTTCTTTTTCTATCATTTTTATAGATGAAGCAAACTTATGGAGATCCATAATTGTCTGATATCTTGGTCACCACCAGGTGTTTTAGGAGTTGCCTTAAAATATATCCAGGGGCGTGTCTCGATTAACTGAAAAGTCAATTAAACCAGAACAAAACCTTAAAATCATTATTTAAGATTTTCTTCTCTTATAAATGAATATTAAAATGATGTTCAAGTATTTAGCAAACATGAACTGAAGATAATTGGTGAGTGAGTCAAGTCTGACACAATCACAACATTAATGTACACCATGACCAAACGTGGATCCTTAAATAACCCTGTTTCATTGACCATCTTATGTCAGCCAGAGAGGACAAGTCTTAGCCAAATACATTGAGACCCGTGAGACAGGGACCCAGATGTGTCAGGTTAATGGACACTCAACACAGAACAATATCCAACACTTGAACTCCCGGTTATAGCATGCCAGGTTAAGAATGAAAATCAGACTGAAAGTAAGAATAAAAACATTTTAAAAGTTTGGGGGGATTTTCAACAAAGGCCATTTATGGCCTAAAGATGAACGATGAACAGATAATACAACATTTCATTATTTTTTTGGCTCTGTAAAGTTATTATGTCCAATAAATCAGGATAAACTGCTTATATTTGTGGGCATTTCATGAATCTAAGCTCAAAAGTCACTCTGGGCCAGTTATAGTCTTATGTCTACAAAACTGTTGCAAGTAATTGTATATTTCTCTAAAAGAAAATTCCCTATAATGTGATTATTTCACTATGATGTTATCAGTATTAAAAACCCAGAGAAATTCTAACAAACTTTAAATCATGGAGTCAAATGAGATAGTTCTAATGCTCCATCACTGTGAATGACCCTGAGGGAAAAAAAATAATAATAAAAAAAAAAATCGATCACAGCAGCTAAAACAACAATGACGGATGTGGTAGCTCACATTCACACACACACGCACACACACACACTGGAAATGCAGAAACAAGGCTTTCTTTATGGAGGTGGGTTGGGGAAGCCCCACCAAATGCCCAGCAGCACCGACTCCCTTGGTCTCACCCTCCGCTACACTCCGGGATCGCAAAGAATACCAGCTATTCTGCTCCAAATCGGCTCGTCCTGCCAACAACAGCAGCAGCTAAAGAGAGGGAAGGGAAGCCTGGCTTCAGCCAACAACCTAAAATAGACACTGCATATAAAAATCAAGCAACACATTTAGGTCTAGTCTATAAAAAAAATGTTTATGCACAATCTCGATGTTTACCAAAAGACTATTTGAGGACACAGTAGACCACAGATCTTTTATATCTGAACAGATTGTAGTCTATGAAAAACTCCTTCTGCCGTCTCGCTGCATAAGAAGAGATGCACAATTCATTCTCGGCCGTAAACACCCAGTGGGTACCAACTGTGTTTAATTACGGGATCTCTACCACATCTACAAAACTCCCCGTTGTTCAACAGAACTAGCTGGAGCAGACCATAACAAACTGCTGCACAACTGCAAAACACTTTCAGCAGCGGCATTGAGCTGGATTCATTCAGGAGTTTGTGCTGCTGCTTAAACAGCACAAACTTCTTAATAAACAGTTAAAAATTTCTGCCCACATCTCAGCAGAAAACATGTCAAACGTACTCCGTCGAGTGAAATTTAAATCTTCAGCCCGTCTTGACAGTCTGGTTTTGTAACAACAAAAGATCACTTAAGGAATAAACAAACTTTTAATCTATAAGATTTTAAGAAATCTTAGTTGCATTATCAACTAATTTTGTGTGTTTAGTCAAAACATCCATGTTTCTTGAACTATTTTAAATTTTTAATGTTACAACTGCAGACCCCTATGAATGGTAATTTGATTTTATGTGGTAGACAAACGCATATTAGCGCATAATTGTGTGGTAAAAGAAAAATCTAAAACGTTTTGCAGTGTTTTTCAGCCCAGGTCAGAAAGACACACAGTACTGCAAGTTTTAGACATTTTCCTGCATCAGCACAGCTGCTTTAAATTGATGGCTGATTAACAGATTTTTGCTGAACTGCAATCATCTGAATTATGTCTGTTAAATCAGAGACAGATCCTAAACGTGCAGGGTAGTTTCCCTTACAGATGAGGGTTGGCAAACACTGAATTATTGCATATATTTGAATTCAGCCTGTTTTACTCTGATTCCAAAAAACAAAATTCAGTACAACAAAATATCCACCTTCCAGAAGTTCAAAACCCAATAGCAAAGTTCATACCCAGCTGAGAGGGAGCAAGAACACTTCTGAGATAATTATTTCAGAAAAAAATGTCAAAATACAGAAAAGTTAAAGGGGTATCAATACTTTTTCTACCCCCACATGGCGTAATCAATAGCAAACAACAAGTCAAACCTGCATTTGCCTTTTGTCCTGGCAGCTACGGCTGCTAACGCTAAAAACATATTTTCAAGTAGAAGGTCTAAACTACTTGCGCTTTCCTTTCTGACAGACATTTCTGAAGGTGTAGGACTAAATCTGACAAGCCACTGTGACAAAAAAAAAAAAATACATGGCTAAAAGTTGAATAATTATGCTGTCACACATTGCACACAGGGAGGAATTCAAAGTGTCAACAACTTTAGAGAGAAATAAATAACTGGTCCTAAAAGAGTAAGGAAACAAAACATTCTGCTATTCATGGATTTAGCTTCTGAGCTTTTTTCAGCATGAAAGTGAAGAAGGACATCATGAATCTATATGCATGATGGACATAAGAAATGTATGATACAGGCAGCATGAGCAGAGAGTGGGTGCAATGTGGACAGACAACAGGAGGAAAACAGTGGGGTCTTTATGGCAGAAGATGCACTTCCCTCGTGTGTGTAACGTGTGGCTGGAAATCATAAAGAGTGTGAATTAGTGCCTTATCTCCTGTTAAGCAGACACCTGCTTCACTCTCAATCTGTTCTGCACATAAACACAAAACAGAAGCCTTACTGTCTGTCCACACATCTCAAAATCCAGTCAGAATTGTCTCTTTAATATCTCATTTCATACCCATGCAAATTGTTACCAGAAAATAAAACGATACGGGAATGTTTTAAATCTGCCTACCACTTGAGTAGACAAGAGTACACATCTTCCTGTACTTCTTCCTCTGCTTTAGTACGAACGTATCTCTATGAAATCAGGGGGAAAAACTTCCAGCTTTAAAACACAGGGACTCAGTACCAAATTAAGGACCAGTATGCACGCTCATTCTGAGAAGCGCATGCACCTCTCTGTTCCTGGGATAACTTAGTGTTGTATAAAAGTCTTTGAAAGGTTAGAAAATTTTAAACTGTAAGCATTGTTTTTATTTTTGGAGATGTCAGCACAAAGACATAAAGGAGCTGAAGAGACAACACAGTTTGCTTGGCACAGTAGGATGGCGAGGGTGGTTTAATTTCATAGACTGCCTCATAACCATCACACTTTTGCCCATGTGGTTTCCATACAGCCCACTTCTGGTGTTCTTCTGACTCAGGACGGCATACACTGCAGATGATTACACATTCACAGGCGAAGAAATAAGAACCCGAGAAGTGATGGTGCAGAACAAGATACAGAGGCTGACAGGTTTACATCCCCTCATCATTGTGTTTAATGGCATTTTAAAGTTGTTCCTTTTCCAGATTGGAAAGAGGATACAACATTTAAGTTCAATGATTTATAAAAATAACAACTCGGTGTTTAAGTTGTGTCTGGATATTTGACCAAACCTACTATCAGAAATGACACTTTAGAAAAAAAAAAAAAAAAAAAGATTCCTGCATCGGCCATTCAATGTTGGTCTTCTCTATCTACTACAAACCCAGTATTGATGTGCATCTGGATGCAGCATCAGGTTTCAGTCAAATAGCCTGAGTTAAGCAGGCTGGCTTGTGTCACAATCAATTCACAAGTACATTTCATAACCAGTTACATAAAATTGAGTTCAATCCAACTTCAACTCATGTGCACAGTTAAGCCCAAAGTCATACCACTGGCATATTTAAATTTAAATACTTTTCAATCAACCAAATAGATTGTTTCAGATAGGAGAGACAGGAACCAAAAGCTTGTTTTATTTATTTTCATAGAAATTACACATCAAAAAATACATATGCCCTTTTCTAGTAGTCAAAAACTATTTACTGACATTATAGCAATCAACCTTTTAATTTATAATTGCAGAGCAGCTTTCTGCATGTTGTCACAGGGAGTTTTGATAATTCATCTTCGGCTAAAAGTTGTGAGTCTTTGAGGTTGGAAGGCCTCTTTACCATCACCCTAATCTTTAGTTCCCTCCACAGATTCTCTACCAGATTCAAGTTAGGCTGGGCTGGTCCAAAATGTAAATATTATCTTCAGTAAGAAAAAGGATGTTGGTAAAATAATAATAATAATAATAATATAACACTTTAAAACTAAATCTGTCAGGGATATGAACGATTTTGGAGTGAACTGTTAATACTGAGTGTTTAAGCCTACATTCAGTTTTGTCTGAATCTTATTTTTATTGACTGTCATGGATAAAAATATCATAAACTCTACACTCCCACATACACACGCTCAAAGCAGGTGCACTGACACACAGCTCTCACTCCAAATCACCACATCTTAGAAGCAGAAATTCACGGCAGCGGTTAGAGCAAACAGCTTGGCTACAGGTACAAACGAGGTCCAAATGAGGCAGTGCATCCCTTCTGCTACTCTCATTCTCAACTCAGTTCAATAAGATCCATTTTTTTTGGTTTCCTTTATCAGGAAGAACCTTTTGTAATGATGAATGACCATGTTTCAAAATATATTCTAAAGACGGTTGCACCTACCCTCCTTCAAAGATTCGGACCAAACTAGCTTCGCCTTGCTTGGAGGTGGAAGGACCTTCCTCTTCCCTCGTATCTTTGATATTGTCCTTCTTGTGCGTCTCCTCATCCTTCATCTCAGGCAAGGTGCTAGGTGGGGTGTCTTGTGCCTACGTTCAAGACAAATAACTTTAAATACCACAAGGTTCATTTCAAAGAGCATAACACAGTTCTAGTTCTAGCTCTCAGTAAATAAATGCCACAATATTTACATTATACAGTATTTTGCAAAAAGTATAAACCTTTTCTCTTTTGTCTCCTTACAGCAGATAGTCATTGTTTTTATGTCAAGTCTCTAGTATCCAAGCGCCAAGTCCAAGTCAAGTCTCCAGTCTCTGTTTTTATTTTATTTAATCTAATCCATAATATCTACCACACCTCTAACTCTGCAATATTGTATGTTAGGATTCAAAACATGTACCGATTGTTCTTCGGCCTAAATGCCTACATTAACATTTAAAAGTCTTTTTTTAACAATTATGTCTTAATCTATCACTACTCATAACAACGTGTCTTTATAATGACTAAGTTAACATCTGTTTATCCATTTCTATTCCTTTCCTTCCTATTGTCCAAACTTTTATTATGTAGTCCACTAAATAGTTTGGAGTGTTTCCTTCACCTCGCTTTGAGTTGGATAATTTTTAATAATAGTGGAAAAAAAAACATTTTCTACATGCACATTTAAAACCTTTGTTCTCAATTCAAAATAGTAAAGATGTGCAAATGTACTGTATAAATTATAAAACAATGGAAAGGTCATGGCGCTGTAAGCAATTGAAAGCATGTTAAACAGCAGAATTCCTTTTATTTAAGTTTTTGCAGCCAGACATGTTCTTTGTGTTGTTGCAGTTAACAGGGAAATAATGTTGGAGGTAAGTTAAGTTTATTTTGTTCTGAAATTATCTAGTTATTTAATACAGTGTTGGAGAAACATTAATGTGGTCATAATTATGAAACTACAGCTAGCGTGAACAGTGACAGGCTTCATTTCAATCTTTATTATGTGACTTTATTAAAGTGCTACTAAGTCCTCTCACACCATTAGACCAAGTAAGGTCTCAAGACTTTGGGGCAAGTCTGAAGGTGAGTCGAAAGTTTGAAGTCTTTTATTCAAACTCTGACCTACACCCACAAACATCAATAAAATTTATTGGAATTTTACGAATAAGAACAACACAAAATATTGCATATTTATGATGAAGAATACAATAGTACATTGTTGCTGCTTTGAGTGCATTTTTATGCAACTCCGTAAGTAAGTTCGTAGTAGAATCAACTGTTCACTGCAATTGCAGCAGCAGAACAGCTACAGTTCTGCAAAGATTATATTACACCTGGATTTGCTAGTTTTCCTTTTAATTTAAAGCCTGCTGTTTGCACTGGGTGGATTTTATAAAGGAATACCAAAGTAAAGGGAATACTTGCCATTTTTCAGATTTTATTTGAAAAAAGAAAACCTTGAAAATCATGTTTGATATTCCTTCCAGTATGCGCTACTTTGCACTGGTCTGTCATATGACGTCCAAATGAAACGCCTTCAAGATTTTGAATATGACTAAATGTGAAAAACTTCAGGAGTTATAAATCTGTTTTCAAGGCATTGTATTGTGTGTGTTTGTGTTTACCTCTGAAAGATGTGGAGTTGTGCTGCTTTCAGGGACCGGTTCACCTCTGGCTGGTGCCGAAGCAGTGGCCATGGTGTATGTCTCAGAGCTGTGCTTCTGTTTAGAGCACAGCAGAGACAGAGCCACCTTAGTGCTGATGCCTGGCAGATTGGGGTTGTGTGCGCTGACACTCCATGTAGAATAAACTGAGGTACGCGGGTCTCTCTCAGCAGACGGGTTGGGTTTGACATACTTCAGGTAGCACCAGTTTACTGAGGTGGAAGTGTGTAGGCTCGGGTATGAAGGGGGGCTTGGCTTCTCAACCCCCACTTCTGGACTGGGCACCTGTTCCTTTTTTGGATTCGTCTTCTCAGTTGATTTCTCCTTTCTTTCCCTTTCTTCTCTGTTATTCTTCCATGGGAGTTGTTCCTGCACCTCTTCTAATTTGACACTTGTGCCTTCTGTTCTATTTGGTTGCTGTTTCTCTCTGTCATCTAGTGTCCTCTCTATGTTTTTGCTTTCTTCTTCTTGGCCTATCTTGGGTTCTACATCTTCTTCCTCTTCAACACTCTTCTGTTGCTCCTCCTCCTCTTCTTTTACTCTTTTCTGGTGACGCTTAGCCTCAGTGCTGAGCTCTAGACTAGCGGCAGGTGAAAGCATGCGTTTGCTTCCTCCAGGTCCCAGAGAACCATATTCAACCTCAGACACAGAGGACAGCTCTTTCGAGAGGGACAGAGGGAGAAGGCCCTGGATGGATGGAGATGGAACTTTCAGATAGGATCCTTGCAGCTTGTCCCGTTCTGTTTGGGCCATGATGATCATAGCTGTGCAAGACATTGATTCCTGTGAACGAGTGGAAGCCAGAATCTGGGAGAGTGTGGTATACATGGCACTGGCAAAGGTAGGTCTATGAGTTTGGAGGCGCACTGGTACTACAAGTGATACCACTGGTGTAAGCTGCGCCAGGCATGTGGCAATGACTGGCTGTTGTTGGTGGTATGAGATGGTTACAAGAGAGTGATGGGTCAGAGCTGATGACATGGAGGAGATGGAAGGCCTGATCTCTGTAGAGGACTGAGGAGGAATGTGTGTGCCAAGACTTGGCGGAAAAGGAAAGTACAGAGGCTGACTACTTCTAACCCTTGAGGAGGTAGGGAGAGGAACAAGGGGTGGAAGGTGATGTAGTGGCATTCTCAACCGTTCTGGCAAGTGGATTTGTCCTGGGTGGGTTTGTATAGGAGATCCAGAGTGTGAATGTAAGAAGCTTCTGTGAATGACTTGGGGGGGCAGAATCTCAGTTTTGGATGTAGTTATGGGGAGTAGTGCACCTCTTTGAAAAATGTGTTGTCCTCTGTGTTGCAAAGGGAGCACATCATGAGAGGATGAGGACATTTGAGACTGCATTAACTGCATGGGCTTCCCTGTGGCATCCAGACAGAAGTGGGGACTGACTTCAGTAGGGTAGACATAAGGCATGTTAGGGTGAGAAGGACCGGGCATTGGGCTTTGACTAATGTTACCCACCATCTCCTGCTCTGTTTCACCTAAAGTGGCCTGTTTTACAAGAAGAAACTTTCTCCTCTCTTTCCAGGTGGATGTAGACTGCTGAGAGGAAAGAGATCCGTAATCAAAGGATTTACTTCTCGTCTCTGAGATCTGTTCAGTTTGTTGGGGCCTAGGAGGGGCCTGCTCTGAAGCTGAACGCCTCATCTCCTTGTGGCTTTGGTTGTGTTGGTGAGAAGCAGATGGGACCATCAGCATCTGGGAGCTTTGACTGCCAGAACCCCAGACAACTGGCTCTGAACGTATCGTGTCCTCAAAGGAAGCAGAGAGGCTTGAGACATTGCTTTCTTGACTAGGGCTGCGAGGAAGAGATGTAGACTCAAAGCTGGACTCCCCAGAAGACTGAGCTACTTCTGCTAAGCGGAGTCTTTTCTTCTTTGGTGGCAGCTTTTCTGCAGGTAGTTGAGCCAGAGTCTGGCTCCGCTGGGGCCACTGGAACTCCTCTGTTTTCTCGAGTTCCTACAAAAGAACTACAAATTAACAAAGTCTCCTGGGTAAGCAACTATGTACAAAAGTCTTAAAAAGTGCAGTCCAATTTGTGTAATTAGACTAGGAGGAAAGTCTTGCATACCTTGGATGAAGATGCTTTCACTGGGGGTGAAACAGATGGCATGTCGGAATCAAGCTCCAAAGTAACAAATATCTCCGGCACTTGGATGTTTGGCTGACGGATGAGGCGGGATGTGGAGGGAGAGGGTTTTGGCTCAGGTTGTCGTGGCTGCGGGTTCTCTCTGAGGTCTGGCTCCTGGCTTTCCATCGATATACTTTCTTGTTTTTCAAAAGAACTAGTGTGTTGGATGACAGAAACACCCTTCCTGTCCTGCTGTTGGTTTGGCTCATTATGTAAAGTAACACCTAGAAACAATGACCAGACAAAAGCATACAAGGTAGTATCAACTTCAATGGCTCCAGGGTTATTAAATGAAAAAAAAATATATATAGCTGTGTTCTACCCTACTGTCTCGTGTAACAGAACCTTTCCTTTCTGTTTATTCAAGTTTTGAAATAAAGATGTACATGTGAATATTAAAATGTTGGTCCTGTATTTGAATTAGTCTATTTAGGTTCAGGCTAAACTGAAATAGATTAAGATGGGTCAATACAAACCAATGTAATTCTAGGTCTTTAGAGCCAATACTCTGCATCTTGTAGATTTGTCCAACAGACTTGCATAAGACATAATTTTTAAATTAATTTTTCTTCTGTTAACAAGTTTTGCAGGAGCCTCCTAGTGAACATTGCATCAAAACTAAGTCTGTTTAAAGCAGGTCACATCTAAAAGATGCAGCACTTTGCCTCTGGAGAACAGAATTACCCAGTAATCCAATACAAGGATGCATAAACAAACCTGAGAGGCCTTGGCTGTGCTCTGGTCTGCTTAGCACTGGAATGAGACCTTCAGAGCTGCCTGATATGGGTACAGTTCCAGGACTGGGGGGATCCTCCTCGAGGCTCTCCTCTTTCCTCCTCTTCCTCACAGCCATGGCCAGTGCTCGGAACTTGGAGTGCATCAGTGGGGGACGATTCTCTCTGCATGGGCTATGTGCATCAATGCCCTCTTGTTTTGGTCCTGGACATATTCTTCTGTGAACCTCATAGTCCTCACTGTGCTGAAAGCCAACACCACAAGATCTACATTCGAAGGTGCTTTGACTCTTTTGTGGATGATGTGGTTGCATGCCTGAATGAGTTCCTCTGGCTGAGGAAGATGAGGATGCAGGGCTGCTCTCCTCCAACACTGACTCAGCACCCAGGGGTACCTCTATGGCAGGCTGGCGTCTGAGCATACGTTGTGCACCTCTCATCTCTGCAACCACTGCTTGCTGCTCATCAAATGACTGGCTAAGGCGGTAACTTCTTGGAGACATGGTGCCCGAAGTGAGGGGCTCTACTTGGCTTGTAGTTGATGGTAATGAGTGGCTTCTAAGAAGAGGCACTGCTGAAAGTTCCTGTGTACTCAATGGATCTGCCTCAGAGTTTTGGGGGTGCCTCAAACCGCTGGGACCTGCAGCTTCTATTTTTGGGTCAAATGTGTAGGGATCTTTAGGGATAATAAATTTAGATGACTCCATACTACTTTTCCTGGAGATGGAGGAGCGTCTAGGCTTTACACTGTCAATCTCACTGGTGTCTACTACTGCTTCATTAATAGTAATGAGCTTGGTAATGTGCTCAATAACTTGTGTTTTGGGTACAGCAAAGGGAATGCTTTTGTCCTCGCTTCCTGATGATGAGGAATGTGAAGTAGGAAGCTGGTGCTGGTGGGGACTGCGCTGTTGTCCTCCAAGTCTTCCATACTTCCCTAAAATAATTTCTGCATAGGTTTTGGCACTGGAACTTGGAGGGCTGACTTGAGACAGGTCAGTACTGCCTGATCCAGAAAAGTAGCCAGACTCTGTGCTGCCCTTACTACCCGGGCCTAACGATGAAGATGATGTGGAGAGTGAAGAGGAGGGAGGGTCATCTGGTGAAGCCATGGGGCCCCGTTTCCTAAGTCTCAATGCCAGTCTTTGCTTGACAGCCTGAGAATCCTCAGGCCTTTGGCTCTCCTCAGAGCCTCCAAGCTGCTCTTTAGCCCCTTTCCTCTGCAGTCGAAGCATCGCTTTAGAAGAAGATTTTCTGCGCTGGCCAGTCTCATCTTCGGATTCAGTGCTTTCTCCCTCTGTGTGCTCTTCAGGGTCTTCTCCAATACTGCTAGCCTCTGGACCACTCAAACTGGGCTCATCTCTGCTGGAGGCCAGACCTACTTTAATGCGATGGGCATGAGACTTGCGGTGCTTGTACAAATTGCTCTTGGTCTTGAAAGAAAAGCCACACGGAGCACAAGGGTAGGGTCTTTCTCCTGTGTGGGAGCGAATGTGTTTCTCAAGAACACTTGGCTTGGCACATGGACGACCACAATATGAACACACATATTTCCCTGGCTTTTGAGGTTTCTTCTCCCCCTTTTTGGGAGAGCCGACACCTTCTAGAGCCTCTTGACTGGAGTGAGATGGCCCCCCGTGACCATGCTCACCCTGGGTGGAGGACATAGTGGTGAGGGATGAGGATGAGGAGGAAGTTGCAGGGAAAAAACTGGCTCCAGAGGTACCAGGGGTTTCTGAATGCTGCCATGCTGCTGCTTGCTGCTGCTGTAACCGAAGCAGGTCGGTACGTTTGGGTTGACGATTTTGCAAGCGCCCCAAAGCTCTATGTACAGGACGAGGATTAGGAGGCTGCAGGGGTTGCTGAGGTGGACAAGACCCTAATGAAGACTCAGCTGTTGCATGCTGCGACTCTTGCCTTCCAGAGCGCTCCCCATTGGCCGGACGGCTGGGCTCAGCCTCCATAGAGTGGGGAGGAGACCTCACAGACACGTAACAAAGGGCCCTGTGAGCCTCATTGGTTTAATCGCATGGCAAAATAAGGTCAGAGGCTATGGAACATCGAGAGATTTAACTGTAAATCAAAAATGAGGACTGCTTTCAGAGTGGGCGGAGAGTTAATCCAAAGTTCCCAATGAGGCATCATTAAAAGGTGCCCTGGAGCTGCATTGATGCAGGTAAACATGAAAGCTCTCTCTGTGCAAAGCAGCTAAACTTCTCTCCAGCCAAAGCCATTCCAGCAGTGCTCCTAGAGTGATGCCCACATCTTCTTTGTTGATTGTTGAGAGTTGCAGCTGCTCAGCTTCTGGATAGATCTAAAGAAATTAAAAAATACAAGAAAAAATTGGTCACAAAAGTGGATATATATTAATGCTCTGTATTTTTATATGTACTGACATCAATACCTTAGCCTTACTAATCTTATCTGTAGTTCTAACTTGGATTGCCAGTTGCCAAGGTTAGAGGTGTTATACCACCCCTCTAACCTATTGACCAATAGAGACCAATAGAAAACACAGGTTTTTTTTTTTCTAGAGCAATGTATGGGTGTCATTTATTCAAAATTACAATTTGTAAAAGAGTATCAGGAAGTGCTATTTAGTTTGATAGAGCAAAAGTAATCCTAAGCCAATCGAGTCAATATTTATGTAAAGTAGTATTTCAAAACGCCGTAGTGATATGGACAAATGTACACGACAACATGACATATAAATATTTCTGAATCTTCATAGATAGAAAACCTTATTACAAAACAATCCAATTTTGAACTGTTGCTTGCAAAAGGTATTTTAAGTTCATGGTATCACATCTGACCAAAGAGCAGTCCACACAGCAGGGGTCAGAGAAGCCTGAGGTCCACCAAGCAGCATCCACAGCATGGCCACTTACAGTTATACAGCCAAGGCCCCAGTATGAGAGCAAGAAGTCAAAACAAATGTTGCAAATTCTACCTACGCTTATCTGATCTGACAGCAAAGCAGAGAGAGGCAAATGGTATGGATGGTATAGGCTTAAAACCGCTGTGTTTCAATGACAGCTCCCTCCCCACGCTTACTGCCACCAGGCTATGTCAGGATCCCAGGAAAACCTTTTATCAAGATGGATCTATTGTAATATTTCCCACTTAGACACTACTAGAAAGCTGTGTTTATGAGGAGCTAAGAATAGCTGATCACAGAGACTCAGAGATGAGGGTGGAGTGAAATCTTATTCTTTATCAAGATCTATGTTCTGTAATATTTCCCCCTCCAATTGCTACAACGGCTGTACTCAGGCTCAACTCAAGACACAGGATTCTTGTACTGCGGCCAGTAAAAGCACACTGGGGGGAACGGACAGAGCCAATCATAACATTTTCAGTTAGCAGCCATGCTTGACTGCTGACAGACTCTCAGCAAAGGCTCATCCAGAGTATCATTCACTATCTATGACACTGACACCATCCTCAACTCCCTCACCCTGTCACACTCTGGAGATGAGGGCTCGGTAAAAGGAGGACGCCCTGTGTGTTCTCTTCATAGCTGCATATCTCTGCAGCGGGGGAACAGGCAGACAGAGCAAACGCAGACAAAAATCTGCACAGATTTTCTGGAATAATATTAGAGAGAAACCAGTGATGGAGGAAAAGAAACAGAGGTGGGAAGTGATGAGACAGTGGCTAAATAATCAGACCCGAGAGATGACTGCGGCTTACGGTGCCAGCGGTGTCAGTGCGGTAATGACAGCTTTTTATAATGACAAAAACACAGCAGAGTCTGCCTTCATTAGAGACGGTGAAGAAGAAAAAAAAAAAAGGAAAAGGAAAAGAATCACCTTTCCTTTTGGCAACAACTTGACAGATTCTTGCCTCGGTCTCCACATTTTCCCACATTTCGGATGAGGGCCAATCATCTGTCCAGCTTGTGTTTCTTTAAAGCAGAGAAGTCTTTCATTACAGCGGATTTCCAGCAACAACTCTGGGCCATTACGCAGCACAACAAACCGAAACACCATTAAATTTCACTTCTGTTTTCTTTTTTTCCCCCTCCGCCACAGTTTGATGGCTGCTGCAGCTGTTTCTATCCTGGGATGTTTGAACCAGCAGGGAGACGTTATTCTGCTGGACTATGAGAACTGCATCAGGAAGAAGTTGACATAAAGCAAAAAAATATCTAAAAGGGAATTTTTAAGCATAGACCACAAATTAGCAAAAACACCAGATAAACTTTAGCAAAATGAGCAAACCGGGAATTGGGTAGTGCTGCGTGTCTTGAGAAGGAAACAGATTATTGGACATCAGTCCTGAATAGTTGATTCAGGAGCACTGATGCACTGAGAGCTGTGCCTAAAGCGTCTATCACCGACCAGATGCGACTGGTGTGGGCTGTTTAACAGAATGTAAGGGTGTGTTTTCCAGTTCTGGCAAGAACATAATCAGTGGTGCCTCTTATACTGCCCCTACTCTCTGCAGCTATTCCCCTGAACAGTAGACTTCACCACAAAAATCTGCCTGTTTTCTATAAGTGATAGAAGAAGAAACTATAGGAAATACACTCTCAATAAACAACACAGATTGACTTTATAAGACCTAGTTCAAGTAGATTTTAAAACCCATGTAGCATTTTCCTGAACAATATTCTTCCTGTAGTTGTATTCAACCAAACATATGCTGCTTTCAGCCTCCTCTTCCTTTCAAGCCACTGCAAATCTGCAAATCAATTGCTTGGAACAAATTCATCCTTCAGACAAATGTTTGACAGAAAATAGGGATTGTAACTAGACTGATTTCAGGGCATTAACATAGTTTATCCTAATCGCTGCAGTACACACTCACAGATAATCTACATCAAAATGTGTCTAGGCAGAGGACAATTTGATATATTGTGGTATATTTTTTGGAAGGCTTGCCAGACCTCACACAAAGAAAATGAAAAGTGTTGGTCAAGAAACCAAGTGGGTGAAAAATGAGAAAAAAAATAATTATGGTCCGGATATAAATAGAAGAGAGAAGGCAAAGAGAATAACACACACTCGTTCTTGACATCCTCTGTAACAAATGTCTCCGTTCACATAGTTGTTATCAGAGGTTAGGTTTAATGATCTCAGAACTGGCTGTTGATGCGGCCCTTAAACAGGGCAATTAGAAGATTTTTAAGAAGGTTTGGGAAGAGCACTGCTTTCATTATTCATGGCAGTCTAGAGTACGAGGTCGGAGTGAGGAAGCACAGTCAGAGCTGTGCCAGGAGGATGAGCGAAAGGAATGCCAGAGACAGCCTACTTTCAGACAAAGCACACACACACACACCCATATACGCACACAGTGTAGAGCAGAGGTGCAACCGGAACGAAATGCACAGAAAAGCCCTCGAATCTACCTCAGTAGATTCTGATTAGCCGATGCCCTGAAGTGACTTACCCTGATTTCAGTCAGGGGGTTTCCTTTCTCACAGATCTCATTCCACAGAGAAGACATCCTAACAATGGTTCCTGTTACGCACAACACCACCACAACGTCCCGTCTTCAATGATTCGCTTATGGCTAAAAATTAAATTAGAATGTGACACAAGTCTACTGTTACTCGTGCGGGTGGGGAAAGGGCGTTCCTGCTTCTATTTTTAGGCCAAGGTGTGAGGGGGGAAAATAATCCAGCTGCTCCACAGATTTAAATCTATTTCATGCTAATTCAGAGTTACAGCGTCGAAGCTTGTTCAGTGATCTGTGGTGCAAACTAGTTTGTAGTGTCTCTGCCCGAAATGTGACTAATGACTCGTCGGCAGAGATGGGAAGACGGAGCGAAAGGAGGAACGTGTGCAGGGGGAGCATGCATGCGCAAAGCTCTGTCTGCAGAAACGGGCTGTGATGCAGTCACCCAAGGGAGCCCCTGACACACGGAGGAGCTCACACTTCATCTCCCTTCTACGCGTGTCATCGCGCACGTCAAACGCTGTCTCCCGCCATCATGTTTACTGAATCTAGAGAGTCTCCTCGCCCATCTCTAACTGTAAAATCCCACAAAGCATTGAGCTCTGCTCAGGCCCCCAGATTAGCATTACAGCAGTTTTACAGTTAAATTTGTTAAATGTTTTTTGAAACTGTTTGACACAGACTTAATTTGGAGCTGTTTTAGATTTAGATTAGCAGGTTCAGACCTCAAAGAAAACTGAAAAGGGTCAAGAGAAGCAAGATTGGCGCATCTCTCATTTAACTGTACTGCTGTATTGCTTACCAACATTTCTTCCCATTTAATTTTATATACACAAAATTAAATTGTTTTAATAATGCGTTCATGAAGCAGTCACTTCACAATAAGCGTAGAAATCAACCGATCAAGATTTTTCAGATAAATACTGCTTTCTGGTTTCCTTTGTTGTCTTTCGTCCTTACTCAGCTTTTTTTCTTTCTAAATACTAAAACACAGGAAGGGGAAAGTCTGGTACAGGTTGGCTTACAGATGAAGTAGTTTTGAATCCAAAATTAAATGGAAGACTTACAAGAGTAATCCAACTTTTGCATCAAAGCATATTTCCCCAACCCCTGCCTGATTTTTATTACATGCAAAAATTGCATCAAATCAACATGCAGTTGAGTGAAATGTTTATAGTCAGGGAAATGGATAGAGTTCTTGGTTTTAATTGATTTATTTATTAGGGGACATAAAAAATCTATTTTTTTCATTATTTGATCGATTAAAGAGGAAGTCAGAGCTTCCTCTTGATTGAAGATGTGGGCCTATTGTTGCATATTTAATTTAAAGGTTTGATCAATAAATTTGAAACTAAAATGTTTTTGTATTTTTTTTTATTTTTTTTTTTATAAATCAGCAAAATAAACAAGCTGCACAAACACACTCTGCTTCTCTTCCTCTCCTACTGGCGGTAGCCTGCTGCAAGTTCCCATGGAAACCATTCCTACTCTGAAGCAACGGGCAGATGGAGAGGGAACTGGAGGTCTAAATTTATCTCCCAGCATCCTCTCTGACTACAGACGCACACTGGCAGCAGGAAGTAAGGAGGAGAACCGCTTTGCCTCAGCGTGCGATGGCAAGCTGGCATGACCCCTGGACTTTGGCCTCTCCCTCTGAGCAACGACAGAACCACAGTGCCAAGTAAGCAGTTCAGTGCTCAATACTGTACAGGTTGCTCTACAGCTTTCCCAAGCTGAAGGGCAGTCGGAAAGTTAACTCACCCCCACTCTGCACAGAGCTCTCGGTCAAACCCAGACACTGAAACCCAAACGGTTCCACAGAAACAAAACCAGGCTTGAAAACCCCAAACACCAAGACTCACACCCACCCAGGGTTATCACTGTGTCTGACAAACCCCACATACCAGAGCCCTCGCTCACAGTCGCTCGGCTCTAGTCTGGGATCGCGCTGTGTTTGCTGTGCCTCTGAGGGCAGAGAACATAGAGAGGGATTTCGCAGAGTTCCAATAAGACTGGCACCTCTCAAGCGTCACCGAGCTCACTCTGACTAATAACACAACTCTGTGCAGTTGCAGGTAAACAGGTCTCATTCAGGAAGGAGTGGAACGTGGGTAAAAACATGAGAGGCTCTCCATCGGCACTTTGTTGACATACACGCAAAATTTAAAGCGGCAGGTTCTCCATCCTCTTATTTACGGATGCGGTTGCCATAAAACATAATTGATAAAAGTTGCAAAAAAAAAATGTAAACAATAAAAATTAAAGTGCCATCTTCCAAACACTAAATGTCTATGGACATCTTTTTTTAAGGCTGGCCACAAACTTTCCTGGCCAAATCATTTCCCACTAACTAAAGGCGGTAAAAGTCAGACTTGGTTAGTCCATTTGCTCAACCCCAGTGACCCTGGATCCACATAAAGACATCAGCACACGTCGTTTGGTTGACGTCTCTTCACCTTCCACTTCCCAACCCCAAATTGTCCCCATCAAGGTTGTATTCTCAATCAATATTAAAGCAAAACTTTGCTCTGGGGATTAAAACCTTTAGGGAAACACGCAAATCAATCGCATAACACATGCATAGTTCTGGAACTTTCCCTAAAATTATAGCAGGCTATAAATCTGCACCCATGCCCAGCAGAAACAGTAACCTAGTGACATCACTGCTGGAACTCTGAATTATCCTAATCAACTTTTGTATGAACCTCCAAATGTCTACTCCCCCCCACCCCACTTTTTTTTTTGTTTGTTTTTTCTTTTGGAAAATATGAGCAGTTGCAGTTTCAAGATGGATTATGCAAATATGAAAAAAAAAAAAAAAAGAAATAGAATGAGCGGGATGAGGAGTGAGACAGAGTTTAGATTACCTGACAGAGCAGACCGGTCTTCCCCCTCAGAGACGCTTCACAGGCACTGTGAGACAAGCAGGGAGAGCCAGAGAGTGCGAGCGGATATGACTGCTTGAGTGGGTGTGTTGCTGAGAGAGAAGGAGAGAGAGGCAAAAAAAAAAAAAAAAAGAAAGAAGAGATGGAGAAAGACGGAGAGAGGAAGACACTGAATGAATGTTTCTACTGTATAAATATGGAGGGTGGAGGAAGATGTCTCAGCAAGAAGAAGCAGCTTCGTGCGAGAAAAAAAAACAAAAATACAAATCCACTCATATCTAAATTACTGCAGTACTATTATCATTTACCATTAGCACTCATACGGGGCAGGATCGTCGACAAACACATTTCACAGCTGTGGCATGCTGCTGCTAACAGACAAGACTACAAACAGGTTCTCGCACGAGGTTTTCCCCTGCAAACACACCGACGAGGAAGGCGCTTCTTTGCGAGTCATCATCGCCTCCTTATCAGCAAACTCGCCCTGCTCTGTGGCAGTGAAACGAAAAGAAAAACTCTGAAGCCCCCTTCAAAAGTGACAAAACATTCATTATGCGTTCAAAAATAAAAATAAATAATTTTTTTTTTTTAAAAGGCTCCCAGCCTCATCCAGCGCGCCGCATCTGTAAATGAACTCAAGAGCGGGATCGGTTCAGACGATTACACAGGAGCCCCCGGGCCGGGCCGGGCCTACCAGCGCTGCGTCGCCACGCAAAGCGAGCGGGGAGAGCGAGGGAAACAGAAAGAGAAAGAGAGGGAGAATTGAGAATGAGCGGAGGTCCTGCTGTTCCATAGAGATTTGCCTCACTGGCAGAGAGCGCAGGAAGTGTGAGTCACACGTTCTAAAATAAACACGCTCAGCACAGTGTCGAGCCGGCGCTCGAAATGAGCGGATGGCTGGGCCGCCGATCAGAAGGTAGGCAGAGGGGGACCATGAATCCATGCAGGCCGGCAACACGTGGCGGCCGAGTGGGACTCACAGCCAGGAGATGGGGATGAGTCAGGAGGAGGCGATGATCCTCTCCTGCTCTGATTGTGTCTTTTTTTTTTTCATGCTCGTCCGCCCCCTTGTTTCCTTTCCCATTCAAACGCCCCATTTTCGTGCTTCTTTCACCCCTTCCGCGAGTGATTCTTGTATTAACCACATGTGCGTCTTCCATTCTTACATCTGTGCTTTGTGTTTCCCTCTGCTTTATTTTGCCACAGTCAATAGGAGTGTTGTCTAGAACTTGGTGATTACCCCCAGCTCAGTGCAGCTGACGGCTGTAGATGGGGTTGTGCCGGCCTGATGCTGCCGGCTTTGCAGGCCCAGGCGCTGCATTGTGTCTGCCTGAATGTGCTCATTGTCACCCTTTACAGCACACACCTTCCATGCCGTACTTCCCTGTCAGGGACCTTCACCCATCCGTCATCCCTTTGTCCACTGTTCCTCAGACCGATGGTTTCTGTCGGGAAGATGTCGGGAGATAGAGGAGGGGGAACAGAACTGCCACTGTGGCGCTGATTGACGGGGAAGTTGCTCCGCACAGACGTTAAGAAGACTGGGGCCAAGCCTGGACATCTGATATAGATGTGAGTTGCCGAAAAGCGCTACGACGACCGGAAATGGTACCGTATCGGTTATTGAACCGATACCAATGCGGCTCTTCGATCTGATATCGGGTTTATATTAAAGTTGATTTTACCTGGAAAAGTTCAGTCTGTCAGCGTTGCACATAAAACGTATATAAACAAATGTTTTAAGACTGGGTGGTGCTGGTTTCGTCCTTTAACTGTTTAATCACACCTTTGCAGTTTTAGCCAATCCAACATTTTTAGGTAGAAAATATTCCCGTCTAGTATAAGCGAGAGCCATTTCGTACCCACCAGTTGTATGCTTCATACCATTTTGACAACTGGCAATTTAATTACATTTTCTGTCTTCTATACTTATTCTGCTGTAAGGAAATGTGATTACAAAGATTTAGTTTTGATCATTGATCATAATCTCTGATGCAGTGCTGGTCTGTGTTACACTTTTGAATTATGCTTTAAAAGTTTGTGTATCTTGCACAAACATTTTATAGCCTCACCTTTTTAAAATCAAAAACAAATATTTTATTGAGCTGTTTGGTGCAACTGTTTTTCAGTGTCATACATCTTTACTCATTCATGACCATCAAATCGTGTCAGAAAAGAGTGTTACCGAGGAGCAATCTGCATGTACCAACTTTTTAGGCCCTTTTTAACTCCTAACATGTCAATGTTTTGAGGGTGACGGCAAAGAGGTTAAGCAACACATTCCCATTAAGCTACAAAGTTGATAGCATATACTCTAGTTATTAAAAAGTAGTCATTAAAAGTCTTTAATCTCACCAACAGATTTAGCCGCTCTGTAACACTATTTTGTTATAATCTAAAAGGGTAATTCTCGTAAATGCCATGTTTAATTCAAAAATATTAATTCCACAGGGACATTAAAAGCTACTATTATTTTAAAATATGAATATTATGAGCACAAACCGATGTTTTTTTTAGCAGATACTAAAAATTTCTTTCATATTCACTAAAGTTTCTTTCATATTCACTAAAAGCAGCAAATAAAAATAAGTGTCTCAAAGAAAACGTTCCAGACAGGAAAGCTTCAGCAGATATTCAAATTCTGACATTGGACTCGGATATTTCCTGGAGTGGAGCATCGTTAACAGAGAAAGTGATGTTCAAAATAGGAAGTGCAGCGATTGTGAAGGTGCGAAAATACTGAGTGCATTATTCTGTAAGCGTAGAGCAGTTCAGGCTTACAGTACATGCAAAGCTGTTCGCGTTTACAGTAAATGGAAACAAGGACTCCCCTGTGGCACAGTCGCATGAGAAAATTTAATTACTTCTCCACACATGTTATAATATAGGTAGAAGCAACACCTAAAATGCAAACATCATGCTTTATAAGAAACTTTGTGCTGTTTTGGAGCAGCCGCAGACTATAATTTGAACCAAATGAGTGGTTTACGCATTTACAGACAACCGTGCACATGACATATTTTTGGACTTTCACCCTGTAAATTGCAGACACTGGCAGTGAAGTGGGAAAATATGTCAGCATTCAGAAAGAACTCTCTCTGTCCCAAGGCTGGATTATTTCAGACGTGTGGTTTTCCAATAAACTGACCCATTCTCTTCACAAAACTGTGGTGTTATGATAGAAATGAGATCCATTTAAAGAGGGACCCTACCCAGTGCGTACGAGGCTCGGCAGTACTATACCTGTTTGTATTTACCAAAAAAGGAAAAAACCCTAAAAATAAGAGAACTCTAAACTTGGAGAGAAGCAGCTGATAACCATTTGGGAACAGGATGTTAGACGCCCAAGTCCGTTCACTCCTCAAGGAAATGTACATTTACTCCATCATCCGTCTTTTTGTCTCCCAACAAAAATTATTAAGGCATATTTTACAGAGTTTAATCTCTAATTGAGGCATTTCGCAAACAGCTGCGTAATTCTGCAGCTGTCGGTTTTCATTGTTCCAGCGCAGCTCTGAATTAGTGAAAGATGTGAATACAACGACCATTGTGTCTAGGTTTGCTTCAAGTTGGTTACTGGGAGTTTGCAAACAACAGAGGAAAATGTAGAGAAGTTAGTAAAAAAAAAAAAAAAAAAATCAATCACATTGAATTATTTACTAAATTTAGCACAATGCAATTTACAGCAAACAGCACATTTTTCAGAGATGTTGAAGTTCCGATTATATTCCGAAGAATAGAACCTGTTGTTTTCCATCAGTCTCTTCTCACCAACTAATTTGACTTTATGCTTTAGACAGTTGTCCATTTGAAAAAAAAACTATTTGAGTCCAAGCTTTAAATTTAAACACAACATTCTGCGATGTTTCTAATGGCTTCTTCCTCTCTGAGTTTTTTTACAAGCCCATGTTGACAGAGGACTTGTTTTAGTGTGAATAATGACACTCTTGTACCTTTTTCAGCCAATATCTCCACAAGGTCTTTAGGTTTTCTTCCAGGTTCACAGAACTGTCTCCTTCATGAAAAGCTTAGCAGCAGGACACTCCAATACCCTTTTTACTTAAACAATATTAGCAGCATTTTTGTTACATATTCTACATTTAAGAATTGCACAGATGGATTTAACTACATCTAAATAGAGAATTGCAGAGGGTCAACCCTGAACTTTAAAGAGGCCAAATTAAAGAATTAAGGAAAAGGTAAAACAGAAATTCCTGTCAGAGGCACTTGATCCCCTTTTGGACGGTTCGATACTCGGCACGAGTGGTATGCAAACTAAAGAAAAGAGTGACAAAGCACACGGTGCAGATAATTATAGAAAGAGGAACTGACATTTTCACATTTTCAGAAGATGTCCTTCTTGTGCTCACAGGCTTCACTGATGCGTGGACGTCGAGACCACAGAGCACGCTCTCCCACGCAGCTTACTGTACACGTCGTTCACAGTCGGCTGCTTTGTATTTAGCTTTCCCTCTGTCACGGTGCGAACAAAGGAATGTGCTTGCTGCAACACCGTGATGAGAGAAGTGCGTTCACTTCGCTAAATAAATATGGAAAGGTACAAAAGCTCTGTTGGTGTGAGCTATATTTTGAAAAAAATTCAATATCATTCAATCTTTCACGATGAATTAAGTTTTCGTGCAGGTTGTTGCAAGCAGGTAGCAGAGTTTAAAATGACAAAGCATTCTCCGTAATTGAAACCCTGCCTTCTCATGCTGGTCAGTGGACTCCCGTCATTGCTTATAACAGCAATTACTTTTGCACAGTTATTTTTATTTTTGCCGAAGTTATCGTTTTTCTGTGAAGTCACCCTTGTGGATTCCTCCCACATGATGGGAAAACCAGTAGTAGTTCCTCTTTTTTTTTTTTGCAGCTGTTCTGTGCAAAAGCCACAACAGGTTCTCCCTTCTGTCTTCATACGTGACCCCGGCGCCGTGACTTATCGCCACATCTCGGTAACCTGCCGCAATGTTAATTCAAGCTGTCGCTGCTTGAACTGCTGCCTGGACAAACACAGATGCACCGGCGAGTCAATAGGTGGAAGCTTGGCCTGAGAGCGTTCAAATACGACAACTGAGCCCACAGAACATGTCAACACGGCCTCCTTCTGATTGCAGAGTTTACTCAAAACTGGACTGGTCCAGGTAATTGCTACCTGCGGTAATAAACAACTCAATTTAAATAGCGTACATTTAAAGTTTACTCTGCCTCCTCCACGTCAAGCCCCCGCTCCTCGGTGTGCTTGGTGCCATGCAGCATTAGCGGCCTGTCAGCAGAGACTCTCCTGGAGCATCAATGCCTCGTCAGCTCTCTTTTCGAAGCCGATTCATAGATACACACAGCACTTGCTGCTTTGTTTATGCATTCACTTGACTGGAAGTGGAGGTGAGTGTGAGTACAAAGAGAAAGGAGGAGTGTGAGAAAAAGTAACAACACAAGAGGGAAAACAAACTGTCCGCATATGTTCAAGAGAAACTCTGAGACAAGGCAGAAAAGTTTCACTAATAAAATTACATGATCTATGCAATGGCTCTCACTTGTGCTATTTGAAACGTGTGCACCTTCGCACGTTAGAAAAGCAGCTCTAAAACAGCATTGGGTAATTCATTTATACACATTTGTTAAGATAAAAACAAACTGCACCATAACAATATAATTCTGTATAAATGTGAACCTTAAGCTAGGCTCAAAGGGCAGGGCAGTAAAACAATAATTTCTATGGTGACCAACAGGTGATCAATATTAATAGAAAATCTGTTTCAAAGAATGTTGATCATTTCACTGAACACCGATCCAGAACCGCATCTGGGTTATGTAGACTAAGCATGGTAGGTTAAGCAACCATTTGATCCAGGTGCGTTAAACCAGGGAGAGAACTAAAACATGCAGGATGCCGGCCCTCGAGGACCGACTTTGGGCACTACTGCAAAGTGATACTAAAGTATGTAATAAGCTAAATTATCAACAAGTGATATCAAAACAGAGGATAATGCTAATGTTAGCCAAGGGCTTTAGCAAACTGCTTAACACAGAAATATTCCCAGCCAAAGGTTGATGCAAATTTACTGAAGACATAATATTTAGAAACAAGTAATGGTTGAAACTATGCTTCAGTAATGTTCTGTCTTATAAGCATAGTCCCAACTTTTGAAAACTTGTTGGGAAAGCATAGTAGGACTGTGCTGCAGAAACTCTGGCTGTGAAGAAATATTTGTCGCTGTCAAGAAAAACAGGTACTGCAAAACTCCATGCAAAACCATATGCTGAGATTCGAACCAGCATAAGCTGCAAGGCTTCTAACTTGAAGCCAAGAAAGGGAATTTTCCAGGTTATTTGGTGGGTTTTGGTGGGATTACTAAATGCTATTTTACTGGAGCACATGTCGATTTCAAAAGTGAATTTGCGGGACTCTGTGATGACCCAATGTAATAGAAGGTGGGTAGCTAATAGATACTTATATGACCTAAATAATCACACAGTTCTAGCTGTGGTCACCTTATTTTTACATCAACAGTTCTCACTTGCAGAGACAGTTTACTGTACTGTAAACACAAGATTTATGATGTCAAGATAAGAGCCAAATTTTGCTGTCTGCTTATAATAACACAATCTTAATAACACAGCCAGAGATGCCCCACTCCCCCTGTTTCTGCACCACGACTTGAACTGCATCACACAAGACAGTAAAGTGGAGATTATTTGTGACTGCCTAACTTTTCATGCCTCTATTAAAAGCATGGAAAACCCCAATGTGCCAGCACTGTAACTAATATATGGCCCAAGCTACTGCAACCAACTGGCCCACTTTGAGTTAGCAGACTTACAAAAATGTGTCAACAGCTGCTCCATTTGTCTCCAGGAGGCGAAGTTTTACTCGACAAAGAGACAGGACCACACTTAACTATACTGTCTTATTTAAAGATGTTAAGAATTATTGTCGCTGCAAACACAGACAGTTAGAGAGGGTGATAAAAATCACAGTGTTTTAAACAAAGCCTCCAGGGAATTATATGCTAGCCAGCAAAACCATGATGAAACCATGAAAATGATGAACTGTGTTCTTGGTTATCAAGCACAAAAGGTCATTTGACCTATGTTAGGAATTGTGGCATGCCTTTGTCCAGTTGTAATCGCCTTGAAAAGATCTGATCTAGGAGAAATAAAACCTCCCCCGAACCACAGGCACTCCCTCTGCTCCTTCCTCTGCTACCATCCCACTCATCCTGAGAGCTGCATCATCCTGCCTGCAAGCCTGATCATTTGAATATAACAGAGAAAAAAAGAAAGGTTTGCTGAAAATAGATGCTGTCTGAAAAGTGTACTGCAACCACAAACAGAAGGCAAAGAGGAAAAAAAAGAATGTATTGAGAAATAAAAAGATATGGAGAGGAATCAACACATTAATGTAGGATAGGTGGCCGAGTAAATTGATTTCCTGCTACTTCTTGCCTAGTAGCTGATTTAATGCAATCCATGCTTTACTGGTTTCCATGCATAGTAATCCATATAATTCATTATACCTCTATTACCTCTAGAAATAATCCCCCTTAAGGAAGTGCAGGTCACTAAATAATACACCAATGTGAAAGAAACTAGGTACATAATTAATGATAGTCAATTAACTATCCTTGCCACAACAAAACTTAAAAAATATATAAGAAATTACATTTAAGACCAGATAAGATATATATAAAAAAAACTTTAGAATATAACCAAACTTTATGCTGCAGTGTCACTGTTTATATTTTTTCCCTTTTTCTATAATTAATAATCACCTCGCCATATTTCCATGTAAATTCAATGCTCAATATCGAAGCAGGCAACTAATTATTAGCTAATTACTAATAATTAGTATTAAAAACAGAGCCAAATTTCCAGAAACTTCAAGCAGTTGGCATTCCAAGGTGACTGAATCTGCTGCCTATGCCTCCAGCGTTCATTAGGTAAGAGGTACGGTACGTCCTGGACGAGTCGCCAATCCATCACAGAGCTTTGACACAGTAAGGGATGAATTAGAGTGCCAATCAGATAAGAAATATGCAAAGAGTGAAAGAGTTCATTTCACCTCCATTAAAACTCTATTTTTGAAATATGCAATAAAATGTATTTCTGTATAATTGGTCAACATGTGTGGATGATGGGCTTCAGTTGATCAGCTGACTCAGGTCTCAAGAGAAAGCATAGTTTTGGTGGATACACACGCCTAAAAACTGATTAACGTCTGGGTGGATGCCATTGCAAAAACACTGCTGTTAGACCATGTAAGGTGAGAGATAACAATTTTAGTTATCCTGTTTCCAGAAAAAAGCAGATCCCTTATTATACATTATAAAACGTGCTAATTTTTAAACTTATAAAAAGCCAATTTTGGTGTCAACTGCCAAACAAAATGATCAGAAACAAAATTGATATATAATAATTAATATAAAATAAGGCCAAACAGGAATACATATCATTTCGCATTTCTATTTTCCCCGTTTCTGGCTTTCTGAAACATACTATCAAAATAAATAAAGAGCAATATTTCTTTGTGGTTAGAGCTGACAAACTCTTGACACATTTGAACATTTTACAGCAACAATGCAGTATGGCTGATGCATACATCCATGCTTAGACGTGTATCTTCTCTTGCCCCAGAAAGGATAATAGCCTGTGTCAGACCACTAATGTTCCTCCTTAGGAGGTCTGGCGATGCAAAAATTACAAGTAATGAGGTCAGAAAATGCAACACCTTCAGTAGGTCAGCGACTTTGTCCAAATATAAATTTAACATAGTCCGACTCTCAAAATGTTTTTTTTCTAAGCTATAGAAACTCATTTAGAGAACTCTGAAAAGCTGACAAGGAAGTCATAAGGCTGAACCTGCAAAAATTTAAACAAATGGAAAGGTGTGCCTCCAGTGAGAAGTTAAAGCAAGAGGAGAAAGTCTATTTGGAATATGTCAAAAATCTAATCTGGCATCTCACTCCTGTTCATTACTGATGCTGAATACGAGCTGCAAATCCTTCAGCTGCGCACATCGTCACAGATTACCAGTATTAGAACAAATGCGGCAAGGGGAAGTCAAACAACAAGCTGTGTGAGCGTGTGTGTGTGCTTGCAGGCACACACGTGCTGTAATTGCAGCAAAACTCTGTAAGCACAGAAATTTTCTGAACACACACTGACTTATTTACAAGCAAAATCTCTTAGACCAAGACTCAAAAACCGCCAGATTTTGTGTTGCTCATTGTGGTTTGGCAGGTTGTCAATGGGTGCCTGAACACAGAACTGTGAAAACAGTGTTTACTGATATATTTAGACATGAGAATCAGCATGTCTTCCGTTTGAAAAGTTTTAAAGTTTTTCAGTAAAACATTTTTGGAGTTTTATTTTGAATGTGCTAAAACACACCTATATCAAATTAATGGCTCATTACATAGCTTTGCCAGGCTTAAGGGTGAGGTGATGATGTAATCTAGTGATTTTAGTGTGTAGGAGCAGGGATGGTTCTAAAGGTTGCAGGGCTGCAGACCCCAGTACTAAACCAAAGTATAAAAGATGTGGCAAATGAGAGACAAAACTAAATATAGAAGTCTGTTCAGAGTGAAAAACTGTACCCAGGGTAATCTGATAACAGAGAAGTTACACAGAAACGCAATAAACTGCATTACAGGGATTGATGAGGTGAAACCCTGATGACACCAACGATGTGAGCCGCTGCTTCCGCGGTTTCATCTCTTGAGCAACCAACGTCTGACTTGTGTTCTGGAGATGCTGATAACATGACAGACCGGGTGAGGGAAAACACAGGCTACGGCCAATGAAAGAAATACTGTTACAACAGGGACAGCTCGCTCTCACAAGACCATCCATCCCACAGGCTGACAAAGACACATTATGCTTTTGCACTGACAGAAAAAGGAAAAACAACAACAACAACAACAAAAAAACACCCTGCAGAAGCATTAACCATAACAACTTAACTCAAGATTTACAGCCTTACTGCAAAGCTGGTCATAAAGCTAACATTGAAAAAGTGCTTCTTCACACCACGGCAACAATGTCTTAGTGTGTTTCATGCTCTTTTGCTTGGGCGAATTGATTTCTCCAGTTTACACCCATCAACTCTCCTGTCTTCTCATAACACAGTTCTCACCAGGGATCCTCTCTCTCTCATCTCCCGCCGCTGTGTAATTTGGGCACTCCCACTGTAATGGACACCCTACTCAGGGGCAATGAGTGGGAATCCAGCGCCGCTGCTGCCCCAATGCAACAATGCTCAGGAAGAATCCCAATGAGAGCTATACCCACACTGAGGCACTTTGAAGATGGAAAAGAAGAAATGAGAAGTCTTTCAGATAACAGAGAACAGAAAGA
The DNA here is from genome assembly GCA_010277075.1 of Poeciliopsis retropinna. Taxonomy (NCBI): domain Eukaryota; kingdom Metazoa; phylum Chordata; class Actinopteri; order Cyprinodontiformes; family Poeciliidae; genus Poeciliopsis; species Poeciliopsis retropinna. The sequence goes on along the minus strand of VMRM01000007.1, from coordinate 17,271,673 downwards.
GAACTTCGCTGCCAGGTGTGCACCAGCCTGTCCTTGTGGCTGCAGTTGTCAGACTGAAAAATCACATCTTGGCCGGAGCCAGAGAAGAACACAACATGTCCTTCCTCTATACCATCCCCCCGGCCCAGCAAGCTGTCAATCAGCTGACACCAGGGCGAAGGCAGGGTCCTCGGAGGACAAAGGCAGCGCCATTAAGCATATTAAAGTTGCAGAGTGTTGATGAAAAACTGAATGCAGTGACTAAGCTGGCCTTTCTCCCTTGTGGCGTGCTGACAGTGCAACACAGGGAACAGGGAGGAGGCGGCAGACTACCTGGATGTAAACACACTGACTGCTGATCGAGGTGGCTGACAAGGACAGGATTACATAATTAAAGCAATCTAACTCGTCAGACTGAGGACGAGCGTCTTACAGGAAGCTTCATATGCAATATCTCTCTTAGCTATTGTTAGAGCAGCTATGGCTAACTAATGGCATAATTCATTTCAGCCACTCCATTTAATTTTACTGCCTCGTGTCTCCAACTAATACTGAGACATGTTACAGAGCAGTAAAACCTGCTATGTTTAAATAGGTGCAGGTTCTGTTAAAGATGAGTAAACATTACTCCAACAGCGCAGAGGATAACAGCAAGAGAAGATTTAGGAAGAAATGAACAATTACTGGTCTTTTGTTACATCCATGCAGCCATGTAGCTATAATACATCTTCTACTAACGAGCCATTAATCCATTCATTCATTTTCCATTCATATGTCCGTCCATCTCTTCATCCAATCATGGATTCATTCGTCAATCCATTCTAAAATGTCTGGTTTTCAGAGGTTCCTTGTTGAAACCTCTCCTAATTGTGGAGATTTTTTTATTCATACATAAACGTCGACTGCATGATCTCAACATTTGATTCTGGGGAAAAAATAATAAAAAATTTAAAATAACAATTCATGTAAACTCTGACCAGGTTCTGCTAACCACAACATTTATTGGAGTGAAAGTTGTTATCGAGGGATGAAGCTTCAGTTTGCCACTTTCCGGGGGCCTGAAGCACAATCGTCCCACCTGAAAAATTATTATTGTTCTGTTTCAACATTTTGCCAGCTGATTAGAGGATTTTTTTATTGTGCTACTGTTCAGTCAAAACAAAACTTTCTTGTAGGCAGATTTAGTTTTAGAAGCCGTTTTTCTCATCAGGAAAATAAAAAAACAAAAATGTTTTTTTTGTTTTTTTTTTCCCCACGCAAACCTTAACTATTTACCTTCTTTTAGTTTATCCTCAGCACCTTATCCATCTTTGGAAATCAAAGGCTGATGAAAACTTTGCCTTCAACATCTAGCAGCAGAGGATAAACATTTAGCCCTACGATGAGAGGTGAACTCTCCCCCCCGTCATCCCTGTCATCTGTTTATTTTCTCAATTATGCTCCGTGAGACTGTGTCAGCAGCACTCTTGCTGAAAAGGGGATCCTCTCCAGGGGTGCAAAAGTTTGCAGAGAATGCATGTTGCAGACAGTGTATGTATCTTGAGACTGTGGCACTTAAAAATAAAAATAATAATTTTAAAGTGTCTGTAACAGACGATATGTATTTTCTACAGATCACGAATCACTGAAGTGAAGGATTTCTATTTTTTTATGTCAAATTTTTATATATACATAAAATTGCTTGCAGTTCTTAGTTCTTTTCAGACATTTTTTAAACAATAAGAATTGTTTAAAAATGTAAGTTCTTAGACAATAAGAACTTCAATAAGAATTGATGATCAATAATTTTACAGTTCAACATATTTGTAGCTGTAAATCTCTAACAAGTGGAATAAAAACAATAAAAAAATCTCCATTAAAGTCTAGTGTTCAGGAATGCACTGTATGTGTCTAATCTTTAACATTTCTATGAGAAATGAAGGCGTTCTTTAGTACCAATAATCCATCACTTGCAAAAGTTTGACTGAGTTTGACTGAGACAGACAAAACTCCAACAACCAAAACAAAAACAGTCGGCACTTTGAGTTAGTGGCTGCGGTGAAATTACCAGAGTAACTTCTCTTTAGTAATGCTTTTACTTTAATTCATGTTTTGTTGGTTTTTACCACCATAGAGACTTGGTTAGATTTTGCCACTATTCAGGTTTGATTTAGAACTGACTTATTTGTAGTTCACTAAATTCAGTGTGAGCAAAGGATCGATTGTTTAAAATTGGCAAGACATACATGAATTACAACACAAAAAAAATCTTCTTACAGTTGGACTAATTGACCAGTTTCAGTCTTGAATTGTCTGAAATTTGATTTTAGCATTTTCCAAGTCTAGATAATTATGCATTAATGAATAAATTACTAAAAGTTGAGAAATAAAGCTTTAAATTTCAGATTTTCAGCAAGTAAACAGCTTCACTGTTAAGTTGTACTAAACTGAACTAAACATTTCCTTCACAGTTTTTTCAGAAATCTGGACTGCATTTGGTCATGTGGAGCTAAAAACTAAACAGAATAATTTTACTCTCAACAGTGATGATTAAAATCCAGTTTGAAATTTGTAAAACCTGTTGTAAAAGCACAAAATGGAAGTATTTCAAAAACTTTTTAAACATTTGGATTAACTTAAATCAGACAAAAATAAGGAACCTCAATATATGGACAAGTCATCCCTGGACTGCATTGAACAGTTTGTAACTGACTCGATAATTTTAAAATGAAATAAAAACTAGAGATCTAAAAAATATTCTCCTTCTTGTGGAACTTGTACTGCATCGTATCGTCTTGTCTTGTGAACTGGATGTATATTTACTCTCCTGACATTAACAGTCTTGAAAAATAATTGATGGCTTAGATTAGCTATGAGTTATTACCCTTCCTGCAATGAATACATGGGGCCTAACTGCCTGACTCCTGCAATCTGCGTCTTGTTTCTCCAATTTAATTTCTTTCTGTCAAATACAGTATTTGGACACTAAAGTTTAAAACCATCATATTGCTAAGCGCATATTTTAGAACTTCATCATTCTCCACTAATGTTACCTTAATGGTCTCATGTGCACTAGATGAGTTCAGAGTGTTTAAAAAAAAACATCAGACCACAAACATTTTCATCAGGATGTTACATCAGAACATGACAGCCAGTCTGATTCTTAAAGCACAGGGGCGGCCTGTGTCCAAGCCAACCCGAGCCTCTGCAGGAAACGTGTCTGTAGGAATGCTCATGCAAATATTGACCTTCAATTAGATGAAACAGACACCCAAACTCAGGGCCCGGAATATGAAGGGATCAGCAAAAACATTGGACACATAAACAGCTACAGAACATGCTGTATGAACACACACAGTGTACAGATTGTGCTCAAACACATCATGTATAAATGCACCTTCCTTTGCAGTGAACATACACCAAACAGGAGACAAGTGCAAAGCCCAAAGGCTTACTAAAGACAGCTTTCCAACCTCAGACAGGATGTCAGCAGAGCATCAGGAGCAACATGAAACCACAACAATGAGTACACATTTCTTTTGTAGCAAAAACAGATGAAAATCTGTGGAGTTTGTCTGCTTTTTTCAGGGAGGAAATAAAAAAAATAAGACCTTCCACGTTGATGGCAGTCGACCACACTGCTGCATGGTTAACAGCATATAAAGAGAGGTGATGGGCTGCACAGTGGCTCAGTTGGCAGCACCACTGCCTTGCAGCAAGAAGGTCCCAGGTTGGATTCCTGGCCCTGGGTCTTTCTGCATGGAATTTGCATGTTCTCCCCGTGCATGCGTGGGACCTCTCCGGGTACTCCAGCTTCCTCCCATAGGTTAAAAACATGACTGTCAGGTTAACTGATCTCTCTAAATTCTCCTTAGGTGTGAGTGTGTGTGTGCATGGTTGTTGGTCCTGTCTGTCTCTGTGTTGCCCTGCGATGGACTGGCAACCTGTCCAGGGTGAACCCCACCTCTTGGCTGAAGATAGGCATCAGCGACCCTCCTGACCCCAATGGAATAAGGGTGTAAGAAAATGGATGGATGGATAAAATTAGGTTTTCTTCACTAGGCCTTCCCTGACAATGTTGAGCTATACTTTCCACAAGAGCCAAAAACATATGAATATACCTTTCAAAATTATTCATAGCTCTTGTACAGCTCCAATAATTTCAATTTGTTTAAGGCTTTTCCTTTATTTGCTGATTGCACAGGGTTCTATTTATGGGTATCGGATTAAAGGGGATTGAATACAAATGCATGCCACACTTTTCAGAGTTTCTGTTTTCACAAATAATTATAATTTACCCTCACTTTACAGTCATCAGCTATTGCGTGTTGTCACATCAAATTGCAATGAAATATGCAAAAGTCAGTAGCTGTAATGAGGCAAAATCCCTTTAAAAAGGGAAGGAAAATGATCATGTTTGCTGGGCAGTGTACATGTAAGTCCAAGCATTAAGGATAAAACTTGAACGCCATAATATCCAGTGAGTCAACAGATCAGACTACAGTCTCGCCCCCGAAAAAAAACAAGAAGCTGGCCTCTGAGCTCCCTATAAGCCTCCACACTTCAGAGCCTGGAGGCCCCAAAGGTAAAAGACTGTTCCTCAAGGCTGAACATGGCACGCAGCAGACTGCCAGCACCAAGAGTCAGACAAAACAAATCTGGATTTTATTGAAGGCTGCTCCACGGATTTTTCAGAGCTTTTAAAAACGTGCAGCCGAAGGAGGGGGCGGTGAGCTGCTGGTAGTGCTGGTTTTGGATCCGTGGGGTTAGTTCAGCCTCCCTGCATCAGCGACAGAAGCTCGGCGGGGGGCAGGAGGAATTGCACCGGAGCATCGCCTATCGCCTTGATTTGCTCGGCAGATCCGCGGCAAGGTTGGGAGATTTCTACTCCGAAAGCTCTCTTAGCCTCCCACAGAGCAAAAATCCCCTCCAATCCTCACTTGCAGTTTCTGCAGGGGTACTGTAACACCCTGAAACATACGACTCGTTCAGAGAGAGAGAGAGAGAGAGGAGTAGAGTTGGATTTTGCAGAAGATAAACAAAAATAAACATCTTTAAATTTAAACAATACAATCAATTGTTGTGCTGCCTGTTTCTCTCCTTCCTCATGGACTCGCTAAGTAGTTCTGCAGGCACCGGCACCGCCGAGTTAATGCTATAAAACGAAACAGATGAAGATCCTAATGGATGATGCAGCCAGGGGATTTCAGGGAAGTTAGACCAAAGGTAAACAGCTGCCCTCTTTGCAGGTGTTTGCTTAATGAGCACAGCTTAAGGTTGTGAAGAAGCATCTGGAGACTGTAATCTGCACAGAGACCCTCTCTTTCAAAAGGCGTGGTCCGAGAAGTGCCATGGGACCCAGAGCAGGAAAACTTGAGATTTAGAAGAGGAAGTGATATCCTGTTCTGATACCTCCTCTGCATCATCAGGCAGAACAAAGACTGCATCTTCCATGACAATGTGCAGCCCTGCAAGGTTACAGAGCTTTACCAAAGTTTTAACACCCTTTTGAACCCGTCCATGTTTGTTTCATGTTCCACGGAAACAACTTCATGCAGCAATTATCTAACAACCAAAGTTATTTGTGGAACCACCTTTAGTTGCAATTACAGCTGAAAGTCTTTAGGGTATCCCTCCACTACTAAATCTTTGTTTAATTCATCTTTGTAAAATATCTGAAGCTCAGCCAAAGCAAATAGACCACGTTGAGCTGATAGTATGTCTGGGTGGCAATTTTCAAGCCTTACCACAAATTCTCAATTTGGCTCATTCTGCCTTATGATTGTTGACCTGCTTGAGGTTATATGCGAACCCCAAACTCAAGGTTTTTGTAGAGTCTTACTTTTTTTCCCACAATTAAAATTTTGCCCATAATCAAAAAGTACTTTTTTTTTTACATTATAGGCAATAAACACATGTGCCACATGTTGTGAATCCCTGCTGCTCCTTTAGAGTTACCATTGGTCTCTTGGCTGCCTCTTATTTCACTCCATTCCTTGGCCTGTCAGCATCCATGTCTTGATAGATTAGTAGTATTAATTTCCATTTTGGGACGAAGGATGGAACAGTGCTGTGTGAGAATGCTTGGGACCTAATGTTGCTTTAAATCTTTCTACAACTTAAACTGTGACCTATCTGGTTTGTTCTTTAAAGTCATCTTGATCATGCCACTCTTTATTTTTTTTATTTGTAAAAAAACAAACAAACAAACAAAAAAAACACATATCAGTTTCCTTCCACTTCACAGTTCAATGGCTGGTTTATTTCATAGACCAGCCATTTTATGCTGGTCTATGAAATACCCCACCCCCCCCAAAAAATTATAAAATTTTGTTAATCCCATTCAAAAGGCACTATAATTGGCTCTTTCAAAAATTATCCTGAAACTTATTAAAAACTTTGACTTTTCATGTTCTCATGAGTTCCTCCCACCCCCAAAGTTTCGCAAATCTCACAAGTGATATCGTGACCTATCCCTTTCCAAACATACCTGCGGTGTTCAGCTCAGTGGCTTACATTCACACAACAACAAAAACAGTTTCACAACGCCAGCCAATGTGCAAAAACGTGCCCCGAATGTTGCCATAAGAAGAAAACAGAGGGATTACAAGATATACACAAGAGAACAATGCAAAATATAAATCAGGCAACAATTGCGTAACTTATGGGCTGGTGCAAAGTTGGCATTGCTCTGATGTAATAAACATGTGGTGTGTTTTGGAGAAAGAGTGCCATCACAAACGGCAAACTCGCTAACATTCCAGCTGGGTACCGACTGTGCAGGACGAGGTAATGATTAACTCTTACAAAAGGAGTGTGTGAATGAACAGCCGTCCGTTTTTATGAGATCCTCTATCCTGCAGAACATGCGCTGCTCTGTACATATTTATGTGCATTCATCGTTACATAACCCCGGGGCAAATACGCATGGTGGCAGGGCAGGCATCCGAGCTGTAACACACATCCAGACACCGGCCCATGGCACACACACTGAAACTTAATCTGCAGTTCAAGAGGCAGCCAACACCCTGGGCTGAGCAAGAGGCGAACAGAAAACTGAACCCCCTTCCACCTCCGACAACTACACACACCCTGACACAATTTGATACAAATATCCTACACACAAACCTCCACCGGTCTTAATAAAGCACCAGCTTGGAGCACCCTGCATGCCTAGGAATAAGATTATTAGGCTAGTGGGACACTTGTGCGGCTGCCAGAATGGCACTCCTGGCCTCCGTTCTGCACTGTGTGCTCGTGTAAATGTGTATCCAATGTCTTGTTCCTGGTTCAGTCTGGTCTCCCAGCACAACAGTGGGCCTATTCTTCAATAGCGCTTTACCGAGAAGGATTAATCAGCGACAGCATGGACATCGAAAGGTTTCGGCCTGCCAGCAAAAAGGATTTTATGACTTAGGTGTGTGTCACTGTGTTCTTTTTTTTATACTGCCATCATTCTTACTGAGCCTCTGACACAGAATGAAAACTTTAACAGGCTCACACATGCCATTTAGCACTTTGAAGAACGTGTCGAGCAAATAAAGAACAGCAGAATGTTAATATCACACGTTATAAAAGAGAATACACTTCCGCATGAGGAATTAAGACAAATAAGAACAGCAGATGAAATGCTGACTCTTTGCTCCAGTGAAATCATTAGTAGCTTTTTTACAGTCATAATGGGAGTAATGTCTGACAATCTGCTCCAAATACACCCCCATCCTTCCCAAACTTCCCTCCCAGTTGCAATTTTTTTTTACATTTGAGTCATCAGGCTTCACGTCCAACCTCCATTGACTATTAAAGGTTTTGAAGAAAGTACTCATACTCCTTGGTGATTTTTTTTTTTTTTTTTTTTTTTAACATTTTCAAGAAACACTTCTGTTCTGCAAATACACCTGAATGTGCTTTTGGGGTATATTTCTGACATTTCCCCATATCTAGGGACTAAATGTGCTCATTCTTTGTTGTAAAATAAAATTAAATCATTTAGACTGAACAGAGAGGCTCTGTAAGAATACATTTTCTAGTCTTCCCACACTTGATGATTTGGTTCCAAATTATCTTCCCATCATCTCTGACTAGCTTCTCTCTTCCTGCTGAGGAAAAACAGAATGATACTGCCACCGCTATGTTTCATAATGGGACGGTGTGTGCAGAATTAGTTTTTCACCACACAATATTTGCATGTAGGCAAAAAAGTCTAAAGGAGAGTTTTTATACATTTTCCAAGCACATAGTGGCATTTTATAGCACAGTCAAGTAACTGTGCTACCTTCAGTTGTTGTAAAGATTCGGTATCTATCAACAACAAAGGTCAGATTTGTTTGATTTGACTGTATGACTAACAGCTGTCCTGCCAAGGACAGCTTGGCTCTGGATCTCTGCAGCTCCTCCAGAGTTCACTTCTTGGTTGTTTCTTTGATTAATGCAGCCATGGTAGGTTTAGGCTATGCTGTAGCACACAGTGTCAGATGATGGATTGAACAGTGACTACTGACTTCACAAGACCTGTTTTGATCTGTAGCTACTGGGGAAAGTGGGAAAAAGTCCAATAACAACAGATGGGCATGTCTGGCTGTATCATCCACTAATCAGTCATGACAAACTTCTGTTTTCATTAAACTACACCTGAGAAAATGCATTGTGCAAGTTTCTGCAGCAGTAAATACCAGTGCAGTTTGTAATGAAACTGTCACTGCCAAGCTGTTGGCAGACAGGTTCATCTGAATGATCACGTTTAGTCTCAGCTTTTAAGGTTAGCTGATGTTCTTAAAGAGCATCCCGCTTTTATGTCAGCCATGCTATAAAGTAATAAAACAAACTTCAAAGAAAGCCCGGCAGAAAACTTTTAACTTCCATCTCTGTCAGCCATAAAAATAATAGCAGCAGCTGCTGGGTCAAAGTATATGACCAGGATCCATTCAAGCTATTACACAATCTTTCCTATTTGCATGGAAATGGAGAAGAGGGGACGCCCCTCCCCTCGGGACGCCCTGTTAAACAAGTGTCTTTCTTCAGCCGGCAGCACAAGTAGTGGTGGCCCAGGCCGAAGAAGAGCACTGCAAGGCTGCTGCTTAGTGCTGATTCAATAAGAAATAATGACATGTTGGTTTCTCTCCATTCATGGCCCTTCATCGCCACACTCAGTATGTTTTGTTCTGTTGGTTAAAGTATGACAGTACGGCACACGAAGAGAGGAAATGACACAACAGCATCACTGCATGTTTGTATTAGTTTCGCTTTTAAAAGGCACAAGCTCGTGACATTGTTCCAAGGAATAACTAGATTTAACTTGCACTGTTTTCATGTAAACTTAGACAAACGTTTTGGATAGTTAACTTGATGAACAGCAGAATTAGAGATAAAAATAATTGACATTTTAAGTCTAAAGGTTGTGCTTTAGAACAGAGTCGCAATATTCAGAATACATTTTTTTTCCATCAGTGACCAAAAGATGAACTGATAAGCAAAACAAAACATATTAAAATCATAGTTCTACCACCACTGTGCTTCACAGATGGGAGAGGGTTCTTATCCAGAAAGGAAGTCTTATTCTGCTCTCCAAGCTGTTATGAGTTAAACCAACATAATTTTATTTGATTTGTCCTTCTGCCAGCTTGCTTGCTAGATCACATGATCTTTGGCTTTCTCCCTGATCCTCCAACCTGGCAACCCACTGTTTATCACTGTCCTGTGTGTGAAAAACTATACACTGATGAAGCCAAAGTCAAAGACGCTCTTAGTTATCTTTGAAGTTAGCCTGTGTTCACTTGTAACTGCACAAAGTATGACACATCTTTCTCTAGAAGTAAACATTACTCTTCCACCACACCTTGGACATCTTAGCTTCCCTTCTTTTAATCCTAATCTCATACTCAGTGTGACCAGAAGAGTATATAAACTCTTTGGAAATGTCTCAGTAATTCTTTCCAGCCAAATAAACATCAACACTCCACCCCATCTTTAAGGCAGAACATATTTTGTGTGCAATCTGATAAGTGTACCATTATTATGATGTGTAGCTGTACATTCAAGCTCTTCAAATCAAACAAATACCAATAGGTCACATCTGAAAATGATGAGCTAACTTTACCATCTAATTATCTCACAATATCAGAGGCTGTATTATGTTATTATCCGGTGCCGGCCCAAGTTATAAGTGAACTAAGCTTCTTTCCGCTTAGGATCCCTAAATCAACAGGTAACCACTTGAATTATGGTTCACAAATAGATTATACTTGTGGTAATCGTGCAAAACAAAAGCGGCTAAAATGTTTTTTTCTGAATAAAACATTTTGTTGTTGGACAGGTATATATTTTGGAAATAGCCTAAATGTTTTTTCTGCTCCAGCTGTTTCAATTCTTAACATCCGCTCAGTTTGTATCACGTTAATAGTGCCACTCTGTCTGTATAAACCAGTGCTATTAACCAAATATAATTAGTTATTTTTCAACCCAAGAATAAAATCTTATTTAATTTATACATCATTTGGGTAACACCTAACTTTACTTTCTGGTTAAAAATCATAACAAAGGTAGCAATGGGTGTCCAAAAAAGTGGAACCTTATCAGGACGTCTGTGCGAGTCAAAACTGTAAAATTCATATACATAAATGGAACTTGATGACACAGAGAGAGATTATTTCTAACAACTGCAGCTTGCGGCTAATGAAAACCCCAAATCAATAATATTACATAACACCAATAACAAGATTTTTACTAGATAAATGTTACGCTATTGCCATGATAACTTACACAACCAGAAAAAAAGAGTGCTGTCTTTACAGATGTCAGTAGCTCTGTGAACAAGGAGTAAACGTCACAAAAGGTCATTGCTAAAAAGCTTGGATATTCAAAGGGTTCTGAATCAAAGGACATGGAAAGTTGAGTGGAAGCAAAACAGTGTGGGAGAAAATGTATGGTGACACTGGCAGGTTGCTTGACCAGATCCATGTGAGGGTTGGGAAGACAGGCCTTTTCAAAAGGTTGGGAGAGATTCACAAGGTTTGGACTGTGGCTGAAGTCATTAGTAAAGAGCCGTCACACACATGCAGGAGACACGCTGGTGTCCAGGTGCTAAGCCTTAAACCAGGGACAATGTCAGGATAGTCTTACCTGGAGAAAAAGGATTTTTATTACTTTTGTTATGAAAGTAAACTCTAGTGAAAATTAAGACTTTGGATTAAGAGCGGAGAGGCGCAGAATCCACTTGGCTTTACGTTCAATTTCAATGTGAAGTTATCACAGAAATGATATACTCTCTTGACCTGAACCCAATAGAACCAGTGGAGTCTTGACATGAGCAAAATGAGAGACAACAAACCTAATGATGCTACGGAAGCTCCTATCAAGGCTTCCTTAGGAATTCACCAGAGCCACAGGGCATTAACTCCATCAATGCACCAAAAACTGAGTGCATATATTGTACATGCTTTTTAGCAGGTTGGCATTTCTAGATATAAAATCCTTTTTTTACTAGTTGTGCGTAATTATGACATTTTCTGAGTAAGCAAGCAAGTAAATATAACCAAATGTAACAAATCTAAATCACTTTTTGGACACAAGTGCTGAAATAAAGGAACTTATTTAGATGCACCTGTAAGCTCTATAAACAAATCATTGTAAGAAAAGTAATATGTCTTCTCATACTGCTTTTAAAACGTGTTTGCAAATCTGTTCACATAAGACTTTATTTCGGGGGAAAGTCTTGCAAAATCCTCCCTGGAGGTTCATTTGCATGTTCAACAAGTTATCTCATAATGTAAAGGGAAACCAAAACAAAAGGCTTAGCCCATCTACACTACAGGGGCAGACCGACAGAGTAGAAGCATGATGTCATCTTTACAAATCCACAAAGTGACGGTACAGCCCTTTTTGGACAACCTCACAGGCTGGACCATCTGGATCTGCTTCTTCACACGCGCAGACATAAGATCCGCTGCTTTCCTCAGGATCTGGGATCTTAAGAAGACCGAGCAGGTTGAGTGAAGGTCCATGATGAGACCATGTGCTGTCGTCTGTGTGCTCAGCTGCCCAAGCTGCCTGAAATCCAGCTGACCTGCCCCTGCCTGGTGCTAGACTCGTCTGGATGCAACATATGTTAAACAGCCAATCAACAAAACAAGCCGCTACAATCAGTCCACGCAGCTCAACTTTAACACACAATCAGGCAGAGGAAAGTAAAGGGTGGGATCTGCTCTCAACTTCTCACCCCTCTCTCTCTTTTCTCTGTCTTTCTCTGGCAGCCACCGCAGCACAACCGAAACCAACTCCCGACCAGGCAGAAACATTTCGGTTAATATTTACCAGCTCGCTACGGCGTGCGCGCTGCAGCCATCTATCCCGAAGCGAAAGGGCCAGAAGTCCGCATTTCCTGGGTTGAGATGAGCCGGACGCGGCGGCTGTGGGGCGCTGCTGCGGACGCGGAGTCGCGTCGCTGTTGGCTGTGCTGGGGCGTGGGGTGCCCGCTGCTGCCGCTGTGTCAGACCGGACGGCGATGCCACGTTCAGCTGATCGCCACAACAAAACAACATCTCGCCCGACGCATCACACACTCCGCGCTCCCCGCACCACCCCGCACGGCAGCTCCCGCTGTGCGCCGCCCTCCTGTCAGCCTCCACCAGTGGACTGGAGCGCCTCATGAATTAACCATGAGCTGGCGGCGGAGGCCATTGGCTGGCAGCGGCAGTTCCTGGTTCAGACTATTGTAATTAGCGGGGAGGAGTCGGCGTAGTGGGCTCAGGAGTTTTCACACTAACTGGCTTTGAGGTTGGACTTAAGGCATTTATGGTTTTGGAGTTTTACAACGCGTTTTGTTTGTGAAAACGACGTAAGAAATTGGAGCTAAAACAGCAGTGGATCAAATTATAAGAAATCAATTCTTCTGCAGGACTGAGTTTCCTCTCACTCTCAAACAATTCCCCCATATCCTGTTGGTAGAGCTGAACAATAAATCATGGTTGCAATATTAGTGCCATGATATTGATATCAAAGGTCTGCTTTAAATGCAAGCACTTTTTGTTTCTATCTCGCTCTTTGCCTACTAGTTGTATTTCCAGATGGAGTTTCACAAAACTCCATCATGTCATCATGTCCTGACTTCACATGATGATGATGGTGAAAATAGGGGGGAAATTTGCATTTATGGATACAGGTGATCAGCATTCAACATTCACCTGTAATTCGGAATTTTTAAATACTTTTGTGAATATTGTGTTTCATAAATGCGACATTTGAGACAAGAGTTGCTCTTGGTCACTCCACTCTTTCTAAAGTGCATACTTCCACATTTCACTCTTCTTACTTTCCAACTTAAATCATTGTGTGCCAGTTAAGTTTTCTTTCATGATGCGTTTTTAGAAATTGTGAAACTTATTAGTCATGAAAATGCTCAAATCTTACATAATTGAATTGTCTGACTAAAAACGAAACTAAGCAACTTTCTGGAATCCTGTACTCACATGTCTCCAACAGAAGACTGTAGATTTTTTTTTTTGAAATTTTCTTATTTGCACCATTATTAATACTGATTATTAATATTAGGAGTAATACCAATTATGTAGTCAAAACAAGCCTATATTTCTTACTTCAGGGGGCAGGAAACAGAGCTGTCCACAAAGGGAGGTTCATTTCCCACTTTGACAATTGACAGATTAAAATTATTTTATGTACTTTGCTCATAGTTTTATGGATAGAAACATAATTATATTTACAATAATGACGCTAATTGGACTTGTTTTGGTTAAATTAGGTCATAATCTCTCATATTTTGCAAGTCAACTGGCCCAATTAGTGGTATGGCATTATTGTGTCTTAAACTAGAAGATGTTTGGAATTTTGAGCATTTTTTATAAATATTTGTCTCAATTATTCATAAAAATACTGAGCAACAAGAGAGTAAAATCTCAAATGCCATGTTTCTACATTATTGGTACGAAAGAATTAAGGGGAAATGATGAAATGTGGGCACAAAACCAACAATGGTCAATGAGAAATTAATTTATTTATTTTTATGTTCATTTTCGTCCTCAATAGTGGGGCTTTTACTCCCAGCGCCATTTATATAAATAGCCTAATAAAAATAATTAGATTCTTCTGGGGCTTTCGGGGCTGGTGTGAGCCCCACAGCTGACCCTCCAGTTGCACGGCTTTAATATTTTCTGGAGGTAGCATAAAAATGTTACTAGCAGAGTAACATGTGTAGAAAGATTTTCCAAACATCTCTTGCCTCACTGTGTCTCATTTTGACCCAATCCTTTGTCCTTCTAATACCGGAGGGACAAGAAGAGTGGTGTTGCGGGTCAGGTATAGCAAAGGTCACCGAGAGATGCAGCCTTGACTGGTGTTGAGCAGATCAAATGGATCCATAAGGCCCAGCAGGCAGCAAAGGACAGGGGCAGCCAGTACACCTCAAAGATCTCCTATGAGATGAGTCGTAACCTAAAATCCAGCGTGATGTTTATCTCATGAGAACCTGATGTAGAATAAATCACAAGCGTGAGGATTTATGTGCTTAGTGGAACTTTTTTGCCTCCCATTTTTCCGAGCTGTCTCCGCATCTGCATCTCCAGCACTCCTTAACTCTTTTGTTCTCTGTGCAGAGAGCAGCGCTGCAGCAGAGAAGGAAGAGGAAGGAGAGGAGAGGAAAGGAAAGAAGGAGAGGGTGGGGTGTGGAAAAAAAGAGTGGAGGACAGAGGAGCAAAGAAATGCAGCGGGAGGAAGCGAGAGTCAGAGGAGGAGACAACGAAAAGAGCGCAGAGCCACGCCGTGGTGTGAGCGCTCTGCGCTGCTACAATATGACTCTGACAGGCTTATGTAACCAGACTGGCCTGGCATTTGGCTCACAGCAGACGCCGGCTGCGCTGACTGTTATATAACTGCATTAGCTGCTGCTCTGAGCTGAGCAGAGAGCATGCGCACTGGGGCGCTCTACTGATACAAACTTTCATTCTCAGAGACTCCACTGCAAAACAATCTACAAAAAAATAAAAAATAAATAAAAATAACCTAATAAGGTTTTCAGTAGATTATAACAACACATGGCTTTGTAAAAAAAAAAAATCACAAAAAATATATCTGCAGCTTACATAGATATTCAGCCCTCTTTATTCTGATGTGCCTTAATGAAATCCAACAAAACCAATTGCTGTTAGAAGTCTCCTCATTGGTGGACATTTTTATGTCAGTATAAATCGAGTATTTTCTTATCAGTATTAAGGAGAGATTCGGGGAAGCAGCCAAAGGCTCAGAGTAACTCTGGAGGAGCTGCAGAGGTCCACAGCTCAGTTGGGAAAATTTGTCAACAAGACAACTCTGAGTTGTGGTCGCCACAAAGCTGTATATATATCTATCATTGTGAGTTCTGCTTCTCACTTTGCCCCAAACCGTGTAAGGAAGCAAACATGTAGAATAAAGAGTCTGGTCAGATAAGAATAAAACAGCTTTTCTGGAACACCATGCCATGTTTTAAACATGGTTGTGGCGGCTTTACACTTTTCCTCAGCAAAGACAGGGAAGCGAATCAGAGTTGATGGGAAGAAAGATGGAGCCAATTTTAGAGCAATCCTGGAAGAAAACCTGTTGCAAAAGACTTCAGACTGAGGATGTTCACTTTCATCTGTGCAAACATTCTTCCGCTTCATTGTTATTCCCAACTCTGCATCTGCAACTCTTCCTACATCTTGGAAAAAGTTCAAGATGCAGGAAGACATTTGCGAAGTGTTGTGCAAATATACAAATAAGCTTGTTGCCACGTCGCAATTACTGCAGAAAAAACTGCACCACTGGTCTTGTTAACCATCAACATCCCATCATCCAGCAACAAGTTTCCCATCGTGGAAAGCCTAATTGAGGCTTAATATTGGGTGAATGTTTCCAGTGCACATGCAATATGCCAGCAGGGCCCAAATCCAATTAACTCCCCTTCATGCAGAATATAATTTAATGGGGCCTGGATTCAACTCTTTAAACCTAATTACACCTCAGACAGGCATCTCAAGTCGGTGTGGTGGGGTGGTCAGGGAAACACGCTCCTTTCCCAAAACGACATGCACCTAGAGCAGCATCACAGCAGCGGTTCTTCAGCTCGTTTATCTCAGCATAAAGTCAGAAACAAAGATATTACAGTAATCTATCTGTTTTACTGTAGAGAAGGAGTTTATTCCTGACAAATGTAACATACTGATAACGCTGAAATTTGCCAGCTAATGTGAGAAAATGAAAGTGGGGATTAAGGTCAGACCGAACCCTGCAAGTGATAACAATTGTCTTAGTCAATCTGCAATTAAAAATCCCAGGACGCCTAACCAAGCGCGGCTGCACAGTCGTACTAAGTGGCTCATAATCGACACATTACAGCCTCTGATCTCTTATTACAGCGACAAATTGCCTCTGAGGATGGGAGAGGAAACGAAGGCTGGATTTATGACGCTGGAGCCAACAGCCAAACACCGAGAGCACCTTAAATCTATCCCTGTGAGAAAAAAACTGTTCGAGTTTGCGTTTGTACACCTGAAGTTAACGGGGAGAAATAAAAGAGAGATTTATGATGCTCGGCTAATTTTGTTCTCAGATGCTGCTGGCTGTGTTCACATTTTTCAGACACCAAGTTCAGGGCAGAGTTCTTCAGTTTTATGAAACTCAGTCGGATCCTTCTGAAACTCTAACTAGGAGCGAAAAACAATTAAGATAAAAATCAACAGAGATTTCACAGAAACGCTGCATGTCTGCTCCTGCTGAGGAGCTGCATTAAATCTTAATAGTAGCTAGTTTGCTACAGATGCCTGGGAGCAGAGACTGTGGCCGCACAAGACTCAGCAGGCCCCTGTTAACATGAGTCTGGTGGATGAATGTATCGCCATGCTGCGCAGCACGTTGCTGAGTCTGAGAAGGGCTCATGTCGTCACGACGACATGTTTCATCACCATGTTTCATCAAGACACAAGATGTCGTTTGCCCATTTCTTCGTCTTGCAATGCACATTTAAGTTATGTCGGATATTTTTTTCTTGTGGCTTTTTTTTTTTTTTTTTAACTTTAGAAATGTAAGCAAAAACAAACAAAAATGTATGGACTGTAAGCTGTAAGAGTGACTGTAGCAGACAAATGTGCTGCTGTTTTTCTTATCATACAAAGTGGCACAGATTTCAACAGGGAATAAAAAGTTTGTTTCTAAAAACAAATCTATTAAATTTACTCTGCATTATGAACATCCTCATGTTACATTGACATTCACGGGACGTTGTCAGTATAGTTTGATGCAAATTAAACCACTTGTGACCTTGGAGCTCCACAGATCCCCACAAATATTTGTTCTGCAGCAACACAACAAATAACTGCTGAAAAAAAAAAAAAAAAAAGACACCGAGTGTTTAGGTCCAATTTTCAGGGACAGTTTCAGGCAAAGTGCTACAATGGTCATGGGTGCCGAAAGTGCGGCATGCAGGCTATTTGTGGCCCTTCGGAAAGACTTTGTGTGACCTCAACCACAACTTAAGTATGTCACAAACATGGCCAACCAGCACAGGTGTTTGCACCAAAATACAACCAGTATTTTGGAAGAAGTGACCCTTTCTGTCATTGAACTGTGATTGTTTCTTAATCAATGCAAGAACACATTTTTGTGTAATCTTCTAAAAAGCGTAAGACTAAAGATAAAATCAGATTTTGGTCGCAACTAAGCTGTGACACAACAGATAAGATCAGGATTGTAATTGATAGACTGAGAGAGAGAGAGGCGGAGCAGCGTGAGGGTGCAAGTCCAGTGGATGTGGCAGGGTTTAGAGTCAGGAGCAGCCAAAACCTGCTCATGTTCTGTCTCCCATGGAAGCATGAAGGAATCACCTCATACGCTCTACAACCCGAGGCTTTGATTAAGAAGCAGCAGAAGGAGGACGGTCACTTGGCAATAAAAAAGGAGTAAAATTAAGCTCAGAACTCGTAAGCACTTGAAATCATTTACATCTAGTCATACTTTCTCTTAAGAGAGACAATCAAATCCAGAAAATCGAATAAAATCCAGTCTTCTTTTTCTGGTGGTAGATCAATGTTAAAGCTACTTTAAAAAAAATCTAAAAATGAGCAAAATGCTTTGTGTGTATTCAGATGACCTTAGTACTATCCATAATGCTCCTCTGGGAGAACAGAACATGATGTAACATGCCTATAATACTCAAAGTTATTGGGTCTTTATGAGATTCATTGGACAAGAAACAAGAAACACACTTTACCCTCACTGAAAGAAACCTGTACCTTTATTATATCTGATTTTCAATGCATTACATACAAGTTTAAAATCACATGACAGACCAGTGCCTGAGGATATGCAATGTTCAGGTAAGGCATATCAGCACATCTTCCTCCTGAAATGCAAGGATTACAAAGAGGCACTTGACAGTTTTATAAAACTGAACTGGAAACAGAAAATTACCCAAAATAACATTCTTAAAGGGGATGAAATGTAAAACTGCAGCAGAAAACAAATTATCACTGATTTCAAAATACAAATTTCATATGTTTATGATGACATTTTTTGAAAAATATTAAAAACTAACGAATAAAATGTTTGGGACTGAACAAAAAAAAACTGCTTTTGACAAGTGCAAAATATACTGATAACATTCCCATTTCCATATAAATGAGGTAACTACATAATGCATAATTATTGTACCAGCATTACAACCGTCCAATCGCTATGAAACTCAATACAATTTAACAGCAATTCGATCACTTCTGAAATGCATTACTTCCGTTTGTACAACATTTAAAACGCCTATGTTTCTGCTCATGTCTCTTGGCAAGCATATGGCATTTATAATAAAAAACAAAAAAACAAACAAGTTAACAAGTTGTGTTGATTTAATGCTGCAGCTGCTGGGACCGGTTTTTTGCCCACTGCATTTTGCTGATTAGCTGAGGATCAATAAAAGTTTCCCAGCTGCAACAGACTGCAATAAAAAGGTTAAGATTGTTGCCCGTGGCTGTCCGAGCCTGAACGCTGTCGGACGAGGAAGAAAAGCTTAGCACCGGGAATAAACCGTCTCAAATTAGAGCAGACGAGGAAGAGCTAAGATTAGACCAGCGCTCGGTCGGCAGCTCAAGATGTAGTGACGTGGCTATGCTTACAGCTGAGCAGCATCAGGGAAGCCCTGTTATGATCTGCAGGGCGTGCCATATTAGTCTTATCTAACACTCACACTCTTCTCAGCGTGGGGCTCCTGAGTAGGGCTCCCCTTATTTCAGCCTCTGCAGCGAGGCAGTACAGATAATCGGGGGTTTTCCAGACCTGGCCAATCAGGTGTCTGATCAGAAAGGCTATTAATAGAGAACCTGTGAGTGAGCTTTCAGAGGTACTGAAAGTGCCTTGTTGCTGAGTATTTACAAGAGTGCAGAGTCTAAAATTTTACATTAAAATATAAACGCAAAAGAACAGAGGGTTGCCAATCACATTAAGAAAAAGCTGACGTCATTATTGAACAAGCTGTAAATCAGAGTAAACTTTCATACTTCTGTAATGATTATTACTAGCTGAAGCGGTTAGACCACATAACACAAACAGGTGACACACAATGTGAAAAAAAAAAACCAACAAAAATTATATTTCAACATCTTCATTTCACTCCTTTTAAATCCTTTTATAGCATCCTTCAAACTGTCTAGTGTGCAAGGAGAAAACAGGAAGGACAAACAAGTCAAGGACATCGAGTTCTTAGCTGAAATCCCTGTCAGGGAAGATAAGAGGGGCGATGAGGGTCCAGAGGTAGAGCCCGAGGCCCAGCCAGCTAGAGCACATCTTCACCCACACGGCTGGCATCGTGCTCTGCATGGCTTGTGTGGTGGTGTCTGGTCTAACAGGGCACACACAAGGAGACGCACAAGTTAATAAACAACTCAGAATGTTACAGCTATTGACGTTTATCTGAACTTTTTTGAAGAAAATGTCCAAGGGTGGTTAAAATCTTTTTAAATGAATAAAAATATTCAATCTGACGTTTCTGTTGCTGTAAGGTGCCATCAGGTGGTTCTACGCAAAATAAAAAACTTAAGGCTAAACCAAATGAGTTCAAAATATTTAGGTGTTATCCTTAGTCTCATTGTGGTTTAAAATTTTAACCCAATCCATAAATATCCACCCAGCGAATGTACAAAAACTTTTCACATCTTTGTTTTATTTGACTGCATCATATTCGACCACCTGCTTTCATCTCCTAACAACACTTACTGGTACCAGTTGGTCAGCGTCATCATGATGTAGAGCGAGGCCAGGCAGAGGTGGAAGTGGAAAAAGGAGTAGCTATAAGTGACATTCTCCTCCTCATTGTCGACAGCCCTGCGCACGCCGTCCTCCCCCACGACTCCCTCGCCACCGGACCCTGTGCCCTCCTCTGTCTGCATCAGCTTGTTCACCTGAGCGTTGCTGGATGAGCGGATACTGAAGAGCGCAAAAGAGGATGAAACAAGTCAAGTAAAATGTTTTTTTTAGAGACATGGAAGGTATATAAACCATTAAATTATCTGTTTGAGGCTGGCTGCCATCTAAAGCTGAATAATATGGTGTAAAATATTAAGGTGTATAAAATATTTATACACCTTAATATTTGCCCAATTCCAGTATATTTTCATGGGATTATTTTGTGATGGACCCACTTTATCAGCCCCTTAATCCTTGATACAGCAGTCAGCTGCTGTATCAAGGATTAATTTCATGACACTGATTATCCATCAATCTTCTGTACAAAACCTCTGAGTTCTTCACAGATCAGATTAATTTATACTGAGCTTAAATTACACAAAGGGAGACAAAACACAGCCTGGAGTTTGTTTTTGTGGTGTCACTGCAAACTGGGCTCAGTATAACTGCATGCCAAGAAAGATTTTTGAAAACCTTGTCAATAACGCACTACTTTGTGTTTAAAATGTCCAACAATGCAAGGTGAAGTACCTTAGTCCTTTTACCACCAATCATTTGAACAATGATGACATAATGGATCTGTTGTAAGGTTTATGACCCAACAAGCATCAGTGCACCCAAGTTTCACTTCTGCTAAAGCAAACTTGTAAAGCAGCCTTCTTTAAAGCAGATTGGACTCTAACCTATACTGCCCTCTTGTGGCCATCAGACGAAACAACATGGCTTGAAGTTGCAAACTGAAAACTGATCCATTGAAAATCCTTCCCTGATGAAGGAGGATTGCTAGCAAGATGTCTGTTATACAGAAGTCTTCACATTTAAAGGAAGAAACTTTACAAAAATATGTATGTTACTTTAAAGAAACTTTTAAGTTCATTTTGGGGCAGCGCTGTAATGAGCGATGTAGCTAGTTTAGCCAGACCGAGGGCATACTGGTTAAAATGTATGTAAGCTCATTTGTTAACAATATGATTTTCATATGTTATGATTTTTCGATAGTATTTTGTGTGCATTTATGGACTTGAGATTCCCAACGAAGTTTGATCATGAAAAACAAATTAAAACAAGGTCCTGTTATGTCTACCTGGCGTAGAGAGTACAGAAGAGGAAGATGACCAAACCGACGATGCCCTGAGCGTCCCACCACTGCACGTGTCCTGAGTCTGGGCTGGCAGTTGGTTGGGTGGTGTTGGCGTGCGAGACGAGACTCAACAAGCTTGGATTACATTTCCGATCTAGAGAATATAATCATACGCAATGTTAGAAATCCATCACACTTCATAAAAGCTCCCAAAAACCTTCAAAAAACTTAAAGTAAAACTGTGGTGCATGATATGGACTTTCTGTTGCACAAATACATCCACATTTTTCTAAATTACCCTAATCTGCTGTACATTTTTACAAATCTGAGCATGGTATTTTTAACACCTACAGTATTTTTTTTTATTATTATGCAGTAAAATATCCTTCGTATTCTCTGAACAATCTCTTTTCTCACTTTGCTTTATATTTTTATTTATGAGTAAATTTACATTTTTCAACTTGCCTGTCACTTTGGTACTCCCGACTTTCCTCGCTGATGGACAATAAATGATATGTTGATATTATTTTACTCTTCTATTAATTTGCCACTTTACGCCACAGACTTTTTTTATACTAAAATTAAAGGTTGATTATTATTATTAATGATAATAATATTTTCAGTGGGAAATCCTGCAACAAGTTTGAAAAGAATGCAGAAAACATTCTTGTTTATCCACTAACAAACTACAGATCATACACAAAAAACACAAAGGTTGGTTACTAAAATTAGCTACAACTGTTTAGTGGTCAGGCATTATGCTACATTAGAACTCACCATCGTAATTGAAAAGCTGCGGCACGTTAACAAGCACATGCAGGAAACAATGAGCGTTAACACGATTTATTCAAAAAAAGAGGAGGGAATTGAGACTTTGGCTAGCACTCACTTGGATTGTTGGTCATGGCTGACCAAGTGACATACATGGTGTAAAGAGAAATGAGGGACGCCTGGAGGAGACCAGAGTGTGGCTGAGCTTCCTGTAATAAACAGGACAAAAACACAAACATTTAAGTGGCCAAAGTATGCAAAGTGGTAAGCATTAGCAATTCACTGCTTTGAATCTTATGGAAAGAGTTGTTTACTCTGAAAAAAATAAAATCTATTTTAAAATTGTCCATCTCCTACAATCCAAGACACAATGAGAAACTTTACCTGTATTTTTGGTAAGATGGACACAACAGAAATGATGAGGCAGAAGATGAGGTTGAGGCTGATGAAGACTTTGTGCTCAGTGCAGCCGTCTGGCTGCGTGTAGTAAATGTAGAAAAGCACCACAGCAGAAAAAGCCAGCGCATAGTGGAGGACGGTGAAGGACAAGAGACCTGAAATGAAGAAAAACAAGGTGAGACACAAAAAAGTCTAATTTGGGAAAGTATAGACACTGTCACTCTCAAAAGTCTACACACCACTTTAGTGAAGTAAATATATAAAATTAGACCGATAAATCAATTCTAAATCTTTTCCACATGTGAGACACACATCTTACACTGCTAAAATGTACAAGATCAATGTTAAATTTTATTTGGGAAAAGTTGAGAAATATTTATCATAGTATAAATTTTTTTACATTTAAAGACCTTGTGGGTAATTTTAAAAACCACTGTGGAAACTGGACAGAAATCAAGCTGCATAGCATAAGATGCAATTCAAAATGTCATATTTAAAAATACTCCATATTTAGAAGAACAGAACTACCACATTAAAAAAAGCAAATAAACAAAAAGTTATTTGGATGAATGAAAATAAGCTGCTTTGCCAGAGATAGATGTCAAATATAATGCAAGAAGCTTTCAGTTTGTTGGGTTAGTTTTAATCAATATTTGTTTCTATCATTATTGTTTGCACATTTTACATGACAGAAATCACAATAGAGATATTGAACCTTCCTACTACAACTTCTGTATGAACATTAGAATGTTCATCTTTTGTGCTTAGATATTTTAGACATTTGGTATGACTCCTGCAGGAACCTTATGGTCAGGATGAGCATTTATCTTTTATATGTACCTATAATTACTAATAAGAAAGCTGCCAGCTTTTCTTGTATCTCCTCATCTCCACAGGTTTGCCATCACCCTTTGCATTATCAATTAATGTGGTGGAATGCTCCAGCATGCATCACATACATCCTCCACCTTAGACACTGTGGATTTCTATAACTCTTACACTAAATACTGGAAATTTTGATTTTAGCCCCAGTTTTTGTTTTTAAAAAAATGTATGTTTCACAACTTTAATACAAGGTGTAAAGTCAACCATAATAATCTTAAACTTTGTTTTTTTGCATGTGTTTTTTGTTGTTGTTTTGTTTTCCAAAAACTTCACCTGCAAACCAGCATTTGTTCTGGGTTTCTTCAGCATTTTCAACCCAGATCTTATTCCACGAGTGAGCGAAGTCAATCAGGAGGATGAGCTGAATCAAAATGAAGATGAATGATCCTACTAATCCAAAGTAAAACCACACTGTGAAAGATAAAGAAAAATGACTCGTAAGTTTACTATTAAGGTTTTAAACCTTAACCTATATATGGAAATATGATCAACAGGAAATACAGAAATTAGTCCTCACCAGAATTAAACGCTCCATCCGGAATAAAAAACGCTCCCACTGTGATCCCAACTAGTATCAGAAATTTAAAGAACCAGAATCTGGAGAAGAAAAA
The DNA here is from genome assembly GCA_010277075.1 of Poeciliopsis retropinna. Taxonomy (NCBI): domain Eukaryota; kingdom Metazoa; phylum Chordata; class Actinopteri; order Cyprinodontiformes; family Poeciliidae; genus Poeciliopsis; species Poeciliopsis retropinna. The sequence goes on along the minus strand of VMRM01000007.1, from coordinate 17,247,559 downwards.
TTAATTTACAACTGCAAGATGAGGATGACAAAAAGTACTGCAGCTCTGCCCAGATGTGTCCAGTAAAAAGCCACCAGGGCTCTCACCCATTTTGAATCACTGCTCTTGGGTCTCTGCTGTTCCGGACGCGAATCATTATGGCCGAGAACAGAAAGAAGAAGCAGGCCATAGCAAAACACATGCGATACACAGACTTGTACCCCACCATAACGTCACACTTGACCTGGTTTTCGATACCAAGTATGGTCGTTCCTCCCTGGCAAAATCCTGGGATCTACAGAAGGAAAATTAGACACATGAAGTAAAATTTCTCACAGATACACAAACTGCCTCTCTTAGTACACAGATCTTTAAATTTAGGAATATCAACACAAATACAACACCTGAAAGTGCAAAAGTATTCATATCCCTTCCCATTTTTTTAACTTGACAGCCACAAACTTTAATGATTTTCTACCAGGATTTTATATTGACAGATTAACACTAAGGAACAGATAACTGTGCAACACATATGCATAAAGACTCCTTTACTAATATCCCAAAACAAAATCCATTGTCTATCATCTATTCAGCATGAACTGTATATTTGTACAATTTGACACATGATGCATTTTATGAAGTTGTGTAAACCCCATTGTTATATTCCTTTTCTTATTATTACGACATGTTGGTTGTGGGAGCTCACTTTGCGGAGTTGTGTTTCCATTCCAGGTAGGATCATGATGACAGAGACCATAGTTCCCAGAAGTAGAAAGAAAGAGAAAACCAGCCGTGTCACTGTGGAGTTATTGGAGGATGGACAGCAGCCACACACAAGGCATGGTGCTGAGCCACACAGACATGAGGCCTGGAGATAAATGTAGACAATGTAAAACACCAAGAGGGTTTAAATAATAATAAAAAATTAATAAAATCCCTCAACATCAACTACCTTAATACAGGTCAAGGCCAAGTAGATATCATAAACCTGTTGTGTTTTATTGGAAATACTGACCTAGTAAATAATCTACAAAATATTTCTGTAGATCTAGGCTAACAAAACTTGACAGCACTTGCTTCTTGGCTTTTTGTCACATACTTAATCCTGTTAAAATAAGGCTTTAACAATTTCAACCATCCACTTGTACAACTTATTAAAACCTGGCTAAGCTAAGGCCACTAGTTGCTGTTTATTTAAGAGAAATAAATTAGCACACATACAGCTGGTTAAACCTGACCTCGTTACACTGTAACATTAAATGTCAGCTTACATAAAGGTAAACAATTTGAACAGTTTTCGCTCTTATTCAGTCATACTGAAGAGTAGCCTCTCAAACAAAATCTGTCTGTATGTTTCAGAGCAGTAAAGTACGGCTAACATGCGATTGAACTTACTATTTTATCATATGTGGAAGATTAAAGTTAGCCTTAGCTTTCAGGTAGATAGGTCATGTTAGCGCAAATCCATTTTGACCACCGAGAACAAATAGCTGCTGTTTAAAATGTGAGACAACTCTTTATCACAAACAGATACTCACACAGCTGGCCAAGGAGCACAAAGCCATACAGGCCCCCATTTTATCACGTCAAAGAGTCGAAATGTTTCGGGTTGTGCCTTCTTCCTCTGAGCTGCCTGGACAAAACCACAAACTAACCGGAAGTAACTTGTTGTTTTTCAAAATAAAAGTGCCAACAGGTTGCAAGTCAAACCTGCTCCATCACTATAGTGTCCAACATTTTCGCCATAAGGGTCAAAATCGTCAAGATAAAAGTACTGCAGGGCCGCAAAATGTATTTAGTTATTATTTTTTAAAGTTTATAGATAAATTTCTTGCAACTTTTTATTTCATCTGCTCAATAAAATAAAATATCAAACATGATTTTCACATAGCCCACATTTCTGTATTAAAAATATGTTTAATAGGTCTGATTGGTCTGCAAGATTTTTTTCAGTGTACAAGAGGACTTTGTAAATCTTTGTAGATCCAAAGCATCTTTAACAAGTGTTCCTAAAAGATAAGCATAGTGTTTCCAAATTTTAAAATTTTGTGAGGTTTTTCCAGATATCTTAACATCTTGTTGTGAAATATTTGAAGTTTTATATCTTTTTCTTTAGGATAAAAATACATCCAAATTATTTGGACTATTTCTGAGTAATTATCACGGCATAATAATAAGTAATCTGACAGGTTTGTTTGTGTCTCTATTGTGTTGGTAGTCTGAATGGTTTATGGGCCATTTTCATGTGTAGTTCCATCTCTTGCGCAGACATAAACATGCAATGAATAAATAAATTTCCAATCAGATTTTGCACCAAAGACTTAAGAATAAACACGATTTTGCGGAGCTCTTTAAATGTGTATACATTTGAAATTTTTTAAATTGACATTTGTGACTGTATACAAAATAGACCAGCAAATATTGCAGTAAGCATATTGGGATCCATACTATATTTATAGTCGATGTGCATATCTTTTTCTGCTGAAGTAAAACTAAGAAGAGCACTTTCAGTGTCCTTATGTCCACAAATAGACAGTGAACACAGCAAGTCTGAAACCTGCCATCTGTCCTTTCCTCTAAACGTCCCATGAGTTCAGAGTCTGTTGCTCAATAGTGCTAACAAAGACAAGTCTGTCAGGTACTGGCACAACCCCCCTGAGAATTCTAACAATTGAGCTGACAGGCTTTGGTTATTTTCTATATGGATGTTTTTTGGGGAGGTTGAGAGGGTATCCTCTTTGTCCAGTTTAGAGTTGTAGGGGCACTGGAGCCTATTGCAGCTGTTAATAGGGAAGAGGAGGGGTACTCCTTGTCAGTCCCTCAAAGGGCCAACACAGAGAAAAACATGAACACAAAGAATATGCAAATTCAACAGAAAGGTCTGCAGCCTTAGGTGGTCTGGTCTTAGTGAATCCGAACTGTCATAGCAAAATACAGTGTACAAACAATGGGAATGGTTGTTGTGCACAACCACCCAGTATCAGTGCCTGTGCATTTGCAGTCTTGACTGCAAGTCCTCTGTAATCACCTCTTGCCTTTGACAGTGGCAAATACACTTGGCTGGCTGCAGCTGGCATTGCTTGTAGTTTGTGGAATGCGGCATTCAAGATTCCAGCTTGCCTCTCATGCACTTCTGCACTTTCATCACCTATTTCAGGGATATTCCTTTTGTTTTTTCTCTTTGCTGTAACAAAGAACATATATAGTGCAAAAGACTTTCTTCTTTTGGTCTCTTGGGGTTAGGAATTGTGACTTTTTATTAGATTTTGATCTTCTTTTCTCCTATCAAGACAGAAAATAATAAAACTTCGCTGAGGAGGAAGGATGTCATCAGGTAGATTTTCCAATAAGTTGGTCTAGTCTGGATCACATGTTCACAGGAAACCAGAATATTTATAACCTTGTTAATATTTATTAACATGGTTATATTCTGTCTATATTCTGTCTGGTGGTAAAACATCCAGACAGAATTACACCACACAATGTGACTCATTATTCCATACGATCTTTATCTATACCCACTTACGTGTGCATTGTCATAAGGGGGCTGGTGCACACCTCCAGCAGGTAAGAGGCAAGGTACAAACTAGACAGGTTGCAAGTTCATCACAGTGAAACAGAAACACACAAAACAAACAACCATACTTGCACTCACTTATAACTAAGGCAATTTAGCCAGAACAATTTATCAAAGTTTGTACTGTGGGAGGAAGCTAGAGTACCTGAAAACAACATCCACATCAGTGTGCAAATGTATGCAGAAAGATTCCTGGGCTGCAATTTGAACTCAGGACATTCTTGATACAAAACCACAGCGCTATTGATTGTGCAGCTGTGCAGCCCATATACATTTATATTGGCAAATTAGAATTATTTTTTAATATAATGGAATATATTTCTATTTGTTCCTCATATTAAAATCAATTCACTATGGCCCACAGTCTAAGATATAAACAATTAAAACTTGCCTTACTTTGGTTAATTTATTTTACAATTATATGAGTAGCCGTTGCTGCGCATGCATAAACATACATCAGAATGACAGAGTGTCAAACAAAAATGAAGGTGCATCAAATATATAAGCTTTGTTAATGTTATATAAATAAGCCATGGCTCTGATTGAGGAAAAGATTGTCATTGCTTTTTAAACAGTACTAATCAGTACTCTTCTGTTAGTTGAACTCTAACTGACTCTGTATTTTTTACTACAAGTTGGAGGGGTGTGCTTAACTTTCAGAAAAACATTTGAGCCATTTTTTCTCTCTCTTCAGGATGCCTGGCCTTCTTCGCCTTCCTGCTGGCGCGTTCGCCTTTGCAACAGCCGCGGTGATTGGTTAATTTGGACCAATGAGACACCGCTATCTACTCTGACGTTGACAACGCAGAAGGTTTGTGCGCGAAGGTGCAGATGTTGGCGGTTTGAATAGAGGCACAAAGGTAGCAAAAGGTCCGCTCTTCAAGCCGAGCTGCACTTGACGGTGAGAACAATTGCTCTCATTGAGTTGTCTTCTCTGAGTCTATGAGTGCCTAAGAAAGCTTTGGCAGCGATAAAGGTCGTTGTTGACTGTTTACTCAGTGTTTAGAGCTTTGAACAGAGTAGGTAAAGTCACTTTTTGGTACTAAGTAATAACTGCCGTTGTTCACCAGCAGCCTTTCAGGATATCACAAAAAGTACTTTGAAAATCGCTTAAAACATTTTTAATGTAATTTATTATTACTATCTAACCATATAAAGTAGACAATAATGAGTTAATTGGCAAAAACTTTGTTTTTGTTTCTCTGTTATGTAAGCTCAATCTGTTTTTATACGTGTAATTACAATATTGTGTTCAAATAATAGATTTTTAAAAATTGCATCATGAATGATTCTATTTTCAGTCTCAAATCTATATATTTTAGGTATTGCAAATGCTGCCTCCAGCTTTTTTTTTTTTTTTTTAATAAACACAACAAAGACTAGTACAGCAGTTGTGTTGCCCCTCCCCGCCATTTTTGCACAAATGAGTGTGCAACCTCCAGCTGTGGGGACTCAGCTTTTAACCTGCCTTTCTCTGCGGGGTAACTATATGCAAACATTTAGCTAAAGCCGATTGCATTAGAGAGGTAGAGAACATGTTTTGACTGGGGTTTAATGTTATGCAACAACTGTAACTTGTGACACAATATGTATTAAAAAAACTTTTTTAGTAGTTTGTATGTATATTTAAGGAATGTGCATGCAACTTTTCAAACTCGCATCTCCAAAGTATTTGTCCCAATAGACGTTATTAACTCAACATTTATCTTATCAAGTAGTTGAATATTTCATCATCATTCAGCTGCAAAGTTTTCGGATACAAATTATTAACAGTAGTACTTTAGTTGTCTGATGGTTTGCTCAGAACAATTGCAAATATGAGTCCAAAGTTAGAAAGGCTTGCATGCCTTGCAATAAGATAAGAGCTTTCTGGATAAGATGTAGCTTTATTTCAAGTGACATGTGTATTGTCCCAAATGCTTAGCTCCAAATGAATTGTAAGATTTTAACTTTCAGTTTTTTGTCTTCTGCAGGAGACAAAAAGACAATCTTTCTGTAAAATGGCAAACTGTGATGGTAAGTATAATCTAATGGAATGCACTTGCACTTGCATTTTTTAAGACCAGCATTTTCTAAAACATTTCTGTCTCCTTCAGTTTTGATGTCAGATCTGAATTTGGAAATCAAAGCAAATTAGTTAATTCAGTTTCACTGACAAAAAAGTTTTGATAATACGTCATTTTAGAAAGTAAAACAAAATTTTAAATTGAAGTTTGCAATTGAAAAAGATGGGTTATAATTTGACTACAACTGAGTATTTAATGAGATTCCTGTTTTTACAGACATTCAAGTGAAGGAGCTGAACAAGCGTGCATCAGGTCAGGCATTTGAGGTCATTCTGAGCCCCTTGACCCCTGATGCCAAAGCAGAGTTCCCGCTGTCCCCCAACAAGAAAAGGGAAACATCTCTTGATGAAATTAAGAAGAAATTGGAAGCTGCAGAGGGAAGGCGCAGGGTATCAGAACACAAATGGCTAATAGCACAACAAATAAACTTAGCTATTATACTGTGTTAACTTATGCGAAAGGACTTCTCTTGTCTTCCTTTTAGAGCCATGAAGCCGAAGTTCTGAAACATTTGGCTGAGAAACGAGAGCACGAGAAGGAGGTCATCCAGAAGGCCATCGAGGAAAGCTGCAACTTCAGCAAGCAGGCGCAGGAGAAACTCAATCAGAAGATGGAGGCGAACAAAGAGAATCGCTCTGCCCGGATGGCAGCTCTCAACGAGAAATTCAAGGAGAAGGTCAGATTTTGATCCTGTATCTACTTTCTTCTCATCTATAATTCCGTACAAAACTTATAACTAATGTGATTGTTATTGTTTTGAAATGTTTAACAGGACAAGAAGCTTCAGGAGGTGAGGAAGAACAAGGAGGCCATAAAAGAAACCGAGAACTAACCTGTTTCTACTCTTATTAGAGATATAAGCTATCTGTCTGACAACCATCTTAATGATGCTGGTTGTAATTATGCTGTAGACTTCTCTGGTTAGTTTTATATGTTGTCTGACTTTTCTTTTTTTTTCTGGAGTTCTGTTTGGCAGCTGACTATACTGTATTTTTTTCTTATATAAAAACAGCGGCTTGTAATAAGTTAGTTGTTATATTTACCAATGTCAAAACAACAACAAAAAAAACTTAACAGACTCTTCCAGACTGTTGATAATGCTGTATATCTGAACTGACTATATGATACAAGGGTTCAACCAACCAGATTCAATTCCAGTATTTTGGTTTGTGCAGGACTGTTGTTGTCTTTGACCTCACAAAATTTTGGATAAAATTTTATTTTTGTATTTTCTACCTTTTTTGGAACGGCAGACTATGGTGTAACATCTTCATGAAAGCTGAAAACTGTTACTTAATTGTTAATAAAAACTTTGACAATACTGACACCCTGTGACCGTCATACGTTATTAAAGTTAAATGAATTTGTCTCCAAAATTGAGGAAAACTTTTTTTTTTAAATGAATTATTTTGTTGTATTTTTAAAATAATTAGAACTAAATAATCTTGTTATTCTTTCATGCTCAATTTTGACTTTATAGTCAGATTTAATATGTGTGTAAAAGCACATTTGCATCAAAGAAAAATGTTATAAAAATGTTGATAAGTTTTTACTTTATATATATCAATATTCCAAACAGAGTTATTTGTAAACAGGTTTGTATTTTTGCAATTACTTGTGATTTGCATTCTATTACGATCATGAATTTCAACTTTCGCTTTATAAAAAACTGACCGGACGTACTGAGAATTTATTTAGGTTGGACAAATCAAAGTGGAAAAATAAAGGTTAGATTTTCAAAACCTGATGGCTCTGAAAATCTGTAAAACTAAGCTAAACTCCAGGCTAACTGTTCAAGTACTTCTGGCAGATTATTAATTTAACATGTTATTGGATTGTGTTTACTGAACTGTGTGGTTGCTTGATTGTGTCTCCCCTGCAAAAGTTTTCTGAGACAAAGCTGTTTACACCATGTATTACTGGTGAGAACATTGAGGTAAAACCTGGATAGCCCAATCTGCAGTGTTGGGAAGGAGGAGTCTAGCCTGAGTTTTATAGGTTTGTTTACATCTGTTAGATTTTAGCACAGGCTTGCAGTCAGAGACACGCCTGTACCCCAAATTGGATTGGTTCCACGAGATTCCATCTGTTGCATAATTTTGCTCAATTTGATTAAAGCTGTTTCAGTTTATTTACATCTTCAGCAACTTTACTTTTTTCTTCTTGTCAGCGTTCTGATGTGTAATGTGTTCAGTACTACAGCATCCTACACATTCATTTCTACTCCTGACAAAAAATGTTTAAAAATGTTCCAATATTTCAAATCAATTTCTCTCTTCAAATACGTGTTTCCTGGTGACACGGTGACAGCTCTGCAGAGATGAACCGAGAATAGAACTTCAAAATCTGTGTCACTGTTCCTTGTCCACTATGATGTTTACTACTGCCAACTGATCAGCCAGATTTCTGTGCCTCTTATGATGTTATCAACACAAATGCATACTTAGAAAACGAAAAATGCAAAATCCTGCTTTAAGAATTTGACAGTATATGTGTGGACACATAGTCTGTGTCAAACGGTCAGTTTTGCTGTGTTACTTCACCAGCCTTCACACTGCAATGTGTTCAAAGAAATCGTTAGCACCATCAAACCAAAGCAACGCCAAAGCAACTTGTTTGCAGCCCATATTCCCCAAAGTTATATCATCCAGCGGACAGGCACCAGAAAGAGCATGTGTTCACCGTTCACACTGGACACCCTGATCCAAGTGTGTAAGAAATATACACTGTGGAGGATGATTTAAATCCAGAAACAATAGGGATTTGTCAGTGAAAGGGACAGCAACAAAGGAAGCGTTGTTACTCAATGCAAAACAAGGAAGATCACAGACCATAAAAGTGATTTCACCACAGCAACCAAAGAGAGACATTGCTTGTTTTACTTACTTAATGATATTCACTGGGATCTGAAGGGACTGTATGCCTTTTCAAAGCATTTCCACACCTGGAAACAATGCACATATGCCTGGATTCATATGTGCATTGTTACAATCTCAAACCTCATTGTTTTTTATGTATTGAGGTTATACATTAATGTTATATATATATAATGTTAAATGGATACCACTAGATAGATAGATAGATAGATAGATAGATAGATAGATAGATAGATAGATAGATAGATAGATAGATAGATAGATAGATAGATAGATAGATAGATAGATAGATAGATAGATAGATAGATAGATAATCACAGTGACTTTAAGCATGTATTTTCAAGAGAGAAGGGGAAAGAGAGCGAGAGAGAGAGAACGGTTGCTTCCCGCTTTCTCACAGCAGAATGAATTGACTTGAATTAGTGAAAGTGGTGTCCATTTAACCTTTGTTGTTGTGGGTGTTGGTTTCCAAGCAACAGTGAAAAAGAGACCAGTCGCAAAGGCTGCAGGTGAGACGTCCGCACGTGGAAACAGGAACAATGGCATGTGTAAAGTTCGGGGTTATGTAAAAACCTTAACGGTGATGCAAGTACAAAAAAAACACAATCAACACATATAGAGCGGTAAGGAACAAGATTCTAATTTTTTATATTCAGATTATTGTTAAGCTGCGTATAACATCTACAAATGTCTTAAAATGTGAAAGATTAAACGATAAGCAGTAAACAGATCAGCTGATTAAGACACTGACAGCTCAGTCCTCTCAGCACCCACTATGTGACAGAAACGCTGTGTATCAGTGGAAGAATTTGTGTTATCAGTGCCTTGTCCTACCCAGCCAAACGGAGGGCGTGATTGGTTGACACGGTGATTTCTGATGCCGGACAGAGCAGCAGCGTGCACGCTGATTGGTCAGAAGAGCTATCCGTCAGAGCGCGTTGGTTTCCTCCTCAGCAGCCGAGCTGCAGCCCGCTGCTGCTGTAGTGACGGTTATCTCCTGCCAGTCCGGCCCATCAAATAATGATACCCATGCTCTACACGGCTCTAATTGTTTCATCGACGGGTATATCTGACGCCTCGTACTGACTCTGCCCCGGACAGGTAGGTGCTTTCTGTACGCGCTCGGCTGAGCCGTCAACATTAAAGGCATCTCGCTGCTGTAAAATAGACGGCACGCCGTGAGAGAAGCGCCTCGAAGGCACAACCCGGGCAGGTTTTTTTTATTTTTTATTTTATTCCGCTTTTCAGTGGATATTTTGGCTTTATTAAAAGCTCATTGAAGGTTTCATGCGATGGGAGATAACAGCAAGCGGACGGTTCGTTTTTAGACACAACTGCGGGTTTATTTTCAATTCCTCTAAATTAGCAAATTGCCCCGCCGATCAGGTGCATACGAGCCTGACACAGTTGCCAGCAGCAACAGGCCCATTTAGGCCCGGTTTTAATTCGCACAGGGCCACACAGACCTGTCTTATTTCCATGAGTCGACTTTGTTTTTCGTCTCCATCTATAAATATTTTAAAGGATGTCAGGGCTCACTGGACGCCGAAGGGCGTGGACCTGTGTTACGTAATGCTCCATTCATCTCTCACGCCTCTCCTCCTCATCCTCAGCACATGTTCATCCCACTGTGTCTGATCTGTCTCAGCTCCCTGCCCTCCCCATGGAGCAAGGAAGGAATATACAGCAGCTCATATATGATCCAGGGATCATGGCACTGATTACATGTGTTTCTAATATACAGATGGTATAGAATAAAGATATTTAGTGGTGCAAAAAATGCTAAACATCAAATAGGAACACTAAGAGTCTATGTATATGCTTTCTTTTTTGCATCAAGGCAGCATGTTTCTATGTCTATATATATAAATGTGTGCGTGTTTATGTATTGTGGACTTTTAATGAATAAAACGAATGAGCAAATATCCTTTGTTGTTCCACATTAGGGACGCTCAGGTGTACCAGCAGCAAGTTAAAGGTAAATTGAAGTATGCATATTCAAACTAACATAAAAACAAGAAAATAGGTCAATTTTTTATCATAATAAAAATACTAATAACATTGTACAATTTCTAAAAATAGCACTCTCAGATCAAAATAATTTTTTTAGCTGAGTAGGGTTATTTTAAAAATAAAGGTACAAGATGTGGATTTTTGTGCGTAGAAAACAACAACAGACTATGAGAAGTTGTCAAAAGCTTATAAAACGATTATAACTACATTGGACAGGTGTTGGTTATCTAAACAGGAAATGAACGTTGATGCTGTCACTGGTTCCTGCAGCTTTCTTTGAAGATTTGTTTTACCTCCCTTACCATCTTGTGTATGGTGGAAAGATAAACATGGTTGCTTGTCTAGTCTTGTTTCTAAAAGGTGGTTGATTTTACACGTTTTAATTGTTGCACTGACCATATATGCAAATTTAGACAAATCCCTATTTCTTGACTTATGGAGATGAGCACACAAGAACCTTACTTAAATTGCATGTTCTTTAATTTTTTTCTACTTTGAAGCGGTTCAAAGGGAAATGTCATATTGTGATGCAGGGAAACAAATCCTTAAATACCAGTATTAAGTAATTACATTGCAGTAAGGCTTGTAAATGTGGATGCCACTCTAACGTTGTATGTGACTGAATGTAGAAAGAAACAGACATAAACAAAATGTTATTTCCTGATAAGAGCCCTGCTTACCTGTGCAATGGCAGATCACAGGACATGCAGGTTTTGTGTCAAACCTGTCTGACAACAATCTTCTTACATAAGTATGAATAAGTTTGAAATGATGAGTAATTTATATTCAAATGGTGCTTTTTAAATACTACATTTGAGATCGTAGAAGATTAGAAAATTATGATCAGGCCAATAACAATATAGAAGTTTGTTTGGGCTTATTTTTCCTGTTTATTGCTTATTTTCAAAAGGAACATTTAATGCAGCAAACACGCCTCATAGGAACACATTTTTTAATTTACTCACAGTTCATTATTAAACAGAGTTTTTACTTACAGTTTATGAAGCAATTAGAAAAAACAGAGTAAGTAGTCAGGTTGGTCTATAGAATTTCACAAACATGGGAAATAAGAATGAGCTTACTAAGCATTGTTAATTTCTAAACGTATAGCGTTTGATTGCTTTGCTGCTTCCAAATAAGTAAAAATGAAAAGTTAATTATAAACCGCTCTTTTACATTGTGCACGTTTTGGAAATTAATGCCACCGGTAATGTACAACAAGAAACACTGGTTGTTTACGGCTTCCAAATATTCAAATAAAATAAAAAGTTTTGTTTTCTGATTAAAAAGAGATTAATCAAAAGCCAGTACAGTGACACAGCGCAAACATGCAGACTGAAGAGTTTTTATGGTTCAACTAAAAGCAACTTTCTTATCTTTACTCAGGTCAGTTTGCAGTGGGCCTGTGGGAAACTGAGAACAACCACTCAGTCAACCTGCTGTCGTCTCTACACTGATAGCTTCTATAAAAACAAATCTTATGCAAACACACCCAGGAGTTATGGATGTAAAGGAAAATTTATGGATTGGAAAATGCACATGGCCAAACTGAAGACCAGCCTTCAACAGTAATACAACACCTCTATGTAAATAAGGGCAAAATGGTATCAACCCAGTTCAACTTGACAGGTTACAACTCTGTAGTAACAGGACAGCAGCAAAAAAATATATTTTAGGTTCTAAATCTGTTTCAAAACGATTTATTGAATATTAAAGATGACTTGTGCTATGTGATCTTTTGCAATTTTAGTTAAACAGCTGGAGCTATGTTGTCTCAGTCTAGAGATTTCTTCCTAGCAGCAGAACCTGCTGATTGAAACCAAGTTTGTTAGCCGAGTTCATCCTTTCCAGTTGATGACAGCTAACAAATGCGGGATTGAACAAACCTCATTTATTATGCATTTATTAATAAATGTGTTTTAAGGGGGGAGGATTAAGAATAATAAGTTGGGGTGATTCACCTTTAATTAAGTTATCCTGACAACCTCTGGCCAGTGTAAAATCAGTTTCCTTCAAATATTGCCACCAGAATACCTTAAGCCAGTGGTTCCCAAAGTGTGGGGCGGGCCCCCCAGGGGGGCGAAGTGCCATTGCAGGGGGTTACGGGAAGTGGTATGGATGAAAAAAAAGAAAAAGTTACACAAAAGTGTTTCACTGTAAAGATGGTTTGTAGTGTGTTTTCTTGCTACCTGAAGTGTGAAATAAACTTCAGTTTTACAAAATATGTGTATAGGTCTATGTCTGTTTGAATGATGTGTGTGCCCAGTTGATTTTGTTTTTCTTTTTTGGAGGAGATTAGAGAGGCCTAGAAAATCTTTGGGAACCACTGCCTTAAGCATTGCTGAAAACTATGGGGCTAATTTATGACACGGTTGACTTATCAGAAGATTAAAATCCATTGTGTTATTTAATATAAGGTGTAAAATACAGCCTGTGTAGATGAACTTTGCTTGGTGACAAGAAACAAGAAGGTCTAATTGGTTAACTTTCTTTTATTTGTTAAACTAAAAAAAAAAGCAAACAGTAATGCAATGCATTTTCACAGAAAACTAATAGACCAGTGCATTAAAGAGAAAGATTCCTCTGAATATTTTAATTTACTTTATGAACTTTGTGACATTAACACTGCTCTAATGGATAAAAAAATATGCTTCAATGAATCTTAAATAAGTGCAAAATAATTGAGTTCATGTTTAAAAAGTGTGGATATTGTAGTTTTTAACTGGTTCCAATGTCAAAAAACCTGAAAACATTATGGAATATTTATAAAATCTCTCTTCAAGTTCAGATTTGAAAAGTCTAAATATGTTTGATTTGTTGCTAGATGTGCACAGCTATAATGCTTATATAATTTAGAAGTTTTAAAGCCCTTTACTTTGGCTGTAAAGGTCTTTAAAGATCAATTTAAAGATTTGAAGCAGATGCCAACCTTTGTAGGAGCTAGCAGTTAGCTAGTTGTAGTTTTTTCAGTGGAAAACTTCCTTTTGGTCTGCAACTCTTTTTTTTTTTGTCAGGTACCAAAATTCTACCACACATACGGTTAAGAGGACAGAAAGCTTCTTCAATGCTTGTGCAACTTAATGTTGTCAGCTAGTCTGATGTGTTGTTTTTAGCATCCAACTCTAGCAACACAACTGACCAATAACTCAAAGGCTGGCTCCTCTCATACTTCAAAATGACATTGATGCAAAGCATCAAGTAAAAGCACTCACCAATGGCCCATAATAATAGCCTGGAAAGGAAGAGCATACTACACTGTGCTTTTCGAGAAAAATTTCATGAGACAAGTATTATGCAATTTTCATGTTGCAATGTGAGGATTACCGAATAACTTTTACTTAATATTGCTGTGCTCTGCATAAAGGCACAAATACACACAGATAGAAACGTCCTCTTTGTCAGATTCAAATGTTCATTGCTTCTTTTCTCTTTCCCCTCTAGTCTCCTGGTTGCAATGGCCACGGTAGTCATGGAGCAGATTGGCCGGCTTTTTATCAACGCCCAGCAGCTCCGGCAGATCCCTCAGCTGCTCGAGTCAGCCTTTCCGACGCTGCCTTGCACTGTGAAGATTTCTGATGTCCCAAGGGTGTTCCGCGAGCGCCACATCCTCACAGGCTACAGGCAGACGGACCAAAGCTGGCGGTACTACTTTCTCACCCTCTTCCAGAGGCACAATGAGACCCTCAATGTGTGGACCCACCTGCTGGCGGCCCTCATCATCCTTGTGAAGTGCCAGGAGATCTCAGAAACGGTGGATTTTCTGCGTGATCCTCATGCACAGCCCCTCTTCATTGTCCTCCTGGCAGCCTTCACCTACCTCTCCTTTAGTGCTCTTGCCCACCTCCTCTCTGCCAAATCAGAGCTCTCATACTACACCTTCTACTTCTCGACTATGTCGGGGTGTCCGTCTACCAATACGGGAGTGCTCTGGCGCACTACTACTACGCTATAGAGAAGGAGTGGCACAGTTCAGTGCAGGGCTTCTTTCTGCACACTGCTGCTTTTTTGGCTTGGCTCACTTGCTTCGGGTGCTGCTACGGCAAATACGCAAGGCAAGATCTGCCCAAGTTTGCCCACAAGCTCCTCCAAGTGGTGCCATCGGCGTTAGCTTACGGCTTAGACATCAGCCCTGTGGTCCACCGCATCTACAGCTGCTACTGGGAAGGCTGCTCCGACCCAATAGTGTGGTACCACTTCTACCACGTGATCTTCTTCTTAATCAGCGCCTACTTCTTTTGCTGCCCACATCCAGAGAGTATGCTCCCTGGAAAGTGTGACTTCTTTGGGCAGGGCCACCAGATCTTCCACGTGCTGGTGGTGGTGTGCACCCTGATGCAGATTGAAGCACTGCGAACTGACTTCACAGAGCGCCGCCCGCTCTACGAGCGTCTCCACGGAGACCTCGCCCACGACGCCGTGGCGCTCTTCATCTTCACCACTTGCTGCTGCGCTCTCACTGCGTTTTATGTGCGTAACCGTGTGCGTGCCTCCCTCTACGAGAAGAAGGAGTGAGGAAGGAGTACATCCAAAAGCAAGGAGGGTTAATTTATTTTACTCTGTAGTGACGGTTTTAAAATAATTAACATGTTTTTGTCTATGAGGAATATTGGTTTGTGACAGTGACTTTTGCTTATTTCTTCTGCCAAACTACAGTAAAGTAACGTGACTGAGGATGTGACATGCAGTAAGGGGAAAGGGAAGCTGGGACTGTGTTGGTAGCCATGCAAATTCTACTCGGCTGTTTTACTTTAACATGCGAAAACTGTTATTTTATACAGGTGAGTAGATACGTTGGAGAGTGTTTTAAAATGCCCTTTGAACTTTGTTCTGTATAAGCTACCTGCCTTAATCAGATTGTAGCATTTTAAGTTATGCAAACAGTTCAATCAAAATTTATAGGCTGGAATCTAGTAATTCCAAGCCAATATCCTTTTCCCTGCAGATTTTACCCAGCCTTTCATTATAAAAGCAGGCATATTTGTCATTAATGGATAGTCTTGACTTTTTAAAGTGAGTTTATATAAAGTTATTATAAGTAATAATTTCCTTACCTGACTGACCATGAGTTTGTAGAAAGAAATGATGAATCTTCAGCGCAGTGGTAGGGTAACAGCTGGTCTGATGGAAGGGCATGCAATCAAACAGGTTTAGAAATCTGTTTCTTTGCATTTTTAGTTTAAACTAAAAATACTACTACCAGAGTAAAAATGTGGAGAAAAAAAGTATCCCTGGACAAATGTGGATTAAGAGATTTAGTGGATGATGTAGAGAATTCAAGCAAGGCTGATTTTTGAAAGCGAATGTCAAAAATGGATCAATCCTCTTTAAGTCACATATAATATTCTTGATATACGTATGTGCTGACGTTCTATCTTAGTCTGAGCTGAGCAGTGATTTGATTTTCATACTGGTCATCAACTACTCAGAAGCAGATCAAGGTTGACTTCTTAGTAGGGCTGCAAAATATCAGAAAAACACACTGGAGTTCCCAAATACGGCATTAATGATTTATGATTAATCCATATGTTTCTGAATTTCTTTAAATTCTGTCTTTTTGAATTTTCTTATTCATGATGTTCCCCACCACTTACAAGTTTTAGCATCTTCAGCAGCGAAAGTTATAAATCAAGTATGGGCACAGAGGATGAAGGTTACAGAAACTATTATCTAAAATAACTTCATAGAACCTCTGTTTAAAAAAATGAAAACTATCTCTATAGTTTATTCAGGCAATGCCTGGGTAAAATCTTTAGCAGGCATTGCCTGAATAAACTTTGAGGACATTTTAGTAAGCTATTTGAAAGCCACTTCTTGTATTTAAATAAGCCAACACTATTTATTTGGTGACCTTCTTTGAAAATGAGACTGGTACTCTGTATTGGTTCAGTGATGGATCACTGGAGTCGTTTTCGTTGTGTAACAAATATAATTCATGTTGTTTTTTTGATCTAAGGGCTGAAGTGTCAGCTTTCGCCTCACATCCCATGATGTCACTGCTTTGCGTGCATGTTTTTAATTAGTGACGCTGATGAGAGTTGAGCCACAAATGCCAAGTCTGAGTTGGAATGTCGAAGTTTTAGATTGTTTTTTTTCTTTCTTTCTCTTTTGTTTCTGTCTTTTTTTATGTGCCTCTACGCATGTCCTTTGGTACATACTGTGGATGTTAAATGTGTGATTGTCAATGAAAGCTTAGCCTTGCACTTTTTTTCTTACCTTGTAAATAAGTTGTAGTTCTCTCTAGAGAGCATTGTCTCATTTTTACTACATCTCTCACACAATTCAGAACAGGTTTTGTTTTCTAATGGAATATATCTCATTCATATTTTTGTCAGACATTATTGGTACTAATACATTGTTTCATACTGCTGTTTTGTTATTTTGAAGAAGACATTTATTGTCTTCACAGTCCTTGGTTGACTTTTCTCATGAGACTTTCTTCCTTGGCTTTACAAATGTCACTTGGATTTTTGTCATAAAATCTCAAATGTCAGAAATGATCAATATTCATTACCTCGCTCTCTGTTCACAACCATGTTTTATGTGCCAATCAATCTGTTATTACTTCAGTGATGACGGTACTACTGAGAAATGACTAATCTGAATTGTTGTCTTGGCCTACGATGCTGTTATTAGTGAAGTTTCAGCATCACAGTCCAAATCTGTGAAACTCGAACGTTAATTATGGCATTTTCTAACTTGGTCTCATTATGCACTGCCTGAATAAACATTGTACATACTGTAACTGACAGTGCTGGCTATGTTTACATGCATGAAAACTGTATTTCTTCTGGTTTTGCGTGGCTTCTCTGAAATGATGTGATGCAAAACAACAACAAAAAACAAAACAAAACAAAAAAAAAAACTTGAGGAGAAAGACTGGATTCCAGTTCATTTGCAGTGACAAGGTGAACTAGTGAATAGGGAGATTCAGGCTGTCTTCACACAGTCTAATGCTTTACTGAAAGGTGTCTTTATAGGCAAATGATTTCCTGATGGTAAATGATGTCTGTAAACATCTCACCAGCCCTACTTGTATAGTAGCATAAGGACCAAAGCAGCGACTAGGCATTTAACTTTATGTCCTCTGTGAATTATTAAAAAGGAGAGGGAACAGCTGTAGAGCTCATAACAGCGTGGATAATCTCATAGATTATCCTAGTTGTATGGTGACAAACTGTTATGAATATGGCCAGTATTCTCTGTTCATGTGTATGTAAACATAGCCTCAGATGACACTTAAAGTTTCTCTTTATTCTTTTCAAAAAAGCAGGGTCAGAGGGATCAGAATGGTTTCTGTCTCTAACAATATCTGTAACTGTACTAATATGATGTGCTATTTAAAAAAAATAAAGTGTTACTGTAACTCAGAGAGTAATGTGTTTTCTTTTCCTCGCCCAGCTAATAAATTTGACAGTGCTGTTCTTTTTAAAGAAATTTAAATTTCAAATTATTTTTTATTTATTGTTTAAAATTAGACTGGACTTTCTAAAAAACAAAGAAATGTTACTTTTAAGATATTTTTGTTCACTATAAGCGGTGAAAAAAAGTAGCATTATGGCAATCAAAACACTAATTTTGCATGTTTCAAAACATATTAATTTTGAAAGTTTATATTTGGTGATTAACTTCAATTCTTTCAGATTGGAAAGCCTCCTTGCACTCACCCTAATCTGTAGCTCTCTCCACAAATGCTCAATCAATTAAATAAAAAAAAAGTTGATTTTGTGGATGGATCATGCTGATGTGAAAGCCTCACAACTGAAAAATAAATGTTCATAAATCTCGAGCCCATATATGAAGATTGTTTCTACACAATAATTACTGGCTTTACAGTGCTGAAGTTTTACAAACTGTTTTGCAGTCATGTTTGATGCACAACCCTGATTCAGCAATAGGACATTGTGGAAAATGCAGCAAGTCTTACATATACTCATTACACAACATGATCTCAAAACATACATAGTTCCTGCACTGTAGTATTGCAACACTCAAAAATTTTACTGTTTTTTTTCTTTTCTTTTTTTTAGCACAGGAATGAAATTGTGAGTCAGTGTTAAAGTGTTCGTCATGAATCAGTTGATTCAAACATGTTCATGATCATGGCCATCCAGGGAAGAAGCCAAAAAATCCTGTACAAGATGAGCTGTGGAGATCCAGGCCCAGGAGGGAGAATCTGCTGGCAGGAGAATCATGATGATGACGACGATGATGAAGCCAGGACTGGATGATGCTGGATGAACTGGTGGAGTTTCCAGGAAGGAGGTGAGTATTCCATCAGAGGTGGAGGCCAGCAGGTGGTGCTGTTCTGTGATAATGATGGCCTCTCACTAGTCTCCTTGTCTTCATGCTGTAATGATAGCCAGGAATACTGATGAACCAGTGAATGGACCGTCCAGACACAGCTGTCTTTATACTATGGTTGAGACACAGTCACTGCACTCAGGTGATCTCCATTCCACTCATTATGACACTATACAAGCTCCGATTGGCTGAACCTCTGTTGAATTCGGCCAGTCACTTTAAAAGGGAGTGAATATTTATGCAATCATCTATTTGAATTAATGTCTTTATTTATCATAATGTTGTAAAAATCAGTTTTTCCTTTGACATTGAGTTTCCTTTTACCCCCCGCCCCAGGCCCCACTCCCACAAACTTTATTTTTTAAGGTTTGTGGTTGGCATTTACAGAATATAAAGAATGTCAACACACTGTAAATGTTCGCCGTTTTGTTAAAATAAACATGCATTTATTTTAACAAAATAAATACATCAGCAATCACAAGATTTTAACAAAAAGTTTTTTTGGACAGAGATTCTTTATTCTCTCACTCTATGTGTTTGAATGTAGACTCATTTGCGCCGACCTCCTACATCAGCAAAATCAAGAGTTTTCAATGCCAGCGAGATACATCACTTTATGTTCCTATATTATAGCTTGAAAGCATATTGTTTAACCCATAACTCCATCATAACTCCATCATAACTCCATTTATATACTCCATTAAATGCATTACAGGCTGTTAATTTTATTTTCATACCTTCAGCTGTATCCAATAAGTGTTAAATACCTATTATACAACAGCTTCTGCACCACTAGAGGGCAACCTTGTCATTTGATAAGAGCCCCGTTTTATAGCCGTATAAAACGTAACACTACTAGGTAGGGTATTTTAGGAATAAAATAATTAATGAAGGGTTAATTCACAACCTTTTCACAAATACCTTTGGGCAGATTTTCGTCTTTCGTGACAATGGTGTTTTAGTTAGACTAAAAATGTGATCTGTTCCTCTGATCATAGGGCTGTAACATAATGACGGTAGTGATGTAATCTGAGCTGATTACTTTATGAAAAAATAACGTGCACAGTTCCTTTTATTCACCTCAATCAGCTCTAAATGGCTGCTGTAAAAAGAGCAACTCATCATTTGGGGTTTCTCTCCAACCTTTTGGAAATGTTTTTATCATAAAAAAAAAAAAAAAAGAAAGAAAGAAAAGTGACATTTAAGCAGATATAATTCCAATAGGGGGCACAAGAGATCCTCATGTATGTCTAAATATAAACCTGCTACGTTACTGATGATCCTTTTGAAGCACATGGGGGTCAGTTTAGATACATTTGTTCTGACCACTCTCAGAATTCATTACAAGCCAACTTTATCTTTCATTAAACCACAACTTATCACAAACTGTTCCCCTCCCTAAAAAAAAATCAACCTTTCGTGGAAATACATAGTTGAGTCATTTGCATAAAGAATAACATTGACAGTAAATCAATCCTAGCCCTGATCCTGGAGCAATATCTACAGCATCATCGAGCCCACACTGCAGTTTGTGGGTGGCACATATAGTTTTAAAATGCATACATGCATGCTCTGTATGTTAAGGAGAGGTTGAGATGATTTTGATTTTAATCCTTATTTTTATTCATATTTACATGGATTCTTATCACATTTTGGAGGATTGTGTGGGTTTAAAGGTCACTTTGCCTTTAATTTGTATTCATGAAGAGTCCTGTTTTTGATGATCAACTTGACTTTATGCTCTCCACGTATGTATAATACATATTTTTTCCTCTGCATGGATGTAATTTTCTATTTTGTGCTAATGAGAACAAGGTAGTTATGGACAAGAATCATTGAATTTTAAGCCCAGAAATGGGCTCCTGATACGTCTGTGTTAGATTTGATTAATTCACAGTAATACACGCTCAGACGGTCCTAAATCAAATGGCAGAGATAGTGATAATTGCCTTACAGGCTGCTTCCTGTCCTCTAACTATCAATTTCTTTCTCAGACTCCATCAATTTTCAGAGGTCTGTTTCTGGAACCGCTGAGTGTCCCTCTCTTTTGTCCTCACACGTCTCCTTTCCTCTCTTGGTGTCTCGTTGCTTTACACAAGGACTACTCGTCTCCATTTCTTTTCTTATTGCTTCATTTGCTTTGTGCGTATTGTGTTGGGGTCAGGGTAGAAGTATTGTTGCAGGTCTACATTTTGTTTTGTACCTCAAGGTTTGACTTGTTCAACAGCCTTGCTGAAAGCCGTTATACTACTTTCTATTTCTGGCAGGTGACAGACAGCATGAAGACTTTCCCCCTGCCCCCATTTATGTTGGGCAAAAATCTTCTGGGATTCCATGCCATCCATCCATCCATCCATTTTCTGTTCACCCTTGTCCCTAATGGAGTCAGGAGGTGCTGGTGCCGATCTCCAGCTTCATTCCGGGCGAGAGGCAGGGTTCACCCTGGGCAGGTCGCCAGCCTGTCGCAGGGTAACACAGAAACAAACAGGACAAACAACCATGCACACACACTCACACCTAGGGAGAATTTGGAAAGCCCAATTAACCTGACAGTCATGTTTTTGGACTGTGGGAGGAAGTCGAGAACCCGGAGAGAACCCACGCATGCACAGGGAGAACATGCAAAACTCCGTGCAGAAAGACCCCGGGACGGGAATCAAACCCAGGACCTTTTTGATTCCATATCAACATATTTCTATTTTGTAAAGTTCAGCTAATTTCAATATCTCACCAGAAACTGAAAATAAAGAATAAACCGAAAGCATTTTTTCAGCATCCATTTCTGCATGGTTGATAATTGTTTATAGTGGGAGCAGAGGTAAAGTCACATGTATGTGTGTCACTCTGTAACAGAGCTCAGTATTATTTTTAAACCAAAAACAAAATGATTATAAAGTTTACCTTTTAAGTTTAAATTGTCTTTAGCAGCATATAAAATCAATTAGTGCTAGCAGTGCTGCTGGCATGGCCAGCATGACAAAAACTGCTGCCTCACATAACATGGGAAATGTATATCTTTACATTAACTTTGTGAGTTACAGAACTCTACCCACATTTTCTAATTCCAACATGTTTCAAGAGATGGAAAGTTAAAAAGGATCCAGATGTAACTTTGTGTAATCAATTCAGACTTCCTGTCATTTGCTGAAAGTCTTGCTCTCTCTCGCTGGCAGCCATGTCTCAACATGACACTAAAAACATCTAATTTTGAGTCTTCTTCCCTCAGTCAGAGTGGCAACATCAAAGTGTGTTGCTGTCAGCATGACCTGGAAGTGGTTAGAATAGTGCATTAAGGAAAAAAAAAAAAAATCGGATTCAGAGGCTCCTGAACAGCTAGTACCTGCTCAATCAACCAGAAGATTGGGGAGCTCTGGTCACCATCAGATTTCTCAGGGCATCTAAGTTATAAATTCAAATTAGTTAATACTTTTTTGAGATTGGAGTAATTTCAAGACCAAAGGATTTCAGTTTAGTTTCGACTCCACTAAGACTAACTGGTAACTTCTGTTAGTTCAAGTAATCTGGATTTATAATGTCACCAAAAATATGCCACACCTAAAATATTAACTACTTATGCAGTTGTATGAGAATCTTATTAAAAATGTTAATATTCAAATTTTTTTGTCAACTTACTGTAACATTTTTTTGGCTTTGGATTGTAAGTGCTGGGTTGCCATTTCGAACCCCCTTGCTGCCTGGTTTGGTCATTGTGTCATGTCCTGTAGTTTTCGCAGTATGATCCAAACACAGACAGGAATTTGGAATTGTCACATAATGCATGTTTAATGGAGAAAATGCAAACCATATAGCTGAGCATGGAAAGAACAAACAAGGTAAATAATGGACTAATGCAAATGTAAGCAGCAGAAGGCAGACAGCAGAGAACAATGTGACCTAAGAGCTGAAGCGCTTTGGGGGAGAAGCAAAAGCAACAAAGAACCAGAGGAACTAATCAGACGTCAATGGGAAGCAGCTGAGTGACGATAAGATGATAGAGAGCACCTGTGCTGAGAATCAGGCAGATAAGATGAAGGAAAAAGGAAACAGAGCAGAGGAACAGAAACTATTGCACTTAAAGAAACTTGGAACTAATAGCCACGGTAGACAAAAACAAACAAAACAGAAAGGAGAAAAGCAACAATGAACAATAATAAATTAACACATACAGGATTCTAAAAAAATGGCAAGATATAGGGAAATGAATAACAAATCAACCATCAATACAGAAATATTACTAAATGTACACAAGTACAGTTCATTTGCCATTTTTTGGATTAGCTTCACATCATAGCAAAACAGACATAACTCATTAAAATATGTTTCCTTGCCTCTTTTTGTATATTTAATTATATATAAATCATGCTGTAACACATGCAGCAATGTTTAATGTAAAATGAGAAAAGTGACTGAAATAGAAAACTTGTCGAGAATGTTTAATTAGAACTGAACAAAAGCGAGATGACATTTAGGACTCTACTGTCTCAATCAGAAAGGATTTTGAAAAATGTGTTTCTCCTCTTGTTGACATTTAAATAAATACTTTGTGAATAACACCCATGTGTAGGAGATCAATGCTGCTCTCATGCTGTGCTTTTAAACATGAAGGTAGATGAGAGCTAAAGAGTTCACCTGAAAGACTTAAGAAATAAGGAACAGCTGCTAGGAGGTTTTACTGTAACAATTTAAACAAATAAAAATATATAAACAAGAAAATATAATTTTGGTGCATTCTTAAAGTTAGGAAGCCAAAAACATTTTTTTAAACTGATTTTATTTTATTTTATCTTATCTTCAGATGGAGAAATGCTGAATTCAGTCATAACTGCCTATTTGGTAGAGGTTCAAATGAAAATGGTCTGCGGAAAACATGCACTCATTTGGAAATGAATATCTGAGAAAAACAGAAAATTATGGATTACTGAGCAGCAATTTGGCTATTCAGTTTACAAAAAAAACAAAACAAAAACAGGTTAAGTTTGTTGTACTTTAAATTTTGAACCTGATATAACAAAATGTAGTCATGATTCTTTAAAAAACACAAATAAAATAGCCCTTAAATTTCTAAACAGGAATCTCAAATAAAGATGCAAACCTTAGGGTTATTAACCAACCTTGTTTTGTTTGCATAATTTCTTCCAATAGAAAAGCAATAGAAAACTAGTTTGGGTCCAACCAACATAACTTTCCCTGACTCCTAGTGTTTGTGAAGCCCTATGACAGAATGGCGGCCTGAGCAGGAATCCATATGACCCTCTTCAAAAAACCAACACTACTGGATGAAGAACTAAACCCTAGAAATGTCATCTTGGTGCAATAAATCAGCCATGAATACCATCCTGAAATGTCTGTGGATTTTTGTGGAGTTCTTATCTTGTTCACATACATATTAAACTGTCTCAGAGTGTTCCCATCTCACTAATGGAAAGATGCTGAGCACGCAGCTGAATGAAATACACAGAAGATGGAACATGATGCAAAACAGCTGGAACAAAAATATAGCTTTTTTTCAATGGCACAGAAAACAAGTGAAAGAGGCCATCTATTATATGTAGGAAGGACATTTTAAAGAAAATAGTAAGATAGTGGAGAAAATTATGCAGTGCAGAAAATGAGTTGCACAAAGTCGATATAATTTCTGGTCTGGTGCACTTGGACATTTGCATCCTGACATAAGTCTCATCTGTGTAACTTCAGGTTAAATCTTTGAGCCGTGTAGGCTATTTGCAAATGGTTACTTTTGTCGCTTAAGACTCAAGTGTTCACCATTATTTTTCTTTCTTCATTACCATGGATCAAGTTATTGTTTCCCCCAGTGATATTTAGCAACACATTTTGAGTTTCTACAGAGTTAGTTCTTGTACAACTCCCAGAAGTGTCTCCCATTAGCCACCATTCTATGCATTGTTGATAAAACCGCATTAGACCAATGAAGAACAAAGAAAGTAAAGGCATAAAATGTAATAGAACAGACTGCAGAGTGATTTCTGAAGCTGATGATCCCATATGCTGTAAATATGTGACTGCCTTTGAAAAAAATAATAATGAGGCAATGATTCTGAACTAATCCTACTTAAAAAGTAGACCAAGCATGAAAAACTTAGTTTGTATTTTCAGAGTTTTACAGACAGCGGGTTGCCCTCTGAATTTAATGTCAACCTAATATATTCCGTCTTGTCTAAAAGAGACTCTTCTTACCTACTCTTCATCTCTTCAGTTGCCTTGATACTGCTTGCTCCACCAATCAGGTTGCCCACTGATGGGGCCTATTCATCATGAGCTGGTTGAAGAGATACTGTGGGCTGCCAGAGGTGAGGAGAAGGCACGTGTGTCCTATCTGAAGGTCTCTCTTTCTTGCCAATGTCCGTAACCACTCAAGGATAATGAATTCTCCCATCCTCCCCCCTTTAACCTCCCTGTATGGCCAGGTTACAAATCCCCAACAACATTATACGGAGATAACTAGAAAGAGGGAAAAGTTTCAGATACGTGGACGGTGTATTTGTCTCTCAGCAGGACTGTGCAAGTGCAGCTCAGGGGGATCGACTTGTTTTTCCAGGTGCTACTGTTTGAATAAGCAGGCGAGGAATAGCAGACAACACCATCCTGCTTCTGCTGCATTACCTTGGACCACTGTAAATATCAGGACTGTTTTGGTCTTGCATCATCTTGCGTCTCCAGTAGCAACACTTGGTTTTGTTAGTTTTAAACCAAGAGGTTGCTGATTTTTTCTTCCTTTTCTCTTTGCAGGAGTCTCAGAGAGCTTGGCATTTATGTAATGATCGATGAACAAAACATTTTCTACTGATTGCTATCAGAGTCCCAGAAGATACCTGTGATTAGTGCTGGTTCTGTGACGAGTTGCACACAGAAGTACTGAAAGGACGAGCATATTTTAGAGTACCCAGCTTGCAAAGCTGAATTATAGACTGTGCACAGTATTTTACAATAACACTCTCCTTAAAAGAGAGATTATATGTACTGATGCAGCTTTTACTCTGTGTTTGCCATGTGACCCGCTGTGTGCTGAACTCAGATACTAACAGAAAGTGAGTATTAAGCTGTCTTCTACAAAAAGGTGTTTTGAAATGAATCTAGCAACTTTTCTGGTGTCTCTAATATAAAATCATGTCATGAAAAGCTTTAATCTTCCCAAATAATTCACAGGCATCTCAGTCCATGTGCAGCAGGCCTTCCCCGCTGCAATCTGACCATGAGCTGTTCATCTGTCTATGCCCAGGCCGCAAAATCCCTCGCTTGTTGACATTGTTTACCATTGTTGTTGAAGACTCCGAAGTGGATGATAAGGTTAAAAAAACAAAACTGATTTGAGAAAAACAAACAAACAAAAAAACTAAAACACTGCACATAAATGCTTTTAATTAATAAATAAGAGTAACTTTTTCAGTGTCTTCTTTAGGAATGATCGTTGGAATTGTATCAAATGTACACAAATAAAATCAGGAATTTACAAAAGAAATATAATTTTTAATTTTAAACACATACAAATAAATAGATTGATTATCAATACATAATCAATAGATAGATATCATTCCTTTCTCCTACGGTTCCCATGACGTCGATGTGCTCGTAGCTCAATATGCAAATTGCGTGATGTCATCATTTAACCACTTCCAGCCAAGTCGAATCACCACTTTGCTTACTGGAGAGTTGGTACACACTGATCCCCAGAGCACTGCCGGAACACCAATCACCAAATTTGACAACATTCAAAGGATAATTTATAAAGTAGAAAAGCAACTTTATCTTTATGTTTTGTCTCATAAAACTGGAACCCATAATCAAAACAGAGAGGAAACAGGCTGGGATCAGAAAAGTAAAAACATCAGCATAGAAGTGTTCATTGTACATGTGTTATTTGACATGTCAAATCATAAATATGTTGAAAAGCAACAGATAAAACCATGTTGAAAATTTGTCAGAACATTATAGAAACTTTTTTGACCTTTATCGTAACATCTTCAGTTCAATTAAAACATTTTAAAAGAGCAACAACAAAAACATCTATCTTTGAAATGTTAAACAGAATGTGCGATGATAGTGTTAGAGCTATAAGATATAAAATCACCACAAACATTACTTTACTTTCCACAAGTAGTGTGTCTGTTCCTATACTGAGAAGCCATTACCTAAAGATTCTCTTCTTCCTTCTCCTCCTCCGCAGATTTTTCTTTTTTCTTTTTTCAAAAGCCTCCAGATGGCTCAGGCTCTTTTTGTTGAGGCCCATCAGCATGCTTCCCGCGCTGATCTCTGCTTGCTGATACACACAATTTGATTACCCGTGCACCTGCAGCGATGGTTTCAATTTTCAGACAGAAGGGTTTGAGTGAGCTTTTCACACTTGTTTCAATAGAAAATGAGAAGTCATTTCAAGCCTGCCTTCAGTCAATACTGTCGATGTCGTTACAGTTTCCCATAAAGGGAATCTCAGTTGAAAAATGTTCTCATGATAGATTGATTAAAGTAACTTTTTATCCTTCTTCTCTCAGTCAGTCTTCTCTCAGTCAACACAGAAAGATGCCTGTATGTTAAATTTAGGGATTTGTGTTTTTTTCTTCTTTTTTTCCGCTATGGATGTGATTCTCGGATTTTGCAATTGAATAGGCAGAGTCATTGTGACTTCTTCAAGTTTTATGTCCATTTTGAGGATGTTATAGAGAAACTGTTAAATACATTTCTGCTAAGATAGCGATGTGATAAAAGGGGCATGTTGCTGTGGAATTTATTGCCTCAGTTTCTCAGTAGATTTCCGGTTGCTCAAAGTCCAGAAAATGTTGAAATTGGCAACACTGCCTGAGGCCCTATGTTTCAGTCTCGATCTGCTTACTCAGCAACTATTCAAGCAACCCAGAGAGATTTTGTGCTTTTAATGTTTCAATAAATCAAGATCTGAACCTTTCATAGCTACGTTGCATTGTTTTGACTTAAAAAAAAAAAAGCTGAGCTTGTAACTGCTCCCATCAATAACTGTATGTTTTCATTTTTACATAAGCAATGCATCAAATGTCTCAGCAGCTGCACACTATGCAGTACCTCTCGTTTCAAAGAAGTCCCCAATTGTTTAGGGATGAGGTATTGTTTTTAAATCAAAAATAGATCATTACTGGGGAATACTATATCATAAAAGTCTTGAATTTATATAGCGTTTGTTAGTCTCATGAATTAACTTCTTTTGTCCTTGTCCCAAGTTCTAATCCTTAATAAATGCAGATGGAGCTCGAATGAGCCTGTCAGTGTGCTGCACCTGAATGGCCACAATAGCAAAGAAAATGGTGAAACAGATGTTGGTTGTGCAGGTCTCATAGAGACAGCTTGCAGTATGTTTCGGTCTATGTAGGTTTTATAGGTTTTCGGTTTTCCTCTGCAGCAGGTCTGTCTAATAAAGGTCACATAAGACAAAACGGGTGGTTCTATTGAAGCCAGTTTTACAGGTTGAAGCTGGTAAAACTCAGCTAGGAGTCCCAAAACTCATGCTAACAATGGACTGATCAAACCAGTCAGGAGCAGACAAGGGGTAATATGTGTAATGCCATTAAGGGACATTTCATTACTACCTTCAGATATATGAGAGACTTCTCAGTACAACTGAGGCTGTTTCACCTTTCAACCATTTTATATACGTGTTTATTCTTACTGACACTCCAAAGTGTGATATTTTTGTAAAACCTACTGAAATTATATTGTTTTAAAGCTTTTTCGGTTTCTAATGGTGCAAAAAAAACAACAACAAAAAAAAAACAAACACCCCCCCCAAAACAAAACAAAACAAAACAAAATAGTACCAACGACAAGAAGACTTGGTTGGTTTTATGAGGATCTGGCAAGAAGCAATTCCAATAGGTTAAAGTTCACTGAAAGAGAAGGCCTCTCTACATAGGGTTCTCACTAAAATACATGACTGCTGTTCAGTGACAAGAAAATGTACAGAAATGAATCAATGGAGGCTATAAAAACATATATTTTTATAGCTTCTGAAGTGATGGGCATTTTCTAATTTTTTTTTTACACATTACCAAGACAAACAGTAAGTTGAGGCTTTTAAAATCTAAAGAGTTCTTATGGCCTGTCACTGGAAAGTGGACAGTGAGAGATGGCCGTCATCCTTGAAAATGACAAGAAAAAGGCTTTTAAGATGATGAGTGGTTGATGTGACAAAGGTATTTCTGGCTAAGTGCCCCTTCTTTGCCCAGCAAGGACATGGGAAAGGACACTGAAAATCCTCCATGCAACATCAATTCTGCTTTGTTGTATTTTCAAAATGTAAGATTTTATAAGAACTTACAATGAAAGTTAGAAACTATCTGCAGCCAAAGTGAAGAGAGGAGTTTTTTTCTTGTGAGAAATTTCCAGAAAGTATATTCATAAGCACGTTTTTTTTTCCTCCTGTGTTTAGCTTAAAACCCTGTGAGAAATTGATAATATTTTAGTTGATCATATAGGACAGTCAAAGCCATAAGTTATTCATACCTCCAGAGAATTCAAGCTTAAAGTAAACTTTGAATTTGACCAACATCCTTTGTCTGACAGGAAGTGATGTCAGCATTTTGGAGCCTTCTCACCTCGAAGAGTTCAAAACTAAAGTAAATTTTCAAAATACTTGTAAAAACATGAGACTAATAGATGGTCAGCATTTATAATGAGGGTTTGATGCCAGTAAGTCCAAAAACATTTTTTTCATTAACTTTGAGAAGGGTACAACCCTAACCCTACCCTAACCCTTTTAAATTAATTTAGCATTTGGATTATCATTTCAGAAATGCCTGTCCCATTTAGCTTTTAGAAGAAACCAAATAAAAATGATCTTAAACCTAAAATTGCCAGGCCTATGAATAATTGAACGCTAAAAGTAACTGTAGAAGCCTGATACCTAAAATAGATTTTTATGTAGCCTAACAGCAGCCCATTATTTAAGAAACTTATTTAAGTTTCTTGAATAATAAATTGTACTAATACTGTGCAACGTTTATTGAACTAAACGTTACACAATATTAACGAGAGTGACAAGTGTGCAATTTAATTCTCAACAATTAGTTAATTGCAAAATATTCAATAAGTCTTTAAAAGAAGGGGGAAAAAAAACAACCCACATCTCCTTAAACCTGTGGAAGCAATATTCAAGGAAGGACCAGGAAGCGACATTGTACATAGGGAAGGTTTCAACAGAAGTCCTGAAAAAGCTCATCATCACTGGAGTTAGAAGGTCATCAGCCATTCTATGTTAGACATTCTTGATAACAGCTGCAGAGTTATCAACAAAAGTCAAGTTGTCAGATAAATCCAGTTTGTTTTACCCAAAAAGCACAGTGAGCAAAAGCTATTGTTGGTTTTATTTTAACCTTCTCAAGTCAGTGGTTATCTTTTTCATTGCGTCTGTGTTGACATTAATGTTGAATACGAGCAACAACGCTCGTCTTATTTGACTTTTAAAGGTAATTTGAAAATCTACAGTCAGCTATTGTTTTACATTTGTGTTGATTCTGTGCTGAGCTCTGATTCATCAATCTATCTTTAGGTTTTATCAGCTATCACTATCTCTAGCCCACTATCTCCACTGTGTGGATTCAAATTTGATCTATGTGATAAAAGAACAAAATGTATGATCTCCTGTAATTCAAAAATAATAACCAGGAACCTCCCATCTGTTATGAAGACTGAACCAATATCTGAAAACAAATACTCAGAGATTCTGACTGATGAGTCCCTCATGTACAGCAGTGGAAATGCAGAAGTTAAAGCTGGTTTTCGTCTTAACGTCTGGTCTTTTAATTTAGTTCCTAAAACTAACATTCTGCCACATTTGTGTGTATATCTTACAGTTCAGTGTCTTTTTAAATGAAAACTACATGCCGGTATTATTGTCTACCATTGTCCCAGAGGTACATTAGAAACTTCACAGTGGCTGTGAGAGTGTCTATACATGATATGGAGACTTGATGCAATTCTTTTGCTGCAGTTTTTACCTCATTAACTATTTTTGTTTACTTTGGTAAAATAAATTTGATTATTCCACCAAAATGTCTTCGCATACTTGTATTTTCAAAGTCTACTACTATTTTTTTCCCTCCTTTTCTATTAATTTGTTTATTATCTTCAAACTTGTGCATGTTCAAGCAAGTATCTTTCTACAAACATGACATCTCCTTCAAGCCAAACTGATGTTTTTGTAACCTCCTTGCTTGGGAAAGTTTTTGACCTGATTGACTCCCTCCAAACTTGCTTAGTTGTCAAATCTATTTTTAAGAAACCCAGTTTTTACTCCTCTCAGCCAAATAATCACAGGCCCATTTCTAAATTACCTTCCACTTAAAAAATATTCGAAAATTGCGGCTCAGCCGCAATTTTCAGGAAGAAAATAAAGGTTTTGTGTTTTTCTTTTGCATTGTTACTTCAATAATTCTGAATTATTCAAACTGTCTGAATTACTTGAGTGCCAAAAACAGACCACTATCAGGTAAAAAAAGAAATACCTTTCTTCACAGTGATGGTTGTTGGTTGGAAAACAGAGCTCTTCTGACCAGGCAACTGATTGGCGTTGTTTCAAGCCTTTTCAAGATAATTCAGTAAAACTATGACAAATTAATAACAATTAATTTCAAAATATTTTCAAATTAAGATGGTTGGAACTTGATATCGTGACTCATGCTTATTTTTTCTTGTATAGACACACGCATGAATAAAATGGTGATTAATTACTATCAGTTAGTCGGGACTCTTCATGGAAACAAATAGAAGAGCTCAAATCACTCTTGTTTGTTCACTGCTTACCTGTTTATTTTAACATCCTGAC
Source organism: Poeciliopsis retropinna (assembly GCA_010277075.1). Taxonomy (NCBI): domain Eukaryota; kingdom Metazoa; phylum Chordata; class Actinopteri; order Cyprinodontiformes; family Poeciliidae; genus Poeciliopsis; species Poeciliopsis retropinna. The sequence continues at coordinate 17,215,942 of VMRM01000007.1, read as the reverse complement.
TTTGACTTTCAGGATCAATATATTTCTCCAACGGCAACAGAAAATGGGGACAAGCTGTTAGTTACTGGTTGCTATGGTTTGTCAAGAGCAGCAATAAATGTCACGAGAAATAACTTTTAACTTGACAAAATAAAATAAAATAAAATTATATACATATATATATATATATATATATATATATATATATAATGTTATTTTATTTCAATTCAATTATATATATATATATAATTTTATTTTATATATAAAATATATATATATATATATATATATATATATAAGCGTTGAGATCGAGAGATCCATGCCCCATTTTTCTGAGGATGTGAAGTCTATCTTGACCAAATCTAAATAGAAGTGTCTGAGGGAAAGCCAGAAACACTTGAGGTCAGTGCTGTGAATTAGTCTGATAGATGGCGCTCAGCCTGACAGAGCGACACAGTGACCGAATCACTGAAAAGAAGGTTAGCGTTGATTAAAAAAAAAAAAAGAAAATCTTGACTGTCACTATTTCTGATTAAGGTTTTTTTTTTCCTTCCTTTCTGCCGTGTGGGAAAAGTACTTTCACACTTGGTTAGAGAGAGTTTTTAGTGATGCTAAGAAAGTAAAAAAATCTGTGAAATCCCAATTAACCTTCAACAGGCCCTGATAAAAGAAACTATTGAAAATTTCTATGGCAGGACATTTTGTTAGTTTGTCCTTAACGTTGCTTTGTTAGTGAACACTGTCTTTTGTAAATGAATGAATGAAACTCTTGTAAATAATGACTCTATTTTAGACTAAATATAGAAAGGTAATTGGCACTTTTTTTATTTTTATTTTTTAGAACAGGATAAGACCTTTTTGAGCAGGCGAAGATGACAACCTGAGACAGAAATACATTAATAAATCCAATTATGTTTTGTGAGTAAGAATTTCTTTCCTTACAGCTGCACGCTTCCCAGTGTGTTCATGTAATCATCGAGTTGTACTGATGAGTGTTTATTGTGTGGATGTCTGCAATTACTGTAGATATATGCGCAGAGAAGTGAAGGTAGGGATGTCTGAAACTGAACAGAGGTGTCAAGTGTCCTCCAGTAAGCCTGGCAGCAGCATCCAATGGTCTGCAATGGAAAACTGCAGAAATGAGGAGCAGATCCTGCTTAAGTCTTTCAGGAATAGTTTTGTTTAATGGCAATATGTTTTATCTTACTTTACTGAGATAGCACCTTCGCAAATCTGCTCTTGATTAATGGTTTGAGAACATATCAATGTACACTTATGGATTTACTGTGGCGGTAATGACTGTCGTCTTCCCTGGTCCTCTACGTGACATTTTAATGATAACAACGTTATAGATGACTGTGGGTTTTCTTTCTTGAAGTCTGAATATCACCTTCATCGGCCACTTTCAAAAACATATTTATCATTTCTCTCGTCTTTCACATATCAGAATGTAAATCACATTTCCCAGTCATAAATGATAATGTACATTTCTGCACACTTGTCTTTAATTCCTCTATTGGTAGAATATTTTATTCTTTCATGTTAGTCTTCATTTAACTTTTTACCCTTTACATCATTTCCATTGTGTTGTGTCCCTTCAGACAGACAAATGTGTTCAGCTAGCACACTTTATAGGAGCTTTATTAAATTCTATAAATGGTCATGTAACAAGATCATGAGTCATTACAATTTATCAGTATTTCTTGTCAAATGAAAGTCTCTTTAGTGAAGTGCTGTTTCAAGCTCTTCCTGTAGGCCCCGGTTATAAAAGTCAGTATTTTACATTTGAGATCATGTGTGTTTGAAGGCTCTTTAGTAAGACTGGATGTACTTATTTATTGTGCAGTTGTTTCATGGAGTTACTTAATGAAAACTGTGCATTGAACCAAACCAATAACATTTAGATAAGAATCGAAGAAGACCCCACTTGAACAATAGTTTTGTTTTGTTTTGTGTGTAATTGAATTTCTCTTCAATCGTTTGAATCTTGTGTTTTGGTGTTCTCTGTGTTTAGTAATTGTCAAGGTCTTCCAACAGCCTTTAATTGATCATTTTCATGAAGACCAGCATTGTTGCAGTAAATGGAGCACAGCTGATTTTCTATATATTAAAATTGGTCAGAATAATTGTGAGCCCCACTCTATATAAATAGATGAATACCATTAACATGGTGAAGTCAAATATTCATAAACATAAATGTCGTCTTTCATCTCATAAAGGACAGAACAGACAGGTGCTGTATAATTGCTCATGTAAACACATAAAACGTCCTAGCTGTTTTTGCTGTAAGCCTGAAGATTAGCTGTACTTCCAGACGTCCGACTTTCAAGTCCTAATAAAACAGTTGATTTTGTAAAAGGCAGATGACTTGCTCACTTCAAATACATTCTTGCTTTGAAGATTATGGAGGTTTTCAAGTTGGGGGGAAACTCAAAGTCCTTTATAAGAGTAAGCCCCTTTAAACAGACCACAGCATATTCCAAGTTCTGTGTCGAGCAACTCTTTCATTTAACGAAGTACCCAGACACACGCACTCGTGAGTCATCTTCTTCTGCAACTGTAATGAAAGCTGGCTCAACAACTGAACTGGAGCATCATATCAGAAATCAGGCTGCTGTGAAACAGAATGTGGCAACAGTGTTAAGTAAGCTAGCTGCTGTCTTCAAAAGATTAATGTCTGTAGAATATATTTTCATCTTATGTCTTATATCTACAACATCCCCCTAAAAATGTGCTTTTTGTGAAAGAAAAAAGTTATCACAACGCAGTTCTCTCTCTTTTTTTCTGTCTCTCTTACTCTACATATATTCTGATTTGGTCTGAAATGGCTTCTGCTAATTAATGTCTGCACTATTAACGATGTTAACATAGTACTTGTAGTGCAACCGGATCTGATTTGCTCAGGTCACATCATTCTGACTCAGTGTGGATTACTAGGCCCAGAGTTATTAGCAAACGCTTAACAGCTGGTTCAATTAAGCTTAATATAGGATTAATAAAGAAATAATAGTTGTAGTGTGAATTTGTTGCTAGCTTTATGGTATTCTTGTAATTTTCATACTGAAATTATAGCCTTTTTACCATCGTAGTGTTTGGTCATGTTTATTACGTTTTCCATGTGCTCCATTCTACTGCAGAGCATTCAGTTCCCACTGTTTGTTTACTCAACCAATCACTATCCAATTATTTAAAGTATTGACTTTTAAAAAATTTTTGCAGTGTGCATGAATGTACCATAAAGACTATGGATGGGAGTAAAAATAAAAATTATATATATATATATATATATATATATATATATAAATTTCTGGTGCTAAATTGTAGTTTCTATTGCTGCTTTAAATAGAAACATGTGGAAACAGCAGCATCATTTATGGTGTGTTTTGTTTATTGCTTCTCCTCAAGCTTGATCCATGGCTGGATTTCTTGGTGCTGTTTTATGTCCACTTTAATCACCCAAGTCTTTTCATGGGATTAAAGAGGACATAAAGGAAAGGAGTAAAAAGTTTATTTTACAAACAGCAGCATTCTTTGTTGTCCACATTAAAGTGAACATATCTTAGGGCTAAAGTGGAGATTAAATGTGAAATGGTGAAAAATGGTTAAAATAAGATGCTGAGGATATCCAATCAGTGGGACAAACCTTGCAACAGTGACATTGGGTCCTTTTAACTTTGCTTATCTTCTGGTTCCTTAACGATACAGACAGATCAATTACCTTATCATGCAAGGTAATTGATGAGCCAATCAACCAATAATTGCAACCAGTACATTAAATGTGAATGGACCGTTACCGTCATGCAGATGAATCAATATTAGCAGAAAGTTTAAGCCCATATGATGTCACTGAAGCTCCGGTTACATACAAGATATGATGTAAGAAATCCAAGATGTTATGTTTATTTTGTGAATGCTGCAGAGAGTGAACAGCAAACTATAGACGTTAACTGATAGTTAAGTTTGTCTTGATGTCAAAAACTGCAAAACAAACAGATTTTTTTTTTCTCAGAATAATCTGCAGATAAAATGGGTTCCAAACCCATCCTTTTAACAAGCCATTATCAAAAAGTGCTGTGCCTATACTTTGTGCTAATATTTTGAACCATAGCTCAAAACTCTTTAAAATGATGTCTTTGTTGGAAGACAGAGCTTTGTGTGTCCACAGTTAAAAAGCTATTAGCCTGGAGCCGACATATTTCCCTCTGCTTGGTCAGTCAGTTTGGGACACAGCACTGGGAAGGCTCTAGTCATTCTGCAGCCTGATATAATTTTGGTTCATGTATTTGTTTCGGTTAGAGAATGAAAAAAAAAAAAAAAAAATCATGAATTTGCTCTTGATGAGAACATTTTTCTCCAACAGTATTGTTATTGTTGAAATCTGGATGTTGTAAAGCATTTGTGACTGTGGAACGGCTCACTTTGCGTCTATCACTCCACAGCCACTGCCTAAAATCTTAGTTGATGGTAGCACAGATGGCACTATAGACGGCACACATATACACAGTAAACATAAACGCATTAAACCAAGTGATAGAGAAAATGAGCAGATGCTATATTAATTTTCTCTCTGTTAGTCCAATTCTCAGCGGCATGCTACACTTCCCCGTTTCTCTCCCAAAAGCCAGCTGAATTGGTATTCTTCTTCTTCAGGCACAACTTCCTGCGGTAAATATTTATGGAGGGGACTGGCATGAGGTGATAAGGAGAAAGGGTTCGTTTATGATAAAACAGAAGTATTTAAACAGAATATTTAATGACACACTCGTTTCTATACGACATAATAACATTTCAGAGCTTGAAAAGGCATTTCTAGAAGAGTTTTGGTAAAGGTCAAAGAGGCTTTCTGAAAACTTTTCTTCGCCCTCGAGCAATGTGCTGTGTAGTGACTGTTTTTACTGGGGCGCTACAATCATAAAGGAAACCATAAAATGCCACACAGAGCTCTGGGCTGCAATATTTAAATAGAAAACTATTTGTCCACACAAAAGCAAAAATTCAAACCATGCTTTAGGTTTTATTTTTGCTGCAGAGTTAAAACATCAAACTCCTAAATGCTGCTAATCACATTTCTTTGCTAGCAATATATACAATTTTGATATTTACTCTGGTCACTGAAGTTCAAAGAGCCTCAACAAGCCTTTCCGTAATATTTTCTTTCTAATGCAACAGCTAGACGCAAATTCATTAAGTAGAAAGGCTACAAACCTGAGGTACATTGCTACTGAACACGTAAGTCTATATTTACATTTTGTTTTATTCAATATCTTTAAGAGTCATAACCTAAGGTGATAAAAGTACACAATCTGCTTTGCACAATATAATCATAGTAATATCTAATATTATTTCTAATATTATTATTTTCTTGCTTGTTGAAAAAAGAATAAACACAGACTTTGCAATGTTTTTGACACATGGAATAATAGATTTGTCTCCCCTCTTTTAAAAAGGCAAAAGCTCCACCTGATCCACTATTCAGGTGATCACATTTTGGACTAATCATTTATCACTGGACACATTTTTTAATGAATCATTTTATTCCTGTCCAGATGTTACTGTTTTCAGTTGTGATTAACTTTTGTTTGGTACTTTTTGTGCCAAGTTATTTTAGCTTGAGATGACTTCGTTTTTGCCCGACTAAATTTGGTCTCCTCTGTGTATGGTTTTTCTAGTGTTTTGTCCTAGTCACTATTTGTAACACACTAAATGTACATTTCTTTTTGGCTTCTGTTGTTAATCCAAGATAAAACATATTGTTTTAAATAATTTGTAAACTAGTTTGATTAATCCGCAAAATAAATGATTTCCTATCCACCAATGTTGAGCAGTTTCTGGTAGTTTACATCTCATTTATGTTTACTGTCAACAGTGACAATCTCAGATAACCAAGAGTGGTCTCTCTATAAGAATGCAGCTATGTACTTGTGTGCTTTACTTATTGAGTATTTTATTGAACAATCCTACATTAAATGAGTAAGTGGATGTACATGCGCTACAGTGCATTCCCCGGCTTTGTTTCCTTAAATCCCTCAATTAAATCTGCATTAAGTGTTCATTGAGTTGAACTGGAGCTAGAAAACATCATCTTCTCCCTCTCCATCACCCTCTGCTCTGGTTTCCCAGAGGACTGTGTGTTGAGGCCCCTTCTGCACTCCATGCTTATTCTGCACTCCATGCTTATTCTGCACTCCATGCTTATTTAATGAGTTTTTAAGAAAGAAACCGGGCCAGATAGCATGATATTCAATAAAACCAATGGATTTGCATAACTTGAGTGTATCACAGCTACCTTTTTGAGATTAAATGTTCTCAACATTTGTTGTACTTTATTTCACTTGTATAAAAGATTAAATGATGAAAAGGTGTATTTTTCTTGACCAATGATCTTTAGATTTAGATCAATCAAAACTTGGAAATAATGCAGCACATTGTATGTCTCCCAAATTTCTAAGTTAAGAAAAAAAATAAAAATAAAATAAATCAGAGTAACTCCTGGGTTATCAAAGTCTCTGCAACCGCAGGTACCCAGTGTCTCCATGGTAACCCCTGCTGTACAAGCTGATCAATGTTGGCATTCCTCACAAGTTCAAATAATCACTTTGTGGTGCAGCTCAGGATCCCACTAGAACCACCTCTTTGTTGCCCTCCGTTGTAAGATGTCAGCACCACTGGTATTGATTCAGCAACATTTAATAGCACAAAAATGCAGCTGTGTTGTTCTTCCTGCAGGTCAGTGTTACTCTGTGGCTAACAGCTCTGCTGCTGACCCTTTGTCTCTAAGCTCGCTGCTTTCTGCGTGTCCTCCGTGGTTAGCTGGACCATTTCCTTGTGGTTATGAGGATGGCTATGCCGCTTCACCTCTCCAACAAACCATGTATTATCTTCTACACATCACTGCAACATGCCAAGTCCATGGAGTCAAATGTAAACAACATTTTCCTGATACAAAAAAAGAGTTTTTACATGTTCAGTTTTTGAACAGTAGAGCTGCTCTCACACAATACTACTAATTTTTCTGGCTAGCTTAGCCTAATGCAAAAGCAAAGACAAACCATTTTTAATGAGAAACATTTCCTCCTGCATCCCATCAAAACAAAAAAAAAAACCAAAACAAAACTCAAAGTTTAAATAGGCTCACTGCTTACAAGAGCAAAACATTCATGTTTAAAATTATCAGGTTTTATATTGTTTTTGTAAATTAACTACTGCAAATAATGGAAACATAATAATTAATCACTTGGCAGGTGTGTTATTGTTGTTTTGATTTACATTTAGACGAATCCAACAGACAAATCATGCACAATGAATTTCAATATACATATAATTGGCATGTCAGCCGCTTTTCTTTTACTGGGATATGAGTGGAGAAACCAACTGAGAAATAGTTTAACCATTGGAAATGTTGAGTATGAGACAGGATGAGCTTTTAAATCTTTTCAAAGGCGATACTTGGCAGCGAGGACCCCACTGTGACAGATGGCAGAGGGAGGTGGGGGAATAGAGGAGTACGGCAGATCAGACCTGACTCATGATTGAAGCACTGGAGGATGAGGGTTTTTGGAACTCGGGACGAAAACTGGGTGATGCAAGAAGGGATTTCAGGATTGAACCAAAACATGAATCATCTAACTTTAACGACACTTCGGAGGGTCCCGACCCAGGAGAGCTTTTCAAGGGGTTTGAACAAGTTTGCAAAAACATGAAGCGTTCCATAATAAGGCTCTTGGTGAAGGACACTATTATGCTTAATTTCGCTCTCATGTTGAGCTTTGTGATGAGATGGATTCATTGCATTGCATCTTGAACCTGGGTCGTTTTTATTTGCATGCAATTAAGAATTTAGCTGAGCAAAGGACATGACTCTCTTATGCAGCTTATGCTTATGGGGGACTAATTGCAAATGTTGTGAGGCAGTCTGAAGCCTATTGCTGGATTTATTAACCTTTTAGTCATGTTGTTTTGTGGTTATTGTAAATAGGTTTCGCTGGAAAGAAGCATGCACACAACTCAGACGAAAGCGACCTAATTATTGGAGAACTGCACAGCAAGAAATGTTAAGAAGAGAAAATCTAAACAACTGATTTGGACTCTAACATTAAATAAATAATTATACAGTAGTAAGCTAATGTTTTTACATTTTTTTAAACGTTACATCAGCAAATTTTGTTATAGTGTGAGAAAAATTTGTTCATTGCAATATAGTATTAGAACAAAATAAGCATGATTTTAAATTGGAAGGACATTTTTAATTCAGAGTTTTGGTGGAGAACATTAACGGCATCATGAAAAAGAAAGACAGACAGAAATATACTGTGAAGAAGTTAGCAATTTATTTAGATTATAGAACAATATATCAAAAGTTGAACATTTCTGCCAGGCTATATAAAAGCAGCTTTATAAAAGAAGCCACCAAGAAGCCCGATGGCAACTTTGGAGGAGCAGCAGAGATTCACAGATTAGGTGGGAAAATCTGTTGACAGGACAGCTCCTGTACTATTTTGCATTGTTCTTGCATATAAAATTTCATTAAAACAAATTGTTTGTTGCATGGCAACATGTGAAAGCGGTCAAGGGATGATGTGATAATGTTTGCAAAACAATCTCCTTATCTAAAATCAAAGAAGCCCAACTTTCGGATTCCCTTGTTTTGAACTGGATTGTCTCCCTCTTGGCATGATGCTCGTGACCCAGGAGGAATCTTAATGAGTTTACTGCTTCGCCTGTTTTCTAACATCCAACACTTACCGCCATCTGTTGTGCTTAAGTACAACCCGCCCTCAAGTCCAAATCTCATCACCTGATTTTCAAGTTATGCTGCTCTGCTCCACTCTCTTATCCTCTCGTCCTCCTCAGGGAGTCAGTGCTTTTGGAGTCGGGCTTTGTGGATGGAAAGGGTCCAATCTTTATGGAACACTGGGTATTCAATCTTGTCTTTCCTCTCCACCTCCTTGATGATCTCTGCAGTCCTCTTTAGCTTTATCTTTCAGAGAGAAGCAACTATCTGCATCATCTCCCTCCCTCTGTAAATTGTTTTTCCACACCTCCAGTGTAACTTATGTTACACGCTATCGTGATTTACTGAGTGATGCTTCAATGATTTTGTATCTCTTTGTTTAATCAAAAAGAGACTAACACAGGGGCAGAAGTATTAATGTCTTTTTCTCCACCTATGAGGAGCTGCTGTTTTTGTTTTGAGACAAAAGACGGGCAGACCTGTCCATTTTTACAATCTAATGTGAAAAGTTTATGTATTCTTATGGCGTAACGTCCTATTTATAAAACAACGTCATAACATATAGTATTAATCTTGTTAGGTTAATCCTGCCCGCATTAAATAACAGTTAAAGGCTTTTACCTCATTACGTTGTTTATTGAAGAATGTTGCTACTTTACAAGTTATCTGATGTTTATTCATGTCTTACCAAACCTCTAATGTCCCCTGGTGCATAGGCCATGCTTGAGTTCAGTGTTTCTATCTAAAGTTTTACAGCTGTATTTACTAGTAAGAACATTAAATAAATGTAATGCAGATGAAAGAGACTTATGTACAGTCAACAAAACAGAAAACCAGCACAATTAAATTTATCTCAGAGCAAAGTTCAGTTTACTTTGTAAGGACATGCTGACATCGCCAAATTTCTCAAGAAGGCATAGAATGAAATATGAGAAAAGCAAATTATTAAATTATTAGAGGCGAGTTTCTACCATATGTTGGATAAAACAAGTACTCAACACATCAATGTTATTTTCAGTTTAAATATTTTGAATAGGACCATAAATGTCAAGTTTACAAATTTATTTGGGTCCTTGCCGTTGACAAGAACCCAAATAATCAACACATACAAAAAAATTGAGGAAATTTACTTCATAAATGAAGTTGTGTTATAAAGCTGAATTGGTACAGGGAATATGTATTTAACCAGAAAGTAATGACTGACAAGAAGGCATAGGACGTCAAGAAACCAGCTGGTATGTGCAAAAATCAATATTGTTGGTATATTATTTGAAGGCATTCAATATGCTAAATTCAGCACTTAAATCTCTAACATCATTCATCATTTTGTTTGTTTTAGTTTAGATTAGCAAATTTTGAAAAGGTAAAATATGACCAGACATTAACTCACTTTTAACTTGTATGAACAACACCCGATGACAACATTTAAAGATGCTAAAAAATCTTAAGGATAGTCAATGTCATGTCTACATTGTTTTCTACAAACCAAAGGAAAATATGTCCGTATTAATACGTTAATCTCTTTGACTTTGCAAAACCAAAGTCAAAGAGTAAATCATGACACTTTTAATACAAAGTTGACATTATTCAAAATGTCTTTGTTATGACAACTTCACATTAACCAACCATTGACCAACTCTGTTTTAGTTGATGACAAAAACTTAGATAAACCAGGATATTTCAAGTACTACTTAAAATGTCAGATTGGCAGAGGTGTCCATATTTTGTAATGCTAATTCAGGGTTGCAACAGATTTTTGTTGTCAGTTTGCTGTTTGTTGTGAAATCTCCTTATGTTTTTAATTTTTCTGCTTACATATGCTTGGCAATAAAAGCCTCGTCTGTTCTTCAAGTCTGTTCTTCCCACTAGAGATCTGAGCAGTGGAGGCGAGGAAGACCAATGTAGAAACATTTGACAAAATGAAACGTCCTTTTTTTAAATAACGTCACTAGAATAATTAGATCTTTTGTTCCTTCTGTTGTTGGAGCATCGATGTAAGATGAAAAGGGACAGCTTTAAGTTATTTGAAATCAAATCACAGTCTGTGGTTGTTTTTTTATTAGAAGATTTCTACAAAACCATACATCAGTTCATCTTTGGTAATAGCTCCTTCAAGTCTCCTCTCTTCTCAGCTCTTTCCTCTTTTAAATCTATCCTAGGAATTGAGAAATCCCTCAAGATGCTGTGCTGGAATCGATTTCCAGGTCACAGACACATGCGGAAAAGAGCAAACAAGGTCACACAAAGCAGAGACACTGGAGAAGCTCTAAATCTCTGACAGTCAAAGTAGAGCTATCAGGGTTTTTATTCCCTTAAAACTCTTTCTTGGCTTTAACAAAAAGTATCTCAGGGTCAAGGGAAAATATTAATGCACTTCCTAATGTAATAATTACCATTTCAGCAAAATTAATTAGAAGAAATATGAAATTATTTCTGTCATGAATCATGGATGTGAGTAGGAAGGAAGGTTTTTTACTAGCAGGAAAATAAGAAGTATTATGAAAAATTAAATTAAGAAGCTCATAAAGCCTAGTCAGGATGACAAGCTGGCAACTAGTGGGCACAGTTAGTAAACAGGATGCTGTGAGTGTGACCAGCTGATGGATGAAAAAAACAAGTCCAATTTACATAATTGGATTACTGGATGAGTGACAAGTGTCCTGAGTACTAATGAATGGCAGGTGTGCTGGAACTGAAGCCTGAAGAAAACTAATGAAAAGGAATGACGAAAATGGACTAAACAAACTGAATTGGTATCAAATGCAAAAACAAACACAAACTAGATCCAAAAAAAAAATAAAAAAATAAAAAAATATTTTGATCTGAGGTCAATTTGCCGCTTTGCTAATTTACACCCTGCTCTGTATGAAGTCCTTGCCATTTCATCATCTTATTCTGTTCTGTTTTTTAAACAAAACATTGTGTACACAGCTCCTTGCAGGCTATGATGCTGCAACTTTAGAAGCATCTCTGCTTTAATATGCTGGATCTAAATAATTAGTTTTTTTGTAGAACACTGTAAAAGTTTATTCCAGGATAATGAGGCAGTTTGGGCTTTCATTTCAGCCTTGGTTTGGATACTTTAAAGTTTCAGTCCACTGTCCCTTGAGGACTGAAGTACAAAACCCCTGAATTAAACAGTTGTATGTGACTTACACACAGTTTTTGTTATATTTTCATAATCTGAAGACATGCAGTTATAAAGTGCATCAAACCAAGCATAATGTAAGCTAAGTCATACCATAGTAGATAGAAACATAACGCTAACTAGTCCATATCTAATCATATATCGTCACCCATTAGTTCCACAAATTTTCTGAAAAGCAAACAAAATATTTTCCATTTGTCAACCCTGTAAATGTTATCGATGTGATGAATTGAATGTATTCAACAAACAAAGCAATAAGCTTCTGTAAAACTGACAGCAGTCTCAGCATCCTGCTTACAAACTTCACTGGTGCAGCATTCAAAGGCAGCAGATGGGACCCATCGATTGCCCTCCCCAGAACCCAACATTTGGCAGGAACTATACTTTCTCATTTTCTCTTTTTTACCACCATACTTTACTCCACACATTTTGCACATAACTTCGGCAGTCTGCTTCACTTGGAGTTGTTTCTCCTTCCATTTCCCCTCCACTATGTTTGAAATTCAGCATTTGTTTCACTTGTAAGGGGTCTGCTTAGAGGCTTGGATGGTAATCAGCAATTGGAGGGAAGATGATGTGGTCATGGAACCTAGTTTTCCTGAACTCGGGTATGTTGCTGGGATCTAAAGCCATCGTATAGGAGACTGAGGTACAGAACAAGGGGCATTATTGTAAAAGGTTATTAAAACTTCTGGGTGGCTCGTCCAAGTTTTGTCTTCTTATAAAATTGTACTGTGCTTAATTACATACATATATAATACATACTATCTGGCAGTAGTTTGGGTAAGCTGTAGGAAAAAAGAAACTGTGACAGAGTAACCGATAAAATAAAATGTAAGAAACCACAATGGAGAGACAAAGACGGAAACACAGGGACAATAACAGCATTAATGAATTCAAGGAAAAAATGTGTTTGCTGTCTTCACCAGGAGCTCTTTTCTCCTGATTTTGTTGTATTATATTGTTTTATGAACCTATTTGGTTTACTTTTTTAATCTGTGAAGGGCAGTGTACATTTAAGCGTTTGCCGACACACTGCACCTACTGCAGGTAGTAAAATGAATAATAAATTGAATAAATTTAACAGTATTACCACACAAGTTTAATGACGTAGCATCCTTCCTTTAGAGTACACAATTCAAACTGACATGTAAAAAGGCAATAAAAACAGCAGGAGCATTTGAGAAGTCTTGCTCCATTGTTCATGTGGTTAATGAGATTCGAGTGTGGTAGTTTTAGTTGGCAGATATTTGGAATAAACCCATTTTTTAACCTGAACAAAGTAAAGCTGTTAATATTTTTTTTTAATTTCAGGAAATGTAGTCAATATAACCTAACCTAGTCGATTAGTGAGATAAATTGACGCAGAAGTCAAGACTAATCTTTTTTTAAAATCCAACTCTGTGTCTTTACTTTTGGTATCCTCCACAATAAACACCATTTCCAAACTCTTTTTTTGTTTTCTAGTTTACAGTTCACCATAAAAATATCCTAAATTGCTTTCATAGTTTCAACTAAAAATTATTTTTGTTAATTTATCATATTATAAATGATCATGTGTGAAATTAGCACACACTGTAACAAAAAAAGTTTTATTAAAAAGTTATGCACAGACTTTATAGACGCTAAGTTTTTTTTAATATGTTATTAATTTTTTCAACTTTAGATCTACTTATAACTTGGTTTATACAGACCAGGATACTTTGCAGGATTAAAAAAAAAGCAGCATGACATTTAATGTGGCTATTTAGGCTTTTTGCGATATTTTGACCTCTGCCATAGATCTCAATGATACAAGTTTAGTATTTTAATTGCCAGCTGGTGTCTGGATCAAAAAAGCTTTTAAAGTCTGACAAATATGTCGGGTTACAGCAAGCAGAGGTTTTGTTACGCTTTATTATCAACCAGGAGTGGAGTCAGGTGGAGGGTCAGATACAAATCACCAAGGCAATACTTACTACAGACAGCATGGAAAGCAATTTTACCTTGGGTGGTGGAGATAGAAGAATTGTAGGAGTTAAAAAGATGAGGGATAGTGGAGGAAGGTCGTGTGCTAAGAATAGTGGGAAGAAAATGATGGGGTGTCTGTAGAGAGGAAGATTTAAAGAAATGCTGAGAGGCGGTTTGACATGCTCCACTGACAGAAAACGTTGCTTAGAGGAGATGGAAGTGAGGAACCATGGGTGTAAGAGACCTCATCTTCAGCAGAAACTGTGCAAATTCAAGATAGAGGAGCTGGTATAAAATCTTTATGACAGCAGGTGTCATTCCTGTAGAAGCATCATTGACAGAAACAAAGAAAGCCACCTATCTTCAGGGAATTTGTACTTCTGTAATGTAGAAATCGAATGTAGTAGGAAAAAAATAGATAAGCCTCATGTTCCTTTTAAGCATTGCCTCACCAATGCACACACGTTGCTATTTATTTTTCAGTCCCTACTCTGGCAGTGCAGAGTTAAATGATTCAGGAGCCCAAATTGTGATCGAGAAAACGCCTCTTGCCAAAGAAGTTTGCACAGGTGTACAGCCAGCTGGCAGTGACTGGAGTTAATGTACTTAAAGGCAGAAAATTCAAATACTCAAAAAGAATATTTCCCCCTTGTATCAGCTTGAGACTAACAGCTTCAAGCCAAACTCAAGTTTCAATGAAGGAAAAAAAAAGAAAAACTCAAGATAATACCTGCTGGTAGTTTGTGTGGTAACTTCTCTATAGGTAGATTAATGTTTTGGGACCCATCTGAATATGCAGAGTAAAAATCTAAACTATATCTTTAATTTATGTGGCCTGAAAGCCAAAACAACATGAGTCTATAGTCAATTTCTTTATGACCACAGTGTTTCCATTTCCATATGACCACTTTCAGCAATAATTATGCACAATGCCACAACCTCAAATCATCTGAAAGTTGTGGAACATAACAATGCATGTGAACACTTTGAGATGTGGTAGAACAGGAGATTCATTGTGGATCTACAGCCAACACATTTCCAGTAACTGTGTCAGACTATCAGGTCAGCACGAGCCAATACCTGGGTAAATATTTAGGCATTGGCAAATTCCTAAATTCCTAGTGACGCAGTTCTGATGGCAACAAGGGGGTCACCTGTTACATTGCAAAAATGTAAAAGGAGTTTCATGAACAATCACAGTTCATATTGGTTTAATCTTTTAGTACATATGTGATTAGGCTATTATGACGATAATCTTAGAGTGCCATCCAGATGGTTTGAGCATTCAGTATATGTTAAAGGAATTGCTGCATTACTTCAGTTTTTGACAATATCAGCTCCCTAATTAGATTTTAACTTAGGCTCATTATGGTCTGTTATTAAAGGCTTAAATCCCCCCTCAATGCAACACTCTACAGTACTGGAATAACCTACATTGTGCTTTTATTTTACCCAGGAGAGCAAATAGATGCAAATTCAGATGCACTTTTGACCCAGCATGCTCAAGTTTTAACAGTGATGAATACAGATAAAGAATTTGCATGCCTAAGGTGAACTGTAAATGCAAAAGACACATGCGATGGGCAGCATCTGAAATCTTTGCAGCAATTACAATCAGGCCAATGAACACAGTTTTCAATGTATTTCCTCATTTAACATGAGGAAGAAATATATTGAGTTGAGCCATTGCATGACACCAGGTATCATTCAGTTTTTTTTATACATATCTCAAGGTCTGACTCAGGTATGTATTTGAAAACCGAAGTCCTTTGTTTATTAAAAAACTTGCACATTTATTGCACCTAGGACTGTTAAACAAGCACAGAGTAGTTAAACATGGAAGTTGTCGTGCAGAATACAAAACCAAAATGAAACTGTGACTCTGTGCTGATATTACAACCTCCAAAGACTCACTACATGGGCAGAGAGAAAAGATCTGCTGTTTTTCTCCATGGCTGTGGGCGTGGAGCAGGGGGAACACAAGCCAAACGCAAAAAGTGGAGAATGACACTTGATTTCCGTGCATGAATGAGACTCAGGTGGATACTTAAAGTGTGTGGGAAACAGGGGAAATTAACATGTTGCAGATCATATCAGCATTATTAGCTTGGAGAGATTTTTGAACAGCTACTTGTAAACCTGTTGCAAATACATGCAAACAGGCTAAATTAAAGGTCAGCCTGGTGACAATTCCCTTGCTACTTCTGCACGTTTTGGGTTTTTTTTTCCCAGAAAACGCCTGTCACTCCTTGCCTGCACGTTCACGTATCATCTCATAAATCAGCGTCTGTGTTTGCCATTTTGGCATGTTATGGAAGGCAAATGAGCCTTTATTTGTGCCTGTATTATCTTCCCTGCGCTACGCTGTGATGTACCATTGTTTCTGGGAAAGTTGCCAAGACAACAGGACTGAAGCTGAAGTCTAACACAAGGTTACATAAGTGCAAATCTCTGTCTGAGCTGTGTCAATACCAGGATGTAAACCAATACACAAGGCACTCAAATCCAAACCAGAGTCTCTGTTTGTGTTCTGAATGCTGTATTGTGGAAGTCTTACTCAAAGCATTCAATTTTAAAAGGTTGAGCTGGATATGTCAAGAACCTAGAAAAGAATTGGATATGACTCTTTATTTCAAAAACTGTATCTCATCAGGATTTTAATTCAATTAAGGTTTTGTGATTAATTGGTTTATTTTTAACTGGAAATGTGTATGAGGCTTTGCCAATTTGTTGTGCAGACAGTTAAAAACCAAAGGACTGTTTTGTTAAAAATTAAAAGCAAAATGAATCAGAAGAATAAGACAACAAAAATAATAATGCATAACAAAGAGGAATGCTATTTTGTAATGGAGTATATAGCAGTATCAGATCAAAAGGCACTAGCTGAGTCACTGACTGTTTGCAATAACAAATTAATGCATTGCACAAGAAAGTTATTTTTCATTTAGATAAAGCAGAAAGAAGACAGAATCTCATTGTCTACTGCTTGATTACCCACACAGGAAGAAATTGGTTAATAATTAATACATTTTTATGTTTGTTTATATATATGTACATGTGTTTTGTATTGATCCCTTTCACACAAATTAAATCACTTATTATTTTTAATGCATAATGCTGTTAAAAAAATCTGTTCAGATTTATTCTGTTTTTATTGTTTTGCCACATTTAAATGTTTCAAATAATCAATTATTGACATAAAATGTAGCAGATGTCTTTGCCTTGATCTGAACAAATCTGTGGGTAGAGCTGGACTCAGAAGATATTGTCTCTCAAGTTGATTTCTGATTGTGAATGTACAGTATGAGTCTTAAATTGAACTTTCTAGTTTTTACCACCAAATATAGACAATTCCTGTGTCACACGTTGTTGCAGCTGTTGACAAGCTGACGTCTGTGCATATTTTAGAGCTTTCTCTAGCATCACCTTGGTGTGTTGCCAGGTTTGCAAAATAAGACTCTGCTACAGTTTGCTTTAATCCTCTGGCTCCTTTCAAAGAATGCAGCTCATGAAAGATTGTTGGGTTTTAACAGGCTCACCCAGGGTAACCAGCTTCTTAAATCCCTCCAGAAGTGATATGTGTCTGTACCCACGAGTTCTTTTGTGATTTTTTAGTCTTACGTCTGGCTAATGTGCACAGAAGTAGATGGTGGATGATCATGATGCAACTTTTTCCTCTTCATTTGTTGGATATCAAAATAATAAAAAAAAGCCCAAAATCATTTTTTGAAAATCATGGATTCTTTTCCTTCCACTTCATCATTACGCAATAGTTTGTGATGGCCTTTCACACGACATAAATTAAAATGCACTGAAATGCGTGTTTGTAATGTTTTGGGAGGTAAAAAGGTTAAAGGGATGATGAATAACTTTGCAAAACATTGTATGCCTTACTGTACATTAAAAATACAGACTTACATTCTTTAACTTTCTTTATAACCCTCTACTCTTACCTTGTACTGGACATGGAAACACAAACAAATTTCTCCAGTGTGGTGAACAAGGAGAGGGCATATTAGTGACCTGTGACAGTGACAGCACACTCAATCAAGGGCAAAGGCCAGGAGAAAATAAAGCATCTGCAAAAAATTTTACTCCTTTGATACTTGACTTTGTACTCTTCAAGGAGGACAACAGCTTGTCTTCTTTGAAGAAAGAGAGAGAAGAAAACATAAACATGAGCTACTGTCAATATATTTTACTGTGGATAAAATATAATGTGAAGCCACGGACTTCGAAGCTGCAAGGATCGTGTATGTCAAAAGCGAAAAGATCAGAGGAGGGAATTCAAATTGTATTTCCAAAGGGATTTTCACTGTGCAAACTCGGCTCCTTCAACACTCTTCCTTCCCAGTGTCATCTTGCCTCGAGCCCATAAATCTGCTCCAGAATCCTCCCAAACATTGGAGTCACTGTTGCCATGGAGGCCACCTCAATATCAAGTTTCCCTCCTCTCTTAATATTGTTACAGGCAGTATGAACAGCACCATTTCATTACAGGCCCCCTAAACCAGATTAAAGCGGTCCTGCTGTGAAGCAACCGGGGGCCTTAGACAGCTGTTACGGGGGAAGGACTGGTACAAAAAAGCCATTTACATGTTCTGAGATCCTTCTTTATTAGATTTCCCCCAGATGTTGTGATTATGAGCATAAGGTGTATCGTGTCTCCTGTTCTCCAGTGCGGTATAATAGGACTTTATTTATGGCTCTGCTACACCTTCATGTGAATGATCATCGAAATTATCAAGCTGTTTTCACGTTGAGTAAATTGTTACTAACCTTCTGTTAATCTGCACCCTTTTGCTTGCAAAACATTTATATCATTCGAACCTTTTTAGCTTTTTTTTTTTTTAACAGGGCAACCTTAAATTTAAATGTGTTTTTTTTTTTTTTTTTCCCGAGTGGAATGCATATTTTATGCAATAGACCAACACAGATTACTGAGACCGGTAGTAGAGATCCACATCTCAAGTAGGAGTGTGTTTTGACAAGGCAGGAGATTAGCAAAGCACTCCACAGATCTGTGTATTGAAGCGTGGCATGAAGAAAGACAAAGATGAGAAACAGCTATAAGAAGTCCGGATCAGAGTTTGGTAATCATCCTTACAGGGAGTATAGTATAGCCGAAAACCTTCCTACAGGACAACAAACTTAAAACCTACAGCCTAAAGGTCTGGAATAGTTTAGATCAAACCATATTCATGTTTAGAGCTCGCATTTTTCAAGGAACTCTAAAATAAACAAAATATTTACACTGTACTTTTAAGAGAAAACTTAGGCCTAAGTGTCTCCCCACACTTTAAACTGGATACCATTTTAACTTCCTTCCTATGTAAGGATATTCATGCAAGGATGACGCTCCTACTCTTAAAACTATCAAGTTACACTGAAGGGTTTTATGCTGATCTCTTTTTTTGTCTGTTTGTTTGTTTCTGGGTGGGAGAGGCAAAGAGGCACAGAAAAGCTGCAGCTTGGAACTCCATTTCTCCAACCACGCTGTAGGTAAGTAGATGAAAGAACAACAGAGATTTATTTCATTTTACATAATTGAAGATTTTGTCAGCTTTCGAGCTGAAACGTAATCATGGTTTTATTACAGAAGAACATCATTCGTTTCAATACAAATTCAATTAAAATACATTATGGATCCAACAGGGAAATTAAATATTGCTGTAACTGATATTAATTCAATATTTTTCAAAGAGTTGCTGTAGATGTTGGTGCCTCTGGGGAGGAATGATCTCCTCTAGCAGTTTGAGGAAGCTTCTGACTGAAGACACTCAGTCTTCAGGAAGCTTAGGGTTGGATTTGTGAATGATGTCATGGCTCAGTAGTAGTTGAGAGCTACTTCTGGTTGAAGTTGAACGAGCAACAACACTGTTCATGTGTCAGAATGGTCCAGTCAAAGTGGAGTACTGTTCACAGACACTGTCCCTTCCATTCTGACACAACTTGAGTTTTTTTTTTCCTTTTTTGTTTTTAGAAAGAACAATGGGCAAGTAAACCTGGAAGAGATTCCCCAAAAGGCTTACAGTTGCAAAGATATGGTTCTACAAAGTACTGACTCTGCTGGGCTGAAAAAAATTATGAAGTAAGTAAAACAAAGAATCATTTTTCTTCCACCACCTAGTCATGTGGTGCTTTGTGTCACATAAGATTCCAATAAAATACATAGAAGTGGTTGTAAAATGACAAAATAGGAAAAAGTTCAGGGGTTAAAAACAATGGGGGAGACACAGACATGGAGGGAAGCTGCAGAAGGCTGTCTTGTTTATACAAAACTCAGCAGATACTCAAGACACGGTAATGTCCTCCTGATGCTGCTGATCTGTGTCTCCGAGGGGCTTTGCTTTAGTGAGCACTGACAAACAAAAGCTTAGTACTCAAATATTGCCAAAAAGAGCTCCCACACACCAAACAATGTCTTAGTCTGTGCTACACACTGCTGCATGGGCAAATATGCCACCGCTATGCACAACGCTGGCATTGAAGTGGGCGTGCAAAGCACAATCCACTATAAAATGCCTCTTTAACGGTATTCAGCATCCACCCGGATGAAAACGGAGGTGACAATTTCAGTTTAGAGAGGTTTGCTCAGATTAAGCCTCCCTTTTTTTGCTTGCTTTATTCTAAAGCTTTGCATTTTTGTGGGTGTGAGAGGCTGCGGAACGAACATCACATGGAAAGCTTTCATCTTTACCACCAACTGGACTCAAGTGAGATGTGAAACTCCCCACAGTTAAAAAAAAAAACAACAACTTGAAAGCATCAATCAGACTCTTTCGTTGTTTGCTTTAGGTCTTCTTCAATTTAAAAAGGAATCAATGTTGTGCTCTCTTAGCTAACAGAATTTTACTTACACTGTATGAGGCTGAGTTTTCTTGCAAATCAGTAATGTCTCTAAGCCTCTTGTCTTTACTACAACAAATGGATATGCATTAACAAACCATATTTGAAACTCTTCACCTCAACCGTCCCCAAAATACTTCTTCTTCTTAAAGTGAAGTCTGCAGAATTAATTTTTCCACTCTTTAAATTTCTGCAACTTCTAATAGTTTGTAAATATGCCTAAAGTTTGGAGATGTGGGCACGTATAGATAAAATAACTTGAGCTATTTTTCTACTTTGAGTTAATTATTAATGACTCCAGGGATTTTTTTATTTTTTATGTTTTAATTTTTTTTTTTTCACGTCAGTAAAGCATATCTCTCCTCGTAACACCACATCAGGAGAACAAAAAATGCTGCTCTATGATTTCACAATGGAGAGACGGATCAGCCGCCAAAATCTTCAGCACTCTGCAGGGAACTTTAGAGTGATTGCAAAGTATAGGAGGAACCTGTGAGCAGCTTTTTATTGGTTCCTTTTTAAAACGGGCAGCAGGGGGCGCTAGTAGGCCAGGAACCGGTTACTTTCTCTTGAGCTCTGAGCACCTGCTCCGGGTTTTCTCCTCAGATGTGCTGCATGAGCTCCTCTGCAACACACACAAAAAAACGACAGCTCCTTTCCCTCTTTTTTGTTTTTCTTGCAAAGTGCACACACTGCATAATATACAAAAAATACAAGAAGGAAAAAAAAAAAAACGAACATTCTTTGCTTTGACACATAAGCTCACCAGATCCTCCGCCTCTCTGTCGATCCCCCAAATATTCCCACTTTTAAACTGAGTTCTGCTATTTACTTTAAATTGAACAGAGAGCAAAGCATGAAATATGTGCCTCCTGACTTCGCTGCATAAAACAGATTTTAAACAGCATCTGATTAACGTGACTAAAACTTCATTTTCTGGGGTTTTGTAAGAAAAGCCTCTTTTATAAAAACGACCTGCAGTGCCATTGTAGAGTTTAATGTTACGCTTCTCTTTCTAAAGGTTAATGCAGCAGATTTTATTATGTGCATGAAAGTGCCTCAGTGTGACACACCTCTTATGACAAGGATATCAGGTTTGGTTCGATTCTCCTCCTTTCTTTCCTTCTCTTACTCTGTTCTTCTGCTCTTTGCATGTTTCTGTAAAGAGCTGTGTTGCCGCTCAGTTCACTCAGTTACTCACGAATGCATCACAGTCATATTTTTTGTTTCTTTCTAAATAATTTTCAGCCAAATTTTGGATTTTAGTTAATTGCATGTATTTTAATGTGTTTTAATGTTTCAAGCAAAAACGAGCCTCTTAAAAATTATCTAAAGGAATTTTTCGGCGGCTTTAAATTGCTGCATTGAAATTCGACAACATCAGCCCCAAGTTTTATTGGTTTTTACTTTTTGTTTTCTCTTATCATCCAGGTCCCTTTGTCAACACCAGGAGCAGTGATTTTAAATGCAGCCCTGTTAATGAGCCTCACCTCTGCCTTTTTCAACTGACTTTTCGTCATCTTCAACAGCAGGGATGACGCATTGTTCAGAAAGTAAAGAGTCCAACTCTTTAATTTCTTAGACATATTATGAAGGAGCCGCAGGTAAATCAAAAAAGGTTAAATGTCAGGGAATGATGATTGGTTTCAGCATTTAAATTAAAAGTGGAACTTGTGTAGTTTCAATAAACTCAGAATGTATTTCAAGTATATATTTTTCTTCATTTTTGGAAATTACAGCTTGATAATAAGATATGAATAAGATAAAGCAATCTAATAGAAGATTTTTTCAATAGAGACATGTCATGCTGCTAGACTACACAGTCATTCATGGGTCAGACTGCTGACTTTACATACATAAAATAAAGCTTTTAGAAGATTGTAAAGTAATCCATCCATCCATCCATCATTTGATCGTTGCTTGTTCCTTGTATTTTGCACAACTGTCCACAGTTTTCTTCATGACTGCATGGGAAATACCATAATAATCAAAATTTTCTTTAGCTGTTCATAATATTCATCAAAAAATTACAAGATATAAACTCTTAAATATAGCTATACATATATATCCTTTTGTAATGAGTAAATATATAAGAGTAATTTATCTAAAACAAATATAGAATAAATGTTTTAAAATTGAATGAATGCAATAAATCAATATTTTGAAGATATTCTAAGCATGTCCTATTTCCTGGTTTGTAAGCCACTACTGTTTTCCACATGCTTTGAACACTGCAATGTGGCTTATGCGCAGAGTTTTACCAATCAGTTTCGAAATGCTTGAGAGCCAGTTGGCCTTGAGACAAAAGTGACATTGTGAGCGACAACAAAAGAGACACTGAGGAAGTTCGATTCCGACATTTTAACGGTTTTAATGCACGGGAGGAAGATGAAAATTGCAATCAGTAACTTTTCCCTTTTTTTAACCAGCCCACTTACAGGCTCTTTTAATGTGTTTCATTAAAAGTAAAAAAAAAGGTCTTTATGTGTGAATAACTAATCTTAAAACATGGACACGTGTGACTTATAGACAAGTCCTGCCTATGCATGCAACCTTCAAAGTCAGTGGGTCAGACTCAAATTCAGGTAAGTTCAACGGAAATTACGGTACTTGTAAAGAGTGTCTGTTATATTTGTCATTGCGACTTGCTGTAGAACCACAAAACAGAAAGCTTTAAAGCAAGTGCCTAAAAAACAGTAATAATGTTTGGTCAAAATTATCAGGTCATTCATGTCCATTGAAAGTGATATAAAGAAAAGAAATCAAACAAACAAAAGTGGCTGTTGTTTTCAGCCCCATAAACAGCTATTATCCTTTTGTTTTGGTTGGGATGTTTGGAATCATATTGTGCTGATGCATTTTGTCCATTTGGATCTAAAGCGCCGGCGTCCTCTTTCGTATCTCTGGCTTGCACTGCTGAAGTGCCATTGACGACTCAGAATGGCAGCTTTATGAAGCAGGAAATTTGTTCCTTTCTTCTCATTGGATGTAAAGAGAAAAAAATAGGTAACATTATGAGATGTGTCTCATTAAAAAGGAGGGGGGCTAATGGCAGCTCTTTAACGCCGAGCCTCGGCTGCCTCTGCAGACATCACTGCTCTTCTCCGCTGATTGCCCCTGCAGCCTCAGCATCACTTAACTTCACATTAAATCGGCCCGCGCTCTGTCTAGTTTGAGCTGGGGTAAGAGGGGAGGGAGCAGCTAGTCAGCGCATTAATGGAAGCAGAAGGACCTTTTCACTTTTCCCTTTGTTACCGAGAAGAAATGAGACCCACTAATGTCTGTGGATGTAGAGACCCACATTCATTAAGGCTTCTATGCAGAAGGAATTAAGAAACCAAAAGGAGAACAAAATTTCCTTGCTGTTGCTCTTTCTAGGCGCTGTCAGTTTTGTCCTGCATGTTTCCAATGGACCAGACATATCCAACATGCCCAGGGAGTGGGGATGCTTTACAATGAGACTGGATCTTAGTATGAGGTGTTAAAAGAACATAAAAAGATGCACTGTTTAGCTAAAAAAAAAAAAAAAAAAAAAAAAAAAACATTAAAAAAAGCTGAAAATATCCCAGGCATAAATGAAGACTGTTCTTCAAAGTGTTTCTCAGGTGCTTTTGATTGTTGAATTTGCATTTTCCATCTGATGAAATCCCAAATTGTTGGTATTGCGGTGAGATCAAGCATCATCTAAACTCCTCATTTTGTTGTTCAAAGTTGTTCTTTCTTTCTCATAGTTCCTCTCATGGACAAGAACCTCAAAAAAAAAATTGACTTTACAAAGATTTATACATCCTTTGTCACATGATAGACAAATGTTGGTGCATTTCTTTCTGGATTTACATTTAAACCAGCACAGAGTATGACATGAGTGTAAAGTGGAAGGGTAAGAATACGTACTGTAAGCATTAAGTAGAAACTGAAAAGTGTGCCATGGATTTGCATTCAGCCAAATAACTCGAGGTTAGTTGGAATCTATGAGGAGTGTGTGCACACAAATATTTGCCACAATTTCTCAATTAGATTTATTTTCAGACTTTGACTAGATCATTTTAACAAGAAAATGTAACCAGTTTCCTATTTGCAACCCCACATGATCATGCTGCCACCTTCTTGTTTCATTTTGTTGTGTTAGCCCAAAGACACATTATAGGTCTCATCTGACCAGAGCAGCTTCTTCCAATGTTTCCTGAGAGTACACAGAAAAGCCCCAGCGAATATATTGAATTTTGTGGTTGTTAGATGGTAATGTGAGAAAAAGTTCACCGGGTGTGAACACTTTGCAGTAAAATGCATCTTCTGTAAAATATCACATTCACATAAGTAGATGTAACCTTTGTCCAAAAACTGTTAATAAGATCCCAATTTTATTTCCTCTGGAACAAATAACACTTTGGCACAAGCAGCAACACCACATAAAACTCGCAATCGCTTTAAAGATCTCTTGCCAATCGTAAATTAAAGTAAGAGTCATTTTTGAAAAGAAGTGACTGAGAATAAAGGAGAGAGTATGGATGTCTCAGGATGATTTTCTAGCACACCTTTGGGTGTAAACCTGACAGTAAAGGCAGAGCTCTCACAGTGATGGAGGCTTAATCCTGTTACTTGTCTCATTTACACATACTTCCAGGGTCTCTGTATTTGCACAGCTCCTGCAGGCCTCTATCAACGCTTACAGTTTTCCTCTCCATGTGATGAGAAGCTGAGCGGTTGGGCTTCCTACATCGTATCGGTTATCTTGTGATCAAGGGACAGTAAAATATACAGGACAAGACTTTGTTCACTTGATTATTTTTCTTTCTCAATTTGAACATACCACATGGGCAAAGTTTGAAACACAAACAGTCTTAGAAATAATTTCTGTTTGTCTTGGGCTTAAATTTTAAATAGACTTGGAAATTTCTATGAAGCTCAAATTTAAAGTGATTTCTTGAAAATATAACAGCAATGAAATGAAGCATCATGGGAGCAGCTGTGTATTTTTCAAAAGTTTCAAGTTGCAAGAAAAACAGATTTAACTTAAGATTTTGTTAGTAGCTTCATATGGAAGTTACTTTTTGATTTGCTCATGGCGGCATTCTCACTCTTTATGTTAATGTAAATGAAAATATGTAACATGATCCATGTTAACATTTTAACTAAAATATAACTTTAGTTGTGACATGCTAAGGGTTTTCACTGTTTAAATATTTTTAAATAAAGACATATTTGGTTTTCATGGTCCTTCTCAATATTCCAGCCAGCTTTCTTCTTTCACAAATCACAACTGAGTCAACATGTTGACAATATTATATGAAATCTGGAAATAAGAAGTACATTTAGTATTTTGTTTATTATTTACGCATGCATACATACATTAGAATGTTTGTGGCATTTGTTTTCAGGCAAAAATCAGTTTATTATAAACCAGTAAATTCTACATTCTCTTTACTCACTTCCAACAAACAGAAATAAAATCCAATGTGACCAATTCCTTTCAGACATTACCTAATAAATAGAGTTAAACTCGGTATAAATGTAGCTGTTCTGTGAAGGCCTCAGAGAGCACTTCATTTGAGAACATTACTGAAACAAACAGCATCATTAAGACCAAGGAACACAGCAGACAGGTCAGGGACAAAGGTGCTGAATAGCTTAGATGAGTACTTGCCTATAAACAATATCACAAGCTTTGAAAACCTCAGAGATCTATTTTCATCTGAAAATAGAAAAACTGTTGCACAGCTGAAAACATGGCTGTCCACCTAAAATAGCAGGTCATACCCTTTAAGAAAGCCATGAAAAGTCCTGAAAGTCCACAGTCCTATCTGAAATTTAGACATAAAGCAAACTTATAGAAGGTCGGATAAGACCAAACTTTAATTATCTGATCTGTGGGCAAAACCCTGTGTGGTCAAAGCCTTGTTCTCACTTGTCTACAATTTTCTTAGAAGGAACAAGATTAGAAAATCATATTTGATTCCATTTTACAATTATGGACCCTTTAGGATTTGCCAAATAAAATCCAAATAAAATTCAGCGAAGCTTGTGATTCTAGCAATAGACTTGAAACGGTTCAAGGGAATCAAATGTTTTTAGAAGGATCTGTGTTAGCTTTCGTTCAGACATCTCTGGCCAACTGGTTTTTGCAAAAGACACTTTCATGCCTTTGCCCTTCATTCTATATTTTCAATTATGGAGGGAGCTGTCAAGTGTATTTCTGAGCAGAGCACCAACAGATCAAGCTATTGTTAGTGAAGAGACTTAAAAGGGTGGCAATTTTTCCTAAGGGATAACAATCCCAACATAATATTTTTCTACTATACTGTACTCCTACACTCAAAAACTTAGACGTCTTCACGATGATATTACTCTTTTTCCAGTTTGATAACTTGAGTTTGGCTCCATTTTGAACATTGTAGTATAGCAAAACTCAGATGGAGTTTATGTTCCTGTAATAGAGTCCAAAATGATGTTGACATAGAGAGGTGTTACAAACTCATGCAGAAATCCCCACAGCTGTGGGCACACAACTCCATAAATATGGAGAAAATGAGAGTGGAGCTGAAGGAAGAGAAAATGGAGTAGATATGGAGGGACATAGCCTTTGGGGACTGTTTTTCCATCTGCCAAGCAGACAAGCATCCATTCAGCGTTGTTTTATTTTTACATTTTTTCACCAATTGTTATCAGCCTTGTCCCGGGGCAGCACACTGGGTTAGCTAACTACCCAATATGGGGGCATATTGTACGTTCAGACAGCACATTGTTTTTGCCCTAACAATGCTGCAACAATGAATATGCTAACAGCTTCCTTTCTGGAAACAACAAAATAAAGTAGTTTGGATGAAAAAAAAAAAAAAAAAAAAAGTGAATCTTGAGGATGGTTTTTGTGAGTGCCCTACGCTCTGTGCGATAATCTGCCCTGTGGCTGAAAAAGCAATTTCTCAACCATTTCCCCCAGAAACATGTCTATTGTTTGTGTGTCTCCTGACCCTACTGTAGCTACAAGCACATTCATATCAATTTGTGTCACTTCATTACACTCCGGCCATCATTTAACACTGCAACTGCTAAATCTTTTTCTCTTTCTGTTCCCTTTGCTCTGAGCCCAAGATAAAGCGCTAACGACCACTCCCTGTTCTCATTAGAAAGCCTGCCCAGATACACTTTTCATCTGACTCTGTCACACTCCTCAACCAGACTGTCGGCTAAATGAAGACGGAGGAACCCACAGAAAGTCTTTGTTGCTTTGAGGAAGAATTTGGATTTTGGTTGCTTCCTTGTGTGCAAATACGACTTGGATTTTCTTTTCTAAAACCTTGTTTCCATATGTGTTGATGCGTGCAAATGTGGAGGCATTTGGTGTATTAAAAAGTGATATTCATATGTTGATTCAGAACAACAGTTTTAAGATTTGTGGAGCTTTTACCTTTAAGTAAGATGCAGATTAGGGTGATAACCTTCCAAAAATAAAGACATTATAAACCATCAAAATACCAGCAATATCATGCAAAACGTTTGTCAACAGTAATAAAGACCTTTGCTAATATGAGCGTTTGCATGGGTGTTGAGGATATTTATAAAATATATATAATTCCTATAAAAGAAAGGGATATTTCAATGGTTGAGAATAAAATTATTCAAATTAAAAATGAAAGGTATAGAAAATTGGGCAATTTTTAAAATTTATTTATATGAACCATATAATTGCCATTTTACATCTGATTATTTCATTTCATTATTCCCCCCAGCCTAGTTTATTCTTTCAATTTGTTGAGTACTACATTTTTGGATTTGCTTTGCACTTAGTATATCTTCCTGATCTAGTTTATTCCTCCTGTGATTTGCTCAGCCTGGTTCTGCTCAGTTTTAATGTCATATTTAGATCCTGTGTTTAGTTATTTGCTTATTTTCCTACTTCCCCTGTTCTTTCTCATCTCTTTGGCCTCTCTGTCTCTCTCTCTCTCCTCAGTCTACCTTTCTGGTCTCATCTCTCAGATGCAGCCCGTTATTAACCAGCCACTGGTTCTCCAGCAAGTAATCAACTCACCTGTATTTAAGCTCCTCATTGTCTGTCAGTCACTGCTGGACTCTACTGTTGTTTGGTCCCCTGTGGGCTGCTGCCCTTTGCAACACATGCTCTCGTCTCACTAAAACTTGCCATCATCAGATCTCTCCTATGTGCATTTAAGTCTTCACCTTGCACCAAACATGACAATAATTTAGACTGAGGCTGCAACATGAGGTTTAACAGGTACTCTGATGAGTTTTTGTAGACTAAAGAGTTTTGGAGTTTGCCTCGTCATGCACTCTTTTAGTAATTCAATAAAAAAGTTAAAACTTATGAAATATTTTCTTAGAACACACAGAGTGACACATTTTGACCCTTTATTTGTGATAACATTAAGTATGGCACACAGCAAACAAAAAATTCAAATTCCCAGAACATTTGACTATTACATAATACTAAAAGAAATAACTTAATGACAGCCAGTTGAATAGCATTGTCATATGCTGTGCAGTATATGCAGTTAATACTTGGTCAGGTTTCGTTTTGCATGAATTACTGCGTCAATGCAGTGTGGCACTCAGGTGATCAGTCTTTATGCCTGCTGAGGTGATAGGAATCCCAGCTTGCTATAACAGCAGCCTTCACCTCGTCTGCATTATTGGATCTGGTGTCTCACCTTCCTCTTGACAATAGTCCATAAATTATCTAAGGAGTTTAGGTCAGACAAGCTGCTGACCACTGAAGCACGCTGAAACCATGGTCTTTAAAGCAGGTATTGATACTTCTGGCAGTGTGAGCAGGAGGCAAAGCCTGCTAGAAAATGAAGTCTGGTTCTTCAGAAAGCTTGTCAGAAGACGGACGTATGATTTGTTCTAGACATTTTTTATAGAAAGCTGCACATATGTTGGACTTGATAAAACAGTGAACCATTTGTATCCCAATGGAAACAATGACCTTTGTGGATTATCCTGCTTGTGAAGTGTATCAGGGATGATGTACTAAAAAAACTGTCAGATCATCTTCCTCACGACTGTGTTGGATGACCATAACAGAAATGCCTATATTTAAAAATAATTGTAATATTTCATAATAGTTTGTAAAATTGAGAAACACATTTTCTTTTGTTTTTATTACCTTTTAGCTATACTCATTCAAATTAACAGAAAAAAATATGTGTCACAGGAATGAATCTACACTAATATTCAATAAATACAAATATGTGTTATGATTAGGGACACATTTTTGAATGAAAAACTTTTCTTATTTGACTGATTTTAATTATATCTATATAATAACCAATAATATCTCTATATGGTGGTCAAAATTTTTCCATGGGACCCACTCTTTCCAATCAGCATTGAAAAAAAATGAACCTCCGACAGGCATTTTTAGACAAACAACAATTTCACTGGAAGAACAATAAGAGGTGTTAAAATATTTAGCACAGCCATCAAACACTCTGTGCCCGGGTGATTACAATTTGAAATATGCATTTAAACTCACTAATATATAAATATTTGAACATAATGTCCTTGCATGTATTATCGTTACATAACTCGCAGCATGCTATGTGTGCTGGAAGGAAGATATACCATCTACTTTTCATTTGATGTCTATGCAAACTTATAAGCAAAATGAGAGTTTCAGCTCTCTATTTTGCTTGGCTGGGGTTTGTAATGAATCACAATTCAGTGACCTCTGCCTTGAATCAATACAAAGCGCTACGCCAGCACTATCTTTGCCTTATTACAATACGGGTAGAGACATTGGAAATGAGTTTCCAGCAAGTGTCCCTCTAGTTTTTTAAAAATGCATGGGATTAAGAGGGAATAGTGAGCTGGAATATCAATCAAGCTCAACCATGTGAGTTAAAAGGAGAGAGGAGATTGGAAAATTGGCTTGTGACTGTTTGCATGTTACTGAACCCTTGCTGCTTGGCATTTTCTTTCTCTTAATGCAGGAATGGGGACAAACTGTCTGCATTCGAGAAAATCATCACTGGTTGGTAAGGTCATTTTCTGATGCGATCAGAGCAAAGTTTTTAAGCTCAGGCTCCAGTTCAACTGTATGTTGAAATATACTGCAACACACATAATGAAAATTTATGCCTGGCCCAAAAGGCTTTGAAACATTACTGAAGGAGGATTTAAATCCAGATAAATCTCTGGTTGTAAGTTTTCCAACATTTTTTTTTTTCCTGTGCTGTCAGTAAACTTCACTTGGCCAGTCAGAAGGCAGCACAGCTCCTCGTGATAAAAGCCAAACCCCTGGTGGATTCATGTCAGTGATGTGAATTTGCTCAAATGGGCTTCCTGTGTTATCTGCAGCACCAGCTGACACCAAACACATAAAACACAGTCATGTATCCTCTCTGCATCAGACTCCGTATCTGTGACAAAACAGAAATGAAAATGCCCTGCCACATCTTTAGCGTCTGATAGATAAGGTCTGCAGGCATAGTGGGGTCTATTTTTGTAATGTAATAAAGAAGGTGTGGAGACAGTGGAGTAATACAGACTCTAAATGGTCCTCAAAAGTTTATTTTTTTCTTTCCCAACGTCAGTTTTTTCTTTGTGCACAACCACCTTCTTTAGCATCTTCAACAAATCTCTACTAACATGACTCTCTCAACCTGTGTCCTTGACCTAATCCCATCCAACCCTGCCAATGAATGGTTTCAAATCATCTCACTGCTGAATGTATGAATATTTAACTTCTCAATCGGTTCTGGTTTTGTCCTGACTCACTCAAGCTGCTTTGTCGCCACAATCCTCATAAAACTGGATCTTCAGACTCCAGGTCCAGACCCTCTTTAATTTTCCTTTTCCATCTACAATGCTAGAAATGAAGCCCATCCCATGAGCAATTATCTGTTTAAAATCTCAATCTGGTTTTAGTTTAAGTCACACCACCAAAAAAGCCTTCTTTAAACGTATCTCTCGCTCACCTGCAACTTCTGAAGCCTCAACTTTCTCTGTGACCCCAAATAAACCTTTTATTACCAGTTTCAACTTCCTTTTTCTCACAGCAGCAATGCTAAGGCTGTCAAACAACCTTCAGGTTCTCCAATTATATTGAGAGTAAATTCAAAATAACCTGGATTGTGTCAATTTGAAGACTTACAATTATTTTATCAGTCTCTGTCAGATAAATTTCAGTGAAGAATACTTTTTAAAATCTGATGTCATGTCGATAATTGGGGTAAGACAGCAGCATATGCAGCTCCAAACTCAAACAACAACTTGACAGACTTTGACAAAAGCATTGTGCAGCATTTTTATAATGTAATTTAATGCTAATAATGGGTTTTGCCTTAAATATTTATTAATACAAATGTTTGAGAACCTATTCGATAGTTTTCTTCCATTGGATTCTCCACTAAATTTACCCCACACTTTTAAGGGCAGGCAAATATATATTCTGCTCTCATTTATTCAGGTGGGATTCCACATGTGAATAATCTTGACATTTCTTTAAAGGTCAGAGCAGCAAAACCCTAACCAGCCTTTAAAGACATTTTGCCTTCTGGTGTCCATCTGCCTGGCAGAAGAGATCCAAAAACTTTGACAAAAAATAAGAAACTCAAAATAAAAGAAAGCATTTCAGAGCGGCAAAACATGTTCTCTCAAGACTTCTGTGTGAACTTTATAATGCAAGCTGCTCAGCTAACATCAAGTGTAAAAATAACATTTCCTATGATGGTAAATAACAGAAGAAATGCATAAATTGTTAGAACCATTGCAATTTGGTTTATAGGAAGAAGACATTTACTTTCAAATGAACAGATGGATGGAAGGATGCTTTCTGAGGAGAGATGGAGGGATGATTAATGATGATGATTGACGCATTTCTGCATCACTTTAATTAAAAATACTTCCTATAACATGGAAACTCTAATATGATTTGTTGTACATTAATTAGGTTTATTTGTTATGAATGAGTCATGACTAACAGCAACCATGGTGCATTATTAATGCAACTCTTCATTCACAATAATGAGCATGAAATAATCCGGTTGAGTGAGTTTCAATTTATTATTATTTTTTAAAGATTTTATTGGCTTTAGTGACCTTTATTAGATAGTTAATTGGCAGGAAAGTGGATAATGAGAGAAGGGAAAGACATGCAGCAAGGTAGCCAGGCCGGGAGTCGAACCTGCGACAGCCGCATCGAGGACTAAGTCCTCCATATGTGGGTTGTGCTTAACTCCTGCACCACCACAGCACTCAAGAGTTTCTATTTTTAAGTAATCTGTTGTAATATAAAGCTTTTCCAGCTTTTATTTTGTATTGTACAGATGATGATTGGATGCATGAAGCAGCAGTGTTGCACAAATGGCATGAGGATGTTACTGTCAAAATCCACTGCTGTTAGAGCTCTGGTTTTTCTTTGTATTGGTGTCATGGTCATTTCCTTTTTGTTTTTGTTTAATAGGTCTTGTCAATTCTTTTTCCTATGTTCATTATTGTCACTAAGGTGTTCCCATATTAAAATATCTTGTGTATTAGGTTCTTGCTTTGTTAATCTGAGGTTACTCTGACTTTTTCCCCTTTGGTGTTGTAGATCCCTTAATTAGTTTCTCTTTCATGAGGCATGAAATTGCTGTGCATACTGCGCATACTGGGAAAACGCAGTATGCATTTTCCCAGTATCCTTACTGGGAAAAGAAATGTTTGAACCATTGAACCTGATACCAGGAAATTGTTCCCTAGGATGAACCAGATATATGGAGGTTCACAAATCTTTTTTTAGATTTTTATCTGATTTCTATCATCCACAGATGTCTCTAAATACCTGAAACATGCAGCTACCTAACAAAACCTTAAATAGCATGGTAGTATAGAATGATAGTCTGTGTAAATTTGCACATAATGTAAGAAAAAGAAAATATCTACTCATGGAATTGTGTTGTCACTGAATGGCATTTCACTCTGAGCATACAATCTATTGTCATTTTTAAAATAGATTGTAAATTGTTTTAATTTCCATAGATTGTAACATATTTTTTTACAAATCACACCATGCCACAAAGTTCACAAAGATGGCAGCTGAAAATCTGAAATGCTCCATAGAAATCATAAAAACACAAATTTCTCAGTAATTAAGTGCGACACATTGATGTCTGTGGGGACTGTTTGCTGGCAGAATGCTTCTTGCCAGTGGGAAATATGAATATACCCAAGTGTTCATGTGTGCATTAATGAGATAGAAGTGTGATTAATAGGTATGAAGAGTGTAGAATTGACTCTAAAGACAGCAGATCATTTGTATTCCTCTGGTATATCGAAAGCTTCTGTCATCGTAATGCTGAACTCGACCTCCGTCGGTTTTAGAGTGATTGCTTCTTTAAATCAACCAACAGCTGAGCGGACCACCAGCAGTCAGAGCATGAGTAGCGGGACCAAATGACTGACGGGATGATGAAACCTCATCTTGTCGCTCCCTTTGATGGTCTGCCTTCACCCTCTGCACTGAGCTTGGGAACATGATTTGGAATATCAATTTCTTGAAAAGAAACATTCAGGGTAAAGTGTCATGTTTATTATTATTATTTTATTTAGAAATGGGCCTTACATATTTTAGGTAACTTTTATTTTCACTTTGCACACAATGGAGGGAACTTTGTCCTGCAGTATAGTGGTAATGCCATTGCATCCCAGATATTCCCAGTGCTCATTGAACATATAGCTGGTAAAAATATATATATTTTCATGCCACCCTGTCAAAAGCAGTCAGAAGTAACACAGTTTTAGTCATTTGGGACACCTGATCTGAGACTTCAGTAAACGTAAAAAAAGCGAAAACAGTTTTTTTATGTTTACTGTAACATAAATGTTTAAACATAACCTTTACTGTAACGTTGTTTATGTCTATGTTTAAACTTTTATTTTTTAAGTACTGTGGAAATAAAGTACCAGCAGACTTTAACAGTGTAAACTCAAATCAATTTTATTCAGTTTTCTGTATCTCACAAATCAAATATTAATTTCAAAGGATTTCATTATCATAAAATCAAATAACATCCTCTGCTTGGATGCAGAACAAGTTCCATTAATGGATATAATCCACCATGACAGGTTTAAAGACAGCCTTATGCAGCCAAGACAGATATTCTGTTTCTGCCTTGTTTCCTCTTCATGCGTTGATCACATCAAAGATGTGCATTCCTGCAAACAATATTATTTAAATTCACATTTGAATATATATAAGACCCCCTTTCCTCAGACATATTGTGCATGCACAGATGTCATTCATACATAAAACATGACTTTACTCATACAATGTGAAGACCTGTGCTCAATATGTGACTAACATTTAGTTGTTATGTACATAGCCAGGAATGTCGACTTTTAAGAAAAGCTTGCATTGGGTATACAGGAGGAGTCAGTGTTAAAATCAGGTTATTGTTATTACATGTTTTAATTACCATTTGAGAAATAAATAGAAAATAAGCCCAAATAAGCTCATACTTTGTAGTCAAAATTGTTGACTAATCTGCATGGTCAATGTTTCATGATTTATTTCAGAAGACTGACATTTTTAAGGTGCATATTTTTATTTGCTTTCCTGACTATGAAATTCCTCCTGGAATGCCTCAATGTGATTCCTGAACACTGACTGAACTGACACACATAACACAGTGAGATTAACTACAAATGGAGAAAACATGTAACTGAAAAAAAAAAAACCCAAAAAACAAAACTGTCAAAGGAGTCACCTTCCTGCTCCAAAGATGCTTCAAGGACTCATTCAGGAAGTCACAAAACAAACCAGCAAAACATCTAATATTCCACAGGCTTCATTTGCCATTTGTCAGTGTTCATGATTCATCAAAAAGAAAAAGACAGAATAAATGCCATCCATGGGAGAGTTAAAGGCCAAAAGTCACTGCAGACCAATATCTAACGTTTGCTAAAAAATAATGAGGATTGTCAAAACAATGGAGAAAATGCCCTAAGGACTTACAAGAGAAAAGTAAAACTTTTAAGGAGGTTTCCTTTCGATCACACCTCGTGTAACAGTAACACCAATTTTCAGAGAAAGCGTTCTGCCAGCAATAAAAAATGCAGATGATAATATGATCATCAGAGGGTACTGTCTTCAGTCTATCTGGACAACGTTTTGTAACTGGTGGAAATATAAATTTTACTCGAGTAGAAAATTCCTAACGAGAATATTCGGTTATCACTTTGCTTTGGAGTGGACTAGTCAAAGTCCAGCCTACAATGTAAGTAAGATGATATGGCATTGGCATTCCCTTATATTTAGCACAAGCTCATTCATTCTTTAACACGTTAATTTATAATACTGAAACACCAACAATGTGAAAGAGAATGAGAAGTTGTTGTGCCACCAGTTTTTTAGATTTAGAGACCAACTGCAACTTTTTACAAGGCCAAAAACTGTTGTGTTTATAGATTGTTTTTTTTTTCCTTTTCTGGATAAAAAAAAATATATAAATGATTTATGCATTTATTCAGATTTTTCTGTGCCTGATATTAAATTTTGTATGTTGATCAAAAATACATATTTATATATGATGAAACAAAGTTTTTCACAGTACTGTGTGTCAGCATACTCTGCCAGGTGGCTGATTCAGTGGATCTGACAACACAAACATGTCTCAAATATCACACCCCACAACCTTCATTAAACAAGTCACTATTTAAGCCAACCTGTGGAAACATTTTTGCAAAACTGAATTGAATTCAGTTTTGCAAAACACCCACAATGCTGATAACAGTAATTATTGCAAGCAGGTTGACAAAGGAAAACTTCTTCTGCATCGGGTGAGTAAACAGTGTGATCACTGAACAAAAAAAACAAAATGGTTGGAATGATTCAGCGTAAACAGAAAAAACTGGATGGTCATGCATTTATAATCAGTGTTTGAAATTAAGTCACATTTGCCATTCTATTTAAGTTCAGTTCACTAACAGTGTTTTGCATCTGTTATGCGAGGAGGAACATCTGACATCAACAGTGACAATACTCATCCCAGGCATTATTAATATCTCTGCAGAAAGCTATCATGTTGCATGGAGTATCAGTTTCCCCACCTCTCCTTCCCCTCGCTCTGTCACTTACTGGAGCGTACACCTCCCACTGCTTTTAGATTAACCTCGTATTTCCTCTTTCACTGTTCAAGTCAAGCTTTCATATCATCCAGCCTAGCATGTCGTTGACTCCTTCAACTGATAAATGTAATTCACAGCTTCCAGTCTTTCTAATTCAGCAGTGCTGCACAGGCCACACCTAGTGAATAAATTAGATTCAACATCAGAGTCGTACAGAGTGGGAAAAAAACCTCAACAGAAGAGGTTCGTAAAACAGTCTTTGATCAGCTCCCGTCTCATATGAGGTCCCTTCAGTCTCATCCTGACCTCTAATTTGATAAATATTTGGGTTTCACCGAATCATTCATCATTCCTGCCTCTTTTGTTTTTTTTAAGCTGCTGTTTGTGACAAGTGGACTTACCAAAGAACCTCCCAAAGGGGCAAAGTCACAGTTTTCTCAATGTGATTCACGCTGCACTGAAATTGGTGCTTGTTTCTTAAGTAAAACTTCCTCAGTCTGAAATATGGAGACAACTACGCCCGGAGAGACCAGAATGAATCATCACACACAATAAATGCAAACAAATTAAAAGTTAAAAAAACCCAAAAAGTTTCATTTATTGGTCAGTCTAAAATAAATACTGTGAGGTGTGACAGGAGGCCAAATCAATGCTATTTTATACTGTTATTGTGCAAACAATCTCTGTAGTCCTGAAGATACATTCCACAATGTGTTATAATATATTTCCATTGGCCTCTCAATACTGATCTATGTAACTATACTCCAGGATGATGAAATATATGCCATTAAAGAGATTGATTTTCTTGTAAATGTCATCTAAAATTAAAAGCAATTCAGTGGACATTACGGCAGAAATTTATTATCTCTGTCTTTAGCAGCTTTGTAACTTTAAGTCTGAGAATGATTAGTAACGCTTAAGCATTAGCTGCAAACTATGAGAGGGTTTCACATTAAAAACTTCCCCATTCCTGCGGAGATGGAAAGACCGTTTTTTATACCCTGTCATTTGTTCAACTGGGTAAAGTCTTCTGTCACCGATAATTAGGCCTCAGAGAGCCGTATAAAGACCTGCAAAGGGGGATGATTGAACAGATTGCCAGGATCCCTCAAAGCATTCACGAAACACAAGAGGGTTGTGCGTGTGCATGTGTGTCTGCGAGAGAGCACAGATAGACAGACTGGCAGACAAAATAAAAGAAGGAGGCAGACATGGTCCAACAGGATTCTGCTTTTTTCCGCTGCCAACCTTCTGTCTGTTTTCCACTCTGATGAATTTCCCACTGATAAAACAATTAGACTGAGAGACCTAACAGTGGTTTCAGAGGCATTACTTATGCTTGGCACTAGCATGTTTTCCACTGCTTCACTGCATGTCTCTATGAGATGGTCTTTAATTACAAAAGCATGCAAAAGGTTGGGTACCCCTGTTTGTGGTGAGAGGGTGGAAAATTAGTTTTTTTCCAAAGAGAAAGCAGATGAAGTAAGCCTGTGGTAATTTAGAGCAAGAGGAAGAAAAGTAAGAAGTAGAATGACAAATTAATAACAAATCTGACTTGTCTTGTCTTTAGGGTAATGTCTTGAGTACAATCAACCTTGTATAACTTCAACTGAGGCGTGTTAATAATCTTGACTAATTGAGTGAAGGCTTCCACAGGTTCCCTGAAAATGTGGAACTGCAACCTGGTGACGACTCCATGGGACAGACCTGTTTATCCAGCACACTTCAGACTGAAAATTAGAGGCAAAGTTAACATCTCAAAATGTTTGTTGGGCTCCCCACACCATTCCTAAATCATTGTTGTCTCAGCCATTAGGGAAACATTTTCCATGAACAGACAGAAG
The DNA here is from genome assembly GCA_010277075.1 of Poeciliopsis retropinna. Taxonomy (NCBI): domain Eukaryota; kingdom Metazoa; phylum Chordata; class Actinopteri; order Cyprinodontiformes; family Poeciliidae; genus Poeciliopsis; species Poeciliopsis retropinna. The sequence continues at coordinate 17,177,376 of VMRM01000007.1, read as the reverse complement.
GTACCCGTGGTAAAACGGACGGCGGAGTCCAGCGAAAACAGGCGCTTAAATTCCATGACGTGACAGGGAAAGGGATAAGTAAAAATTAGCCAATAGACAGTCTAAAATCAAACGACTGGAAGTATGTCAAAGATCAGGATCTGCACAAAGTAAAACATTTAGATAAATGGATAACAAGTTATAAATTTGACGGCCGTCTAAATTAATGTTTTGATTGTTTATTCTATGTTACATGACTTTGTGTTTTTATGTTTGTTATGATGTAAAGCACTTTGAAATGCCTTGCTGCTGAAATGTGCTATACAAATAAAATTTGATTGATTGAATGGCTTATGTAGTTTGTTGTGCATTCTGGTACCGGATTTTTATACAATTACCTATGCAGAAGCACCGGGCCAGACAGTGCTTTATTTATTATAAATAAATATTCTACATCATATCAGGCCACATTCTTCAACGGCTCTGTGACTTAGTTCTGATTCTCACATGCCAATTATTGGTGTTTTCAGCTGTGGACAAAGGTCAATACAGACACTGTGAGTGATCTGCTGTCCCATACACAACAAACTGTGGAGAACTTTGAATTCTGACACAATTTTATGAAAAAACACCATTAACATCTTCACTAAGTACAGCTACGGTGGGGCTGTATGTAGGATTTGACTGTACACGCCATGTGTTAACTTCCCTTGTGTATCATGTCAGGATTGGTACCTTGAACCAGTTACTGACCTGAAAACAGCCTGTAGGAGCTGTGGCTTTGGAGCTGATCAGACCCAGTCAAGGCATCCAAATATTGCTCTTCTCAGACTTGCACTGGCCAATTCTTTCTTGTTTAAAGATATTAAATTTGGGGAAAAAAAGTTGTGTATTAAAGTTGTGCATTGATGAAGAGCTAATCAATATCTGGATAAGCTCAAAGTCAAATAGTGTGTGCCACTGTATCATAAATGCCAACACCATTAAAATGCTTGGTAGATAGGCAATATTGTGAAACGAGGTTTTATTTTCCATTCTGTTGTGGTTACTATTGCTTTTTCGCTTTAGTTTCTTTGACCGCTGAAGTCTCCTGACGTCTCCTTATCTGATTAAATAAACTTTTTGTTAAAGATACTTAAAATTGGAGAAAAGGTTCATTTAAAAACAGGGAGTATTGCAAGTTATGATCCTTGCCAAAGGGAGTATTACTAAATGATAACCCAGACTTTTGCGTCCAGTGATTTTAAGTCAGTTTGGCATATTAAGAAAATATGTTTTGCCTGGCTCAACTTCAGTTTAAATACTTAAATACTTACCTGATAAAACTCCTGTACAAACTTATATTGCTGTGCTTTAAGCACAAACCCCCTGTTGTCTCAGGACGATTGCCCGGGTCAGTGGAAACCTATCATTCTTGACGAGCCGTGTACTTAGGCCCATTTCCTCCTAATGACAGCAGCTCGAGGCTCTTCCAGGCACACTGACTCCTGAGTGACAAAGAATATGATCCAAGACTCCCGTTGTTCTCGGGGACAGGTCTTATTTGTCTCAGGAAAGGGCATCAGAAATGGCCAAGCCAATTGTGTTCCCAAACCTGTTTTCCCCACTGGATGTATGGCAAGCATTAAACTGCCATTAGCAGCCATGCCTACTATCACTGCCATACTTTTGCATGCCATTTTAGCCTACATAAGAAATGCCATCGGGGAAATTCAAGTAAGACCTGAGATGGGTGAAACTAATGTACAAAGCCAGAACTCCCAGGTATTCACAACAGCAGCAATGTGCATGAAAACAGGCTGCAGCGGGACCACAACAGGAAGCGATGAAAAAGTAATTTTCATCCTCGGCCCCCTTTGCCGGGAGTGTCACTGCAGCTCCGAGTGGCCCCTGGCACATTCATTCCGAGATGAAGGGGAGGCTCCGCAGCGGCGTGATCTTAAACGCGATGACACAGGACTCTGTGGCTGGCTCTTTGGACAGGTGCATGCTGGGTGATTTATGTGCACGTCCTCCTGCAGGTCCCCAGGAGCAAATATTGACGGTTTATTTCTCCGAACTCAAGGCAACAGGGAGGCAACAATTTCTTTATGTTTTCTCTTTTTTCTTCTTAGACCTCAGATAAATTGAACCCCGCAAGATGCAAACACACCTGACAGGGAACAATTTTTCCCCCAACTTACCCATCAGCCCCCACCCAACTTCAGAGAACAGAGAGAAGGAAAAAGCAACTTAATAGCAAACGTTATTGATTTGTCATTTCTCTTCACGGATGTCTCTACACAAGAGGGATATTTCAATTACGTAGGTGCTTTAGCATTACTTCCCAGTCAGGACAGACCACCTACTGTCAAACCTCTTAGACATTTCTGCATATAATTGCACTTACACACTTTCAATGCCCTGCAGTTGAATAAACTTATACTCAATAAATACCCTGCAAAGCCTATTGCAGCATCAGTGTGCTGTGTGGAATAATAGTAAAGTTTGTCTGAATATATCAACATAAGTCTAAAATAATTAATTAGCTAGTAATTGTCAATTAAGAACAATAAACAATGATAAAAGAACAATAAGAAATCTAATAAATTAAGGAAAAAATATACGAGGAACAGATAAGAATAAAACTGAAACCTTAAAACTCAAATAAAAATACCAGTGCTGTGAAATCACAGTTCAGTGAGAATATTTATTTTCATTATGAAACTAATGTGTGTTGTGAGGAATTGGGAATGAGTTCAAACTAGATGTCGAAACAGCCAGTCCATAATGCAGAGAAGATGGTGTTGTTACACATTAATGGACAATTGATTCTTAATGTTTTATTAATCAGCCAACACAGTAATGAACTAAAATGAGTTCTGAATTACCAGTATTCTAATAAACAGTGGAGCATGTGGCGTTCAGCACGCCCGTTGATCAGAGGTATGCGGTGGCAACTCTTGGTCTAGCAGCTGGAGTTAGCGTCTGCTTGGACTACAACACTGAATTCATGCAGAGCTGTTGCTTCATTGCCAACTTCCCAGGGAGTGGAGAAAAAAGAAAACGTTTCTTCTAGGAGAATCAATTCAGATTCTTATTGCAGGAGCTAAGACAGCCAATTTCAAGGAACTACTCTCCTTTTTGGCCGTGGTACGGGACACCGGTTGCAGAGGCAGCTGGCCATATTTCATTTTGGATCCAACATTCTTCTTTCAAGATGTAGACTTTTACTCAGCCAGAGAGATCAAGACACTCATGGACATGTCTCACCAATGCAGCAGCTGCTGATGGAACACCTCCTTCCAAGGAGCATGTCATGAAAATGGGTTAATGCAATGCATTCTGGGATTCAGATTTTACCAGTACAATCCAGAATCCGCATGTGTCCCCAAAAGATTTCTTACATTTCTATACTTTGCATTCAGAACCAGACTGTCGGCCTGTTGTGATTATCTTTCAATTATATTTTTAAGCATGTTTTTTCACATTTCAGAGTCTAATACAGTTAAAGTTAGTTAGCCATTGATTATTTTAAAGCTTTCTAGAATAATAAATGATTTACCAACAATGAATGTTCAATGTAGGGGGAAAAAAAACAACTTTCACACATATTGGCAGACATGTAGACAAGATCTGTTTAACACTTGTTTATATTTATGAACACTATTTGAATGAAATAAGAAATTGTTGACAGCCAACACAGTAATGAAAGGTCAAAACCAAAAATTTTAAGGTAATCCGTACGAAAGCAGTTATTTTGGGTGAAAGGTCAACTCTCATGAGTTTGTGTGCTATGCAACAGAACGCAAACATGTAATTTTAATAATTTTTTTGTAACTACCACTACAAAAAGCCTATGCAGTCAGTGTTGACTGCAAAGTTTTATACAAATTTAGACAGTTGAAACCGATCTCATTTCAAAGTATAACCTTGACGTTTCAGCCGGGGACAAAGATATACCACACACTTAAGAATCCAACAAGTTTAAGCTCAGTCCGGAGGGTCCTGTTTCTCTCCTCTTTAATTTGCTGCTTACTTGGAAATGGACTGCACAGGTTTTTCCTCGGTAAAGTTCGCTCCTGGGGGAAATTGTGTTTGGTGTTATCGGTGGGAGATACACTGGCTCAGTCAGCTAGAACAAACAATTATTGCACAAAGGGCAAGGAAGGGACGTCTAGATGAAACAGCAACCCCTGTTTACTGAGCTGACCCCCTTCCTATAACAGAGTAATATAATGAGGATAATACATTATTGAATGGTGAAGATACGGGAGGGCTACTCCATGTTCAATAATGTCCATAAATATTTTACTTCCTTTAGTCTCTTTGTTAGTGGAGCGTGCGCTTGTACTTAAAAATTGGTTGTATTCTTGGATTTGTAGACAATCAGTGAGAGAAACTAAATAACTTAACACAGTAGTGTGCATCTCCTCTGGCTCTAAGAACAAATGCTTCCTGCCTTTCTTGCCACAGGGGAGAAGTCGGAAACAAACTGGAAAGCTGCTGCTACAGTGCAGTTAAACCAGCTTTGTTTTGTCTCTTGTCTGAGAGACTGCTTACAATAAATGAGTCTATTTTGTTATCCTGGTACCGATCTATGGCAATCAATTCAGCTGTTCAGGAATGAAAAAAGCTTTTTTTTTCAAGCAGGTTGAATAAAATATGCCAAATTACACTTCAGTTTTACTTTTATCAGCAATACAAAATGATATTCTTTGTTTATGGCTCATCAGCAGGATTCTTTTTTTTCCCCCGGCTTTCATCTTAACCTAAACGCTCAAAATGCATGGCCACCCTCACGGCTTATGTTGAAGGTTATTTCTGGTATAAAGTTTTTTTTTTCCCCTCCATGCTGTTGCCAAGTGATGCTCAAGAGATAATCATACATTTTGTTCTCATAAAGATGTACCAAAGAATGTTCCCTGTTGTGATTATCTTAGTTTTCTTCTTTTTTTTTTTTTACTTTGCAGATGAAGTTCAACCAAGTTGCATCTCCATCAAAGCTAACCCAGCAAACCAAAGGATTAAAAGATGACTCTTCAACCATTATTATTCTTAATTTTGGTCAGTTATTGTGTTGAAAACAATAACAACTACAGTGCTCTGATATTTATGAAGTTTCATCAAGTTGTTTTTTTTCCAGAAGACTTTGATTTGCAAGGTCTGTGATGGTGCGTCAAAGGTGGTCCAAGTCTCTCACCCTTAAGTGCAAAAAGCACAAAGACACTTTAAAAAAAAAATGAAATAAAAAGAATAGCTCATACATGCACCACAATCTCCAAGGCCCAGTTTCACAGTGAACCTGTAACTTAAACAAAAATCCTCAAGAATGACCTCTAATTTTTAATGCCACTATTTCTTAGTTAATATTACCTCAAATTCAGCATCTTTGCAGGATAAACAGACAAGCCTGAATAGAAAACAAAACAAAAACAAGAAACAAAGGAGGGCAAAAATAAATGGATTCACTTGACATCTGCTGAGCACTTTGAATTTGCGTTGAGTTCATGTTCATGGTCAGAAAAATAAAACTTCCTTTCAATTTTGTACATTTACAGAAAGATGCCGACTTAACAGCGACAGACACCGTTTGTCAGACATCAAACAAGCTGTGAGTACAAACACATGAGGACCGGGAAAAGAGAAATATTTCTCTTCATGTTTTTTGTACATTTGTTGTGAAAAGAATTGAAAACGTTTTTTATTTTAGTAGTTTCGTGGGACATTTAGGTGGAAACTCCTTTCAAAATTATACACAATCCCACTTTGATTTGAGGCTGGAGTTTGCATGCTTGATTAAGCCACTTGTTCATCTGCCCGCATTACGGCATTTACACATGATGAACTCTGCTTCATTCGTGCAATCAAAACTAATTTATTAGCCAGCAAAACAGTAAGCACTGATTGGGGGAAAGTGACACAGGTGAGTGATTTAGATTGGTTGTAGTTTAATAATAACAGCAACATTAGTTCACCGACGACAAAATAAATGTGAACATGGCAGCAAAGTAGAAAATAAGTAATGTTGCTTTAGAGTTTATTGAACCATAGCAGTTTAAGTCCACAAAATCTTTAGTTGAAAACAAGCTTTTAAAAGCAGAAATAATGTCCACACAGTAAGGTTCTTCTGCTTCCGCCAGTCTATAAGTTCATAAAGCAAAATGCAAGATGTTATTAGAAACTTTCAAATAATCCATTGTGATTTAATTTGCTTTTCTGTTTTCTAAATGCACCAATGCCTCCTGGGTAGAACTCAATATTTAATTGCATCTTTTTTTGAAACTGTCTATAAATAAAAATTTTATTTATAGACAAACCTGCCTACAAAACTAGAGGAAGCACCAAAGAGGTCAAAATTTTTTACTTTTGATACTTCACTTTTCTGGAGGCTTTCTTTCTTTTTTATCTCTCAATTTTTCAGAGACACATTTATGTTTATGTTTACTTTTGTTGCCCCATCTTCACGGCTAATTCGAACACGTTTACTGTTTCTAATAGCATCAGTGATTGACAGCAGTGATTGACAGCAGTAATTGACAGGCAATATTTCACGGTGGAATGACATGATGACAAAGCTGGACCAACAAACTAAGCAAACTAAGCTCCCATTTAAATGCTTGAATTCAATGAAGATAATAGTTCTAGAATTTTAACATTTATTTACTGAGAATGATGTTGAATTTGATTTAATGATATCAGCTGAGATAAATTCTGATTGTGTAACATTTATATTTAAAATGTATTTTAAGTTAACTTAAAAGCACAATTGAATAATCTTCATTTTTATTGTCACAATTTCTGCACTTTGTTGTTTGTTCATGTTTTATATATTACTAAAAGGATTTTCTAGGCACTAGTGACCTTTTTAAGATAATGATTCATCAGGAAGGGTTCAGAGAGACAGGAGGAGAGAAGTACAGCAAAGTCACTGAGTAGTCGAACCCCATGATGTCACTGTAAGATCTGTAGCCTCTGTATATTTTGTATGTTTATAATGTCTAATTTTGTTATTTCTATCTGCCTCCCCAGGATGTGTTCAGAGCTCTTCCAGAGGTGGGAGCTGAGGCTCTTTCCACCCCATATGAAAATTATTTGGTTTGAATTTTAAGAGTAGCATTTCTACAAACATTTTTTTTGCAGTTCAAATGTACTTTCAAAAATGTAAATTGTTAATTTGTGATACTTTATTGCTTCAATCTATTTAGGTTTTATGGTTTAAAGGTCAAACACTAAAATATGTATCTAATATCTCAGTTACATTTGTGATAGTTGATGAGAAATGGGATACACACAGAGCCCACACACAAACATATTCTCTCTCATTTCACCATGTCTCATTGAAGCTTTTACTTTGAAAGTCTACATGATGCCATCGGAATAAAAATTGCAAAGTGACTGCAAAGCCTTGCATAATGGTCAAATTCTCTGTTTTCTTTTCCTTTGGTTTGAGACACTATATAGGTTTCCGGCATGTTGAAGAGAAAAGAAACCGATATGACTTCAAAGCAGAGTTATTTAAGATTTGTATTGCTCTATGTCAATAAATTAAACAATGTGATGAATAGCACGGGCAGAGTTTTTAGCAGCTGATGCAAAGGATATAAGGAAAGGCATGCCCACAGACAGAGAAACACCAACCTTGAAAGAGAGAGAGGGAACAGAGAGGGTTTGGGAAAACATAAACACGATAAACACTAATTAGCTACTCTAATTGAAGTGCACTCTTAAAGTAATTACGAGGCAGAGGAAGCAGTATTTATGCTCATAAATAATCCTGACAGCACAGGGAGCCTCTGAAAGAGGGAAACTTCTCTTTCTATCTGTTGGATGTGGAAAAGCAGGACCTCCCTTGGTCTAAATATCCATCAATCACAAATATTATCAGTCAAAGTTCACCAACAATGGTTTGTATGACAGTTCATTTGTAAAAATCTAAATGTTATGAACTGTTGCAGCTTGTTAATTCTGCTGCGATCAAAGCTCATCTTGATGTGATCAACAGCATTTTATCAACACTTTCTGCTGGCGATGGGTTTCTGTTTTTTTCTTGGCTAATTTATTTAATGTTTTGCTATCCTACTCAGTTATCCCTTGGTCAGAGTATGCCGTTTCTGATAACTGCAAAGTATTTTATGTTGTAATGTTGTTCTATGCACTAAATGATCATTGTTAGAGTTTATTATCAATAATATACTGCAAAATCTTCTTTTTATATACATATATTTAACACCTGATATTTATGTGAACCTATATTCCGCAGTGTAAAAAGGTTTGGTTCTTTGGTTTCAATGTATTATGGAGTATTTCATTGTATAATAATTGTAAAAAAAAAAAAAAAAAAAGGTTACTACTTCACGGATTTTGCCTATCACAGGTTCTTTTTGGAACGTAACCCCCGTGAAAAACGAGGGTTCACTGTATATTGAATGGAGTAAGTAAATTACAGACAACATGCTAGTGATGCCCCACGTGTTACTGACAGTATTCATGCTAACATTAGCATTTTGGCTCCTTTTAGCTTTTACACTAATTTCAATATACTGAATGTCCATGTTAGTAAACATGCTTGTGACTCTCCACAGGCTATTGACTACAATTTAGCTAAGCTTAGCATTGATGCTAATTTTTAGCATCAACATGCTGGGTACAAACCGACGGGCACACATTGGCAGGCCCCGGTTAAATTTCTTCAGGAATTTTCTAGTTTGTTTTTATTATGTTAATGAAATGAAACACTGGGACAATGGTTCAGTGGGCCAGAAATCAGGGGGGGGATTTCTGACAACATATTCCCATCCTCCTCTAATGAACCCATTCATTAACAGCATAAAATGATATCATTTTAGGATGGAAAAAAAAAAGAAAAACCTTTTTTGCTATTCTCTATCTTAAACATATTATATATTTGATTTGATATAGTTTAGTTTTTGTTGCAAATTTAATTGTTTTGGGCAAAGAAATGGGGAAAAAAAGCAGAACAGACCAGCAAAAAAATCTCTGTTTCATACATCTGTAATAAGTTATTTATACTGACAGCTCCTCTCAGCACAGACAGATGTAATCAAGTGGCTTGATTGTCCCGTTTGGGCAAAAATTACTATTGTCAAATATGAAAGACCAACAAGAGGGGAAAAAACAGATCAATCAAATAGCAGCATAGCCTTTTCCTCACATATTATCTTTTTGTTGTTAAGACAGTCAGCCCACCAAGACTCTTTGGTTCAACGTTTCATTTTGCTTGCCCCTTGTAAAAGAGAGATGCATATTTTATCTATAAACTGACTTAAAAGTCAACATAATAGCAGCTCTGTGAATTACATGGGCCAAATCTTTCAAAGGAAGAATTTATTTCTGTCTGAGTCTGCAAAGAATTAAGCAGTGCAAACTCAAACTCCAAAAAAAAATAAAAATAAAAAAAGAAAATTGAAATCTGGCACCATCTGAATAATAAAAGCAACAAAAAAGTGGCACAGAAAAAAAGCACAAACAAGAAGAAGGAGCAAATGATATACTGGAAACTGAGAGTTAACAGAGTTAAAATGTAAAAATGTGTCCTTTCCTCTGTGTTCATTCCATACAATTAAAATGTTTGCAACTTGAGAGGAAGAAGAAAACCTGACTGGAGCAAAACCCAACAAGAAATATGTTTACATTATCTAATAATTTTGTCCTCGTTCTTTCATATTTCTTAATATTTCCCTTGGCAAGATTGTTTTCCTTTTACAGCTCCTATAATAGTTACTTTGTGCAGTATCTGCATAGAGAAGACTTTCACCATCAACAATAAGGATCTACTGTACATCCAGTGATGATACTTTAGGATTTTCCAAAAATGTTTAGGATGCTGAGATCTACTTTGAGCATGAACTTGTTTGGATCATCAGATATTGGGCATGTTGAGATGAATTAATCTTCCACTTGACATTTACCGTGGAACAGTTGATTTCAATTTATTTTCAAACCTTTTTACATCTTACAGTCTTCTTTCACCTTTCTTTCTTACCCACCAGAAATGGCCATTTTTGAATTCTAAAATAGTACTTTATTTACTATTTTACTATTTACTGCTTTTACTATTGAAATATCCACATCTGTGGGTTTTTTTTATGTGACTTTTTTCACTGATAACATAATTTCCTAAAGGTTGTCTTCTTATTGTTCCACCTTTAGGTGACTTCACCAATAGGAAAACTGAGGTTCGTTATTTCTTGAGTTAACAGCGAAAGTCCAGAGCAGGACCTGTTCATAAAACACAGCTGGCTATCTAAGCGTTTTCTGTAGAGAAACTGACAAAAGAAAATTCAAAAAGAGCCACGCGTTGAAGTAAAACCTTCATCTCATTTTTAGAAAAGCAGGCTTGGAGCGATGCGTTAAGTGAAAGGCATTGTTATCACTTTTAGTAGTATTGAAATTGTCAAATCAAAAAGAAAAGTGAACATTGCATTTTTTTTTTTTACTTCATTTACACTGACATTAGCATGCCAGACTGAAAAGTCCTCTTGAACCCAGAATAAAGCAATTAGAAACCTCTCCACTGTGTCTGGAAGAGAGCTGTGTAGTGACAGTGAGTCATCCGAGGCACTGCTGGCTCTTCTTCTTTTCTCTGTATTGTCTTTATGTTAATTGACACTTGACAAAGTACAGTAACATTGTCCTCATAATTTCTTGGAAGACTTGGCCGGTCTTGACACACTTACAAATGAACTGCTTGTCAAGTTGACAAAAAGCGACTGATTTCTGTTTAACTGATTTACATTCTCTGGCTCTGTTTGGCCCTGCTCTCTTGTGAACAACCAAATTAAATTGTCTAATTTAAATTGTTCTCATGGCGTGAGAAAACAGCGAGATGGCTCCTTTGTGGGTTAGCCTCTAGAAAATAGCCTTTTATAAAGTTGTCACTTCTGAGCCAGTAAAACCTGTTTTTTCCTTATCAAAATTGTGGATGACTGTGTTGGTTGGAAAATGCCTTGCTGACGAGTTCTGTAAGTGGGGAAAAAAACTTAACATAGCAGACTGTCTGATTATGCTCTTCTTTTATCTAAAACAAAATTAATGTGTGCTTTATTAGACTTAAGTTAATATTTAGTGTATTGCATATCTTCAAAGTGTTTTTAATTAGCTCCACTATCTAAACAAAAAAATATAAAGAGCAAAGAATCTGAGATAATCACTGTGGCATTAAGTAGTGCTTAAGATGTCTGATGAGAAAAAGGATGTGAATCATTGACAGCTTGGAATGGAAACCTTTCCTCTTGTTCTAAAAGCATTCCTTTTGAGTGTAAAAACATTTGCGCTCCTTGATTTCATGTGACAATGACAAACTGTTAGACAACAGTCTTCCATCTTTAATTTTTATGAACGTGAAAAGATGTTTGTATCGCCAACCGAAATACGGGTGATATAGAATTTATGATGTCTGGCATTTTCTGGTTTATCTTAAGACAAAATTTCATAGAGGTCAAATCAGACATTGGAGGAGCACTGGAGCTTTTTTTTTCTTCTTTCTTTCTCTAGCCTTCAAAACACTCAAAGTTGGGACTGTGTTGAGTTTTGTTTCCCAGGCAGTCATTGACAGTGGCATATCCAAAACTACTGCAGCAACTAATTACATGTTCATTTCATAGATTGCGCAAATCTGTTTTCCTCTCCAAGAAGAAGCCACAATATGAAGCCACAACGTGAAGCCACATGACCCCGTTTTTATTTGATCTAAATGGTGCTCCTTGTGATCTACTTCTTTAGGTATGTATGTGTGTCTGTTTTGTCTTCTCTTTCCCAGATCATGTGGGGCAATTTGTTGCTCACCCTGACCTGGATTCGGCTGCAGGAAGTTGTTCCTTCCCATTGCAGCTACATGCTTGCTCAAGAGGACAGAGGTTTGCATGGATGCAATCAAAAAATTCAAATGTAAATTAGACTTTTTTTTTTATTTTATTTTTTGCATGGAAATGATGTGTGGTGGTGGGATTGTATAAACTGAACTGAAATAATTTACAACATTACTCATCAATCCCATGATGCTTTGTTTGAACTCTGTTAACAGCAACATTACATTTTTGGATGTGAACTCTCTCGTAGAGCAAATACAGATCAAACACGTGACACAGCATCAACTTTACCATCCTAAAGTGGCTAATTGTGTCATGCAATTTCCTTCGTATTTCTAAGATTGGAGAAAAACCTGGCATTTTAACTATAAACCAGGCTTTGATCTTCCTTGTCAAGTCTACTGTTAGAAACAAGTAAAACAGGTAAAAAAGGTAACCGTCTTCACGATTGATTTGGTGTTATCTATGCTTATAACACCAAGCATAGATGACATAGTTTATTAGCTGCGTGATGTGATAATTTTCTGCTGTGGGCTCAGAATGTGTACAGCAGTGCAAAGACCAGTGTCATGATCTCATGTAATATCAAGTTTGCCAGAATGCAGACTTTTCAGTTTCACCATCTGACAACTTAATAGAGGGGGTAAAGAAAATAGATCATGCCTTTACTTTAGTAATAGAATTCCCCGGCTTCACTTTCCATCTTAATGCCATTTGCTTTTTCAGTCAAGGAAAATGTAGTCAAAGTAATGGGTAAATAATTCACTGAAATGAGCAAAGGAAAAAACTGATGAGAATGCAGTCCTGAGTGCTGCTTGTCTGTGTTTAAGAAAAAACATGATGAAATCCTCTTCCATTTATCGCCTGCTTTCTCCTTTTGTCATGATAACATTTAATTCACCTGCCTCTTTTTGTGATTCATGGGGAAAAACACCTGTGCATCAGCTCTCCATCAATTTTCCAAAGGTTTAATATTTACCATATAAGGTCTTTCTCATGGTGACTGTGTCAGTGTGAACTAATCATTTAGGTTTCGGCCGTCGTGCATCCGGCTTTTATTCTCGCTGCTGTTTGAGGCAGCTGTCCATGGAGTCAGTCTGAAACCTAAATGCAATCTCAACACAGCAATTTGGAGGTGTACAAAATGGAAATTCCACTGTCTAACAAGCAATTACAATGTTTTTCAGTGAGCTTCTCTTCTGATTTATCTGTGACGCTTTTTTCTTGAATTGGTGATTCATCTCACATAGGTGCCACGTTTTCTGGATTTCACATCTTTGTGCAACACATTGAGCCTCAAATGGATTTAATGAACCCACCTTGAATAGCTGCATGTAAAATATATTTTTTAAATTCCCCAATGAACTCCGGAAATTTCTTTTAAGTTCTAATCTATTAGTCTAATTAAAGTTTTAAAATGTAAAAAAACGTGAACGTTAATGTTCATTAGCAAAGATATTTACTTAAAAAGATTAACATTTATTGGTTGTGAGTAGAAGATAAGTGTATAAGGAGAAGATAATTTAAGTTACTCTTTGTAGACATATTTTAAAAATATATCCAGTTTGAATTGTTAATTTCCTCCAATGGTGATTAGAAATCACCATTGGAGGAAATGGTGATTTCCTCCACCATTACTTTTTAAAAAATAGCATGTATTTTTTAAAAAGTATCAATATCATAATACCTGAACAGCATTACGTATTTTCTGAAATTTCTTAATTCTGCCTCTTAATGCTGCCCTGCTTGATAAACATATATGTATTTTTTTTTCCAAAAAATAAATGAAAATAAATTATATATTACAACTAATTGTGATATGTTCTTTTTCTGAATATTGAATAAAGTTTTTCCTCCATCATACAGAATGTGGAGGCATTACACTTGCATGATCTCTGCAACAAAAAGAAAATAGTAATCACTCTGAAAAAAAATTATCAACCTGTCACACACCAGAAGCTTTTAACTAAACTCGTCCCTGAGCACAGATGGATTTTGGACTTACAGCTCACTCTTATCAAAGAATGTTGCATGTCCCACCAGTCATGTTGGCCACATGAGGAGCATGTGATTGAACTCTCCTGGGTGCATGCAAGGTGTGACAGGCATGGAGTGCCAGGGTCCAGAAGCCACCCTCCAGTTCTGAGACAAGCAGGGTCAGCAGGTTAATGAAAACATCAAACAGCTTCCTGAAGACGCTAGTTCTACACGGAGCTGCAGCGATGATCAAGGCTCCCTCTGGACTAGCTTTGAAAAAAAAAAAAAAAAAAATCCAAACACAATAATCTGTGATTTAAGGCCAGACAAATGGGCTATTTTCAGAATGTGGAGAAAAGCAAATTTCATCTCCTCACACTAAATGGAAGTCAGTCAAATGAAATAACTTCAAATAGAATTTTTTTATTAACTCTGTTTGGTGGCGTTTCCATTCAAACGGTGTCGTCTTAGTTCCATTTTTCATTTTTATTCACATTTTTTAGTTTATTATGTTCACAACATTTTTTTTCCAGAATGGGCACTTTCAGAAAGTTTAACTAGAAATAAAAAGCCTCAATTTCCCATGTGCTGTTTTAATTGTGGTCCTAAAATGTCATCCAAGCAGTTAGTTTGCATTAAAAAAAAAAATTCCTGTGACTGAGGTGACACTTTCTTTCCTCAACCTAATGTATGACTGAGTGAACATGCGTTGATGTAGTCATCTGCCTGCAAAGTGCATTTGCAGTAACAGCTTTATTTGTGCTGCTGCTATATAATCTCCTTTATGAAGTTTGCTGTGAAAGAAAAGAGGCAGTTTAAGGGCAAATCTGCTTAAAGGAAGCCATAGCTGATTTTTTTCCCCCTCTGCCATAACAGAAGTAGCCATAACCTACTTCGGTGTTGTAGGTTATGGCTGTTTTATTGTTTATGCAACTCTTGCAAATTGTACATGTAAGTGCATTCATTTCATACTTGCAAATGTTTCTCACTAGTGCAATTGTTGTCAGGTTGTCCTCATTTACTGGAAAAAATGCTTCTTAAACAACTTAATGCCTCAGTTCTGAACCAATCGAAATAAAATAACCAGTGTTATTCATCTCATCAATGTAGCATTTTATAAAAAAACCGTGAATAGCTGATGAACACACACACACAAAAAAAACCTTTTGAAATGTCACAGTAAGATAGAGAATCGGTGAATAGCATGCTATATGTCTGAGCCGCATATACAAAATGTTATTTCTAATTTTTGCTTTCTTATCAATTTTAACATCAGACAAACCAATCTGGTGATTCCATCACCTCTTAAATTGATTTAATTTTCTGCCATCTAACTTTTGATCATTTCCAAGAAAACCAGTTTTGGGATGTTTTTGATGTGAGGATGGAAGAAAGGAGAGATGCAGTTTTTTATATTGAATAGATTTTACTGTGCAACAAGTAATAAACAGACACAAACCAGTTCCTGTTGCATGAGTTTAACTCCTATTTCTGGTTGATGGTGACCAGAAATTATTTTAACTCTAAATCCAATTTTACATTCAATGTCCTTTTTCATAAATAAATAAGTTTATGCAGTATTTTTCTTCATCTCCACTTTGGTTTTGTTTTTCTCCACTGAAAGTGTAAAAAATGATCAATGTGCCTCATTAAGGCTTTTTATTTACCGTCCCCTTTTTTATACAACTAGAACTTTGCAGGTTGACAAACTAAGCTAAAATCTCTCTAATAGGTGTGTTCTATGGGAGCCCTGTGCTGAATTAATTTCACAATGCAAAAGTATTTTTAGTTGCAATTTAATCAATGCCTTTGATTGTAAGCAGTGGTCACAGTGCGCCTCACAGACACAGCTGTGGATGAATGCAGAATCAGAGTGAATAGAGGCTGTTTTGTTGATGCGATGAAGCTGTTCTTGATTAAAAGCAGCAGGTTGTGACATGAAAGATAAAACTTGGGAGTCCTGAGATAATGTGTTTTCCTCATGTTTGTTTTTTTTCCATTAAGATTAGCATGTTATCTGCTTTCTTTTGAGGGGTACCACAGTTAAAAATGTGGTTAGATACAATCTAAAGAACATTAGTGACAGTTTTTCAAGTCCCTTATGAACATAACTACAAAGCTGTTGAATATGTTTCCTTTTTTTAAACTCAACAATGAGGAAAAACAAAGACTACAACAAAATAGAACCCACTTCTGACTTTCTAAGGAGCAGAGCATCATTAAAGCATGGATTATCACTTTTTGCCTCATGATTGCACCCTTGGGAGCAATTTCCTGTCACCTTCAGTGGTTGTTGGTCACTCCAGATTGCATCATTTCATTCAACAAAGTGGAAGTTAGCTACTTCAGAGCAGTATGTTGAAGGAGAATGGGGAGTTACGCAAGCACAGAAACCCACCTGTAAAGCATAAATAAATCCTGGGGCACTATTGTGCGACACCTTGCTTTTTCTTAATTATTCCTATTAGCAGTTGAGGCCTACGAAGCATTCATCATTGTCTTTGGAAATCGACTCAGCAGATTGTGAGGGGCGACTTCTGAAAGCACACAGAGGCTGTTCTCAAGCCCATGTAAGAGACGGAAGCAAAACCACAGCCTTAAGAGCTCAGTGTAACTCTTGAAATCGTGAGCAGTTATTATGAATAAAGCATGAAAGGGTAATCAATAACCTCGTTGTCATCTTGGAGTGCCTCCCCACTCTTGGTCAATATGAAGTGTTAGTTAATACAGACAAAGCTGACACACCTGATACCACCTCTGAGACATTGTTTACTTTATGGAGAGAGAGGACAAAAAAAATGCAAGACATCTCTTTCTCCCCATGCTGGTCAATGATCCTTACTCATCTGAAGAGCAGCAATCAATACCAGCTTCCATTTCCATAGAGCAAAACTGACTGCGAGATTTATTTGGTTAATTAGGTGGAGGGGACAAAAAAAGACAATAAAAGATGTAATCATGGTTTGCTCGTCGTTTTTCTTCTCTTCTTACTTAATGATGAACTGACAGCATAATTTGACTGAGAATACAAATGAATATTTCATAGTGATGATAGAACATGAAAAGATGTGGTCAGATGTACTTTTGGTGGTTATTTATTGAATAAATTTTTTGTGGAACCATTTTAGTTTTTTGATATGGAGGGCTTGGCATATGTAAACATATTAGGAGAAAAACAGCAGTGGTTTGCAGGTTTTTGCTTTCGATGCTTCCTGAAATGGTTAGAAGAATTTAAAAAATATCTTATGTTGATTTGGCCAATTATATGAAACCTGTTGAGTCATTTTTCAAGTCATTAATAAAGTACCTGCTCTATGGTGGATATTTTAGAAAATTTTCAAAAAGCAGTTGTTGCTAAAATGGTCAATACTTCCTAAATGTATTTTCAGACAAATGGAAATGATAAATTATAACTTCAAACTTTTCTAACTTTAGCAGAAAACTTTGGTAAAGGTATTTCTGCCTGGAATTTGCATGTTCATGTGCATTGGTTCTCTGCAACTAGCTTAACTTTACTGTTAAATTTTCTGGCCTTTCTAAATTTTCCTTATGTGTGAATGTCTGAATTCAAGGTTGTCTTCTATGTTTCTGTGTCACCCTGACAATCTGTGCAGGGTGTACCCTGCCTTTTGGTTGCAGATCTGTCATTGGGCTGCAGAGCATTCAAGCCGATGTAGAAGACAATCACGTTTCCTGATGATCAGCCCACATCGTAGAGCTGTGCATCCTTCGGTGCAGAGCTTCGTGTTATCAGTGATTTACCTTGTGTTTGCTCTGTTTCCAATATGAATTCATCCCAAGAGCCATTGCAATGCCCTTCTGAACATAACCTCTTTCCTTTTGTCATGAGTGAATTTTTAAACAAAACTTTAGCTCATTCATTCGTTAATAAAAGTTGCTGTTAGTGTCACTTTCTAGTGTCTACTCTCTTTGTTCAGGCGATACTGAATAAAAAAAGAAAAACGCTAAAAATCTGATGCAAACCTATCACTTTCAAGAGACAACAGAAATATATCAATTACTATTCACATCTTTGATAATGGGCCAGTGTTATTTCCTTACTTTTGTCATGGCAGGGCTTTCAGGATCTGTGTTTGCATCTCATATAGCAGCAAGGTGACTTCTGTCGTGTGATTTTGTGCTGAATTCAACACTGATAAGGTAAGAGGGGCATAGAGTTACTACCCCAGAGATCCAGGACACAGAGGCTTCGTTAAGAAATTGTGGAATCAAATGTCCTTTCTCATTTTAGCACAAAAACTAAAGGTCTGTGTATGACTTTCAGGGGAAAAAAAATTAATCATTGAGATATTAAAAAGCATACAGTTTGAAAAGTTTGTAAAAGTTACCTACTGCAGCTTTAATTCTTTAGGCTTTTATCAACCTTTGTGTCGAAATGCATGTTCCCACTGACCCTAACCCGTTGTTTTAATACCTAAATTTCCTCACTGTGAGACAATAAAGAATGTCCCTTGTCATTTACTTTCTGTTCTGTGCAAATAATCATAGACTACATCAAACCCCTAAGAATGAACATTTTTGTAGGACCATTACTCTGTTTTGCAGCTGGTCTCACTGTGACTATGACTGCTGATAAAACCTCAGTTAGAAAAATCTTCTTATGTGCTTTCAACTTGTAGATATAGAATTAGTTTCCCATAAAAGCTTTCAGTTAAATAAAGTTGAAAAATATTACATATTAGATATTGACAGCCTTATGAAGTTCTAGTCTTCATCTATGCTCCATTGATGCCTCTGGAATCAAAGCTGAAGGAGCTCCAGCTAGCCCATATATTATTGTGCTGAGAGAACGCATTCTTTACGGTAAAGTTTGATTTCGTGGCTGCTCTGGCTGGTTGTAATTTTCTGCAGCGCAGCAGGAGGAGACAACTGGTACAATGGCCTCTCTCAGGCAGAACATGTTCGTCCGTGCCAGACAGCAAGAATATTACTCAAAATTGCCAGTAGTACATCATAAGTGTATTAGAGGGAACAGTGCTGCCAGAGTCTCTCAGAGCATTCTTTACTCGGAGTAAAACGCCCTGTGCTTCCAACACTGGGTTTTAGATGAAAAAAGTGAAAGATTTTATTTGTTTCAAGAGCTGGGTTTGTTTTTGTATGAGTGGACACTTGCATTGTGTTTATATATATATATATATATTAAAAAAACTGCACTGACAACCTGTAATTACAGAAATTAATTACAAAAAACAATTGGCAGTCAAAGTAGTTCAGCAAAATATGTTTTCAATTGAAGTATTTGCTGAAATAACAGGTGCTGACAGAAGTTGGACACCCGTTCATTAATTGTTTTTGTTTATTTCTGCTGCCAACATACCAAAAATGGCTTCACAAAAATTAAATTATGAAAATATCTTGTTGAGAAGCTTAACATGCCTTTTCTTATAGCTGTGGTAGATTTCGTGTTGCTAATACGCCCACAAATGTGGTTTATTGAGCTATGACAAAGCTGCTCTAAAAAAAACGACTGTTGTTTCTTTCTCACTTTTTGAGCACAAGGTGTCATCGTCTATACCCAGACACAATTTGGGAGTGCATTGAATCTCCTCGCTGGGTTCTGTCATTTTCACCGTAATACTGATCGAGTCAAAGTGCTTTCGCACGTATAAGTAAAGTGACATGTTTGATAGCACTTGCCCCCAAAGATCTCTGCACCAGTCAAGATAGTTGACAACAAGTGGAGCTGAGATGCAAGTTGTGCTGACAGGTTTAATATGACATGACCTTGGATCAAATTAGGATATCTTCTTGGGTCAATTTTTTTTTTTTTTACATTTAAGTCCTTTGGTTTCATGATAGTCTACATAGTCTGTTTACATTCATCTCCTGTCTATTTTTATCCCACTGTCAAGTTGCTCTGTTCTTCATCCACCACCGTGGCAGCCCCCAATTTTCTGCACTACGGCTCTAAGACAAGAAAATCACAAAGAAACTACATGGCAAATGATGATTAAGCTTGAGTTTTAGAAAATAGTTCTTGACATGCATCCTGAGATATTGATGTTAGTTGTCAGAAAGGCAGGTAGTCATCCATGACACTATGAAAGCAATTTCTCCAACTTCTTTAGCTTCAAAGTGTCAGTGTGGTTGAATCATTTCAGCAATAACCAGCCTCTTATTTGCACAGAGGAGTCAGCAACAAATAGATGTGAAACACTTACACATCAACAAATTAAATCCTGGAACATGCATTTAATTGGGTCTAACACTGGATTCAGTCTGCTTTGCACAGGCACTGAAACAAAATGACAGTGTCTCTCATACATCAATCAGTATTATCTATTTTAAATATTCTTCACATTTAGATCTAAATTCTGAAATTCTCAAGGCATTAAAGTCCGTATATTGCATCATCAATCTCTGAACTTAGCCACTCACTGATTTTGCTCGAGCCATGCAGTAATGCTGATGTGCCCGTTCTGTCTAACCAAAATGGACATGCACAACAACCTAACTGGACTTCCTTTTTCTTAGACTCAACCAAGTGTTGCAACATGTGTAAAAACCTGTGATCAAAAGTCAATCTTTTGACTCATTTCACATAAGAAGCTCTGCTAATGCATTATCTAGTGCATCGGTCTGTAGCGCTTTTAGCGATTCTTTTCAGTTTCTCTAGTTAATTATTGATCTGAGCAGTGTTTAGATCAGTGAATAATTAACATGCCAGTGTTGTGGCTGTCAGACCCAGAGCAAACGCAGCAAGGAGTCAAAATAGTATTGAGAGAGGTGTTAAATTATGCAGCGTTCCACTCACAATCATTTAGGAGAGCGCTGACCAGCTTCCTTATTGCCGGTGAACACACAGTTCATTCCTGGCATTTAAAGGGGATAAAATGAATCACAATTCAGAATAGTATAATTTATTTCAAAAGTATGTAAGAGAGACGGGACTTAAACTAAATGAACAACATTATTTCTTAGTTCCAGAACCTATTCATGAATTTACATCAAGTCAATTATTTTCTGTATTTTATTTATGGACCATGGAAGTGTATCTGGAAATGTGTTTTCAATAAACTACTATTTATTTTTCACTAAAGTTTCTCGACATACTCTTATTTAAAATTCCAAAGAAATATCCGTCATTTTCACAATATTGGTGCAAATGCTCAAAACCAGAATATCACAACAAATGAGTCTAAATACTATCATTTAATCTAATGATTAAATATACTAAACGTGTAATGGGTAATGTGTGAAGTTAATAATTACTTGTGGGAAAACTAAATCAGGTTTATAAGACAATGGTAATGTAAAACATTAATATTGTACACTGTAAAAGGTTTGTTATCAAATAAATTGCATCCAATCTGGATGCTAAATGCAGCACTTTGGTCGTCCTATCTTATTATCCTCAGCTTGTGTTCATCACCGTTAAAACAGTCCTAACACAATCAATTTGTGTGTATTTTTAGCCCCATTTGGCTTCCCAAATGTAGAACTTCTTTTGCGTTTCAAAGCTATTTTCCCCTGAAGGGTTGAAATGGTAATTGTGGATTCTTGAAGAGAAGTAAATAAACACATGGTTGCAGGCTGTTTGCTGGTGCCAGGCCTCAGTGCTGTTGGCTGTACAGATGTCAGAGTCAAAGTGAGGCAAGCAGACTATCGGCCCAGTCATCTAACGCGGCACACAGACATATGGACTGGCTGTCAGGTGCAATTATTAACTGGATATTTCCCAGCCACAGCAGTGCGGCACAACATGGTACCCAGAGCAAGGATAATCAAATCACTAAAGCATAAGTAATGGTAGGCCATACACCACTGCATCCCTTGATTCAACTTTTGATTCTGTCGCGGTGGCTCTGAGGGGAAAACAGAATCCATTGATATTGATAACTCTCAACTTCCATGTTTTTTTTCCCCTCTTCACTGGAACATACAATTTCTTGAGTTTTATGTGTGCAAAATACAACTCAACAAAATATAGACGCACACACAATGTACAATTAAGCAACACACTCGAGCATATTTAACTCCGTGGATGTACGTGTGCATTAAACAGGATCCACACTAAAGGAAATTTATACAGTGTGCATGTAATTGTAAGAAACATTGTTCACAACTGCTTTGAAGAAAATGTTTTATATACATTATACATTGTCTTCGAAACAAATTTGCACAAGCTGACTATTAGTAGACTTTCACATTGTTCTGGCAAATAAAACATGTTATAAAAAGAAAGATATACTGAAGGCTGTCCAAAGAACACAAAGCATGACCCTTAAATAGAAAAGAGGGCGCAACCAGACAGACATAAACACTACTGGACATTTTGGAAGCGCCCATGTTTGATGCTTGACAACATAACACAGAAAATTTTAATGAAAAACTCAAAAAAAGAACTACTCAGAAGTGATTAAGGCATTAATCTATGAACACAGGAGAGAGTTAAAAGACTGAGGGTAAAACGAAATTCTGGATTTGTGTAATAGAACAGCATGCCAAAAATCAGCTCCAAGCTGCTGTTTGAGGGTAAATATACAGAGGGGGCTGATTAGTAGAGTGGAAACAGGTGTGCAACGAGCTAGCTGGGAGAGAGGGCGGTGTTTGGTTTCTTAATGATGCAGCAGGTGGGCCGAAGACCTGATAAAAGCAGAGAAAGCTGAAAGAAAAGCAAAATATAGCTTTGCAAATGAACAAAATCTCTGCCTTCTACTGAATGCAACACAAAATTTGGCTCGATTACAACACATTTCCAGATTTCAGAGCTGTATTAAGAATGGATCCTTCTTGTTCAAGTTGACAAGAAGTGAAGACGTGTTTCACGTTGCTTTGAAGCAACAACTTGCAGCCTACTGCATGCATGTCCTTCGGGAACAGGATTAAAAAATTAATGGAATGACCAAATGATTTTCAGTTTGAAGTTGCATTTATTTATGGAAAACTTTTTTTTTTTTTATCTTTGCTGTAGTAATTTTGAGAATGTAATGATGAGGAAAAAAAAGTGAAAGTCACAAAAGTAATTGAATAACCAATGCCAATTTTTTTTCTTGAGATTTTGAGTTTTTGTCTGATCTCTCTCTGCAATATCTTACAGATAAATGCATCATACAGGGTCAATGATGTTCATTTGTTTGGTGCTGTGGGAACATTTTGCCAATGATTATCAAAGTTTACACAGTCTGAAAAGAAGAAGACATAAATTATTAACTGGTAACGCTCCGTAAAACATAAGACAGTGATGCACTAAATACAAAATAACACAATTTTAAAAGTGTTTTGTGGTTTCCCACACCAAATAAGATGAACCGCTCTTTTCATCTCATACTAATACTAAATCAAAAGTATTACTTATATTTGTTGTAACTATAACTGAATTGTGTTTACTACATGAATCAGTAGAGGCAGGCTTTTTGCAGCCTTTTCACCTGAGCTCTCATGTATTAACCTGGTTCTGCAAAATTAATTCTAATCAATTTTAATTAATGTTAATCAGTATGATGCACTTTTTTTTGTTCTTCTTCTAGAAGGGAGTGCATTGAATCAATGAACTTAATGAAGTGTATGTTTCAGAGTTTGACCATCAGCGTCTGCCGTTGCACAACATCTGCTTACAGCACACAGCTGTGCTTAAGGTTGACTTCACAGTGATGATTTATGATTCAATTTCCCTGTTGAGAGTAGATTTCCCTCAGTATTTAAAGCTGAGTGCTCAGATTTAAATACATCTCAACAAACAGCTATCAGATCACACAACAACAAAGATGCTCTGAATTCCTTGGATTTTTAATACTTAAAGCACATCTGAGCGCAGTCTGCCCTGCTAAAAAAAATCCTCTCCTGTAGTAGTCCAGTATTCTCAGAATTTTATTTTATTGCAATATGGTTTATCAATGATTTATTCAAGCATGCCTTGCTCTGCAAATAGAGTGATGATTGCTTGTGCAGACTTCTAATTGCCTTGTAAATGAGAGCAGAATAACCAATATATCAGCATAGAACCAATAATCTGTTTGCTCAGAAAAACACCAGGCCACTCAGAGTTTAAACCACTCTATCAAACTCTGAAAAGATTTAAAAACAACACTGGTAGATAATTACTAATTACAGTTTAATTGTAGCTTTACTTAATTTCCTCTGTGGTTGCAGATAAGATAAGATAATTTATTAGTCTCCCATAGGAGAAATTTATCTTGGGAGCAGGGGCAAAACGGCAATATAACAATGAAAAGCCCATCCAAAAGGACAGTAACCATGAATAAATACATAAAAACAGAAAAATATATAATAGCAAAGTGTCAGATTGGCTGTACATCCCCATAACCATTCCCATTTGCATACAATACATCCTCTACATACTACTGTTGGTCATTGTCTGGACCTCCTGCTACTCTGTCCAGACCCCGCTAGTCTGCCATTTATCAGGTTAATGGAGAGTGGTACAAATTCAGACGGTTATATTTGTACAGGGGAACCCTGAACCTTCTCCCAGAGTTTATAAGAACATATTCTGATGCGAGTACATGAGACAAGATGTTCTGCGCTTTTCTGATGTTAGCCTGCTCAAACAGGTGCTGTGGAGAAGTTAGAACCGGACTGTTATAATCTTACTTGCCATCTTCACCAGACTTTGAATTTTAGTTTTTAACTTAACTGCAAGATTTACAAACCATCCAATAAAGCCATATATCAGAATAAACTCGACAGTTGCCCTATAAAAAATCAGTATTTTAGAAACGCAACACAATCGAAGTTGTCTAAGAAAATAGAGATGCTGGTGAACCTTTGCACATATATTTGTCACATGTGTCTGCCAGCTCAGATTGTCATCTATGTACAAACCTAAATATTTAAAAGATCTGACCTGTTTGATGGAGCAGCCATGTATGGCTATGGGACTCCGGTCACTTATTGATTTAGGATCCAGAAATAATAATAGTTCTCCTGGCACATCCTCCAGTAGATCCGGTGAAGGTAGCACTCTGTTCTCCTGAAAACTCAGTAACTCGGCCTGAGCCTGAGGTACTTTTTCATCTGTGTTGACAGCTATTTGATTCATAAATAGCTCAGAACAAACAACAAGGTAGCATTTCTAACTCATAACACAGGGGATTACCAGTTTCATCACCTGCCTGATATGTTGTTCGTCTCTGATTTGGTGTGAAAACATCGAGGCATGAACTCCAGCAGACACTCAAGGTTTGCTGTGAGGTTAGGCCTCCATGTATCAAACTTATTTTTCAAACATCTCTTACAAATGTTTGATTAGATTGAAACCAGGAGAGTTTGAAGGCCAACTCAGCATCTCAAACAAGATGTTATGTAACTTAAATCGTTCCTGAATCAGTTGTGGTTTGTGTCGCAGCACATTAGGTGCTATTAGAGGCCACATCCATCAGGTAATACATTTCCTATGAATAGGTGTACATTCATCGGAAATGTACAGCAGTGTTTAATTACATGTATACAGGTGAAAGTGACATTTAAGTATTTAAGACCCAATGTTTCTGTGCAGAAACGCTTGCTAGTATAACCTTGATGTCATGTATTTCACAGGTAAGCAAAGAAGATGCACCTAAAAGAAAGCAGAATTCATCAGACCAATTCACCTTCTTCCATTCCTCCATGTCCAGTTCTGTGATAAATAATGTGGCCATTTTTACCTGTACCTGTTAAATATAGGTATGTTAAATGCATACCTGTATTTAACAAACTGTATCACTGTGTTTTCTGAAACTCTGTCTCAGAACTAGATTAAATTCTTACAACATTTGGGGTTTATTGGGTCATCTGTTGTATCACAAACAAGCCTTAATTTGCATCCCATGATTATCATTGAGCCTTGCCACTGTTGCCAGTACTTTATCCTGTCCCTGGTTTTCTATTCTTCCTTTACTGAAATCCTTTGATGGCTGCGAACAGCAAACCTCCAACAAGAGGATTTGGAGATTTTATGACTCAGCTGTATAGCCAGAAAAAGCTCGCAAGTGCCTTTGCAACGAAAAGCTGTTAAAACATGTGAACTTGCCAATTTTTCCACATACTGATTTAACTGATCAAGGTACAGTTCGCCTGTTAGTATGCGTAACACGTCAACAAGGTAGTAACAGGAAGTTGAAAAAATACTGTAGTATCCGGAGGAAGTCAATGCAACTCTTAAGATATGCTTTTACATTTAAGTCCCTCATTGACTTGTGAACCTGTGAAAGGAATGTTGAGAGATTTTTTCTTGTAGCTGTCTTTATTAAGATGATTATTTTCTGGATTGCACAAATGCTGCCTTGCAACAAATGGATCATGGGTTCAAATCCCGATGTTGGTTTCTTTTATGGATTTTGCATGTTCTCCTAGGGCATGTGTGGGTTTTCTCCAGGTACTCCAGCTTTCTCACACACTCCAAAAATATGACTATTAGGTCAATTGGTCTTTCCCAAATTGTTCTGTGGTAGACAATCCAGCATATACCCGATGTTTCGCCCAATGGCTCGTGCAGATGGGCACGAGTTTGACTTGTGTGTTTAGCCATAATTTTTTTTTTTTTCATTTGCTTTTTCCTGATTACAAAGTAAAACTTTAGAAAATAAGAAACAACCTGGAATAAATGATAAAAATTCAAAATTGTGAATCAGTAAGATAAAAATAATTGTTTTTCTTAAATAAGTAGATTTTATAATTGATTGCATAACAATGTGGGTAGCCAGTTAACTAAAAGAACAAGATGCAATTAAACTGGATTAAAACATTTTGTGGGAATTATGACGTAAAGCTGGATACATAATGCATGAATAAATCAGCTAAACATTAAAGCTCTGACTGATCAGGGGAAGTGATTAAGTCTAATTACTATGTAAGGATTTCTGCAGAATGTCACAGAATCAATTAGTTGACACTTTCTTGAAGGCAACAGATATAGCAGGTTTATGATTGACTCAGCGGGAATGCACTTTACCAAAGCAGCAGTTTCTTTACATTAACCTCATTTTGAGAAACTGTGGAACAATTTCACGAAGTGTCAGTCACTTTCATCTTTTTCTGCTAATCTGAAATTAAAATGATGTTACTGAGGATTTAAAATAATTCAAAAGATATATACACTTAGATGTAATTTTAGAGAAAACATGCTTAGTTACCTAACAGAAATTGGGGGCTACACAATGCATTTTACTATCAAAACATGTTAACAGCTGATATATTGGCAGTATCCTGCAAATATTCCTCAACTCTGAATGATGGGTATTAAAACATTGAGAATCAATGTGGCATTTTAAGAAATGAGAGGGAAAATGAGTGAAATATCTGCATTTTCTTTCTTTGCATGTTTTTGGAAAATCTCTGCAGGATTCAGGATCCATTCATGGGGCAACTGTATAAAGAAAATACTCCTGCTCAGTCTCCTGGCGAGAGCAAATCCATGTGACGGGTAACAGCATTCAAGCACTTCCAGTCAAAATAAACAATAAGAGGAATCCAAGCTCTTTTACATATTCTCTGAGGACTGCATACATTTGTATTGACATTGTAAGAAACAGAAATATAGCCTTAAGCATCTGTAGATGCTTCATGGGATTTTTCTAGAATCTGTGGGATTTGTTTTCCCTTAAGTAAAATGTGCATGGAGAACACTAAATTATGGCACACTCTGATGTATGCTCAAGTTTGTCTGCAATTCATTATTCATTTTGATTCATCGATCAAAGTCTGAAAGAAAGCCTAGGTCCCTGCTTCACATCCATCTGAGGAGAGAGAGTCTGTTTTAAATGGAGCTGACATTTGTCACTGGCTGCTGCAACTGATTAACTTGACGAGCTCTCCGGGAAAAGTGTTCGGTACCCTGAACAAATTTCTAGGTGTGGTTTTCTTCTCTTTTTTTCAGTCAGGTAAAAATGCTGCACAGGCACCATCTGCCGCTACAGCATGTCAGGTCCTCTGCGCAACTTGAAATATTAAGAAAGGGACTCGATGTCTCTAGACACGGATACCTGAAAGTAAGCTAGGGTTGTTTACAACCAGATTTAACAAGGCACAGGGAGAGAAATACAAGACGCATGCAAGCTGAGGGATTTTCATTTTTTACTATGCAGTTGTGTAGAAATTTCAAATTGATGGTTTCTTCGAGTTGGGAGAATTTTGCAACACCGGTGTACACACATTCTGTATAAAATGTCAGGTAAGATTTCCTTACTGTTGTCCTATTTCAGAATTCCAGGCCTTTCATAGCTTGATGAACAGAGGACAGAAACTTATTACTTCCATCCATCCATCCAAACACACTCCTTTTTTTCCACCAGTTGTGAAATATTTTTGCTTTCTATTCTGGTTTAAATGAATTCATCTGTCTATCCATTGTTGTTTGGCTTTTATTATGACTTAACTTATCAGACAGTGCAGTAGAGCAAAGAAAAAAAAAAAAAAAAAAAAAAAACCATTCAAAAGAGACACACAAACTACTTTATTTCAGCAACTTGGTAATCTACCACCAATGAAAAAAGTCTTCAGGATGGCAGCCCCTCCAATAGTGCATGTGACTCTGTGGGGAGTGCATTTTATTCAGACTATGTTTTTAAGCTAAATGGGAGATATTGTAATTCTACTGCAGCTTTTGATTTGTCTAATGGTGAAGATTTCGTTGGGAGCACAGCATGTGTTTTGCGTGACAATTTTCTCTAGACAGTAACAGATAATGGATGACTCCGGAGTGGCTTAGATGAGATCAGTGGGGAAGAAGCTCAGTGGGAGACGGAGGGGGGAAAAAAAGGCTACCTTACTTTCACTCGATATGTTCAGCATGCATCCACAGGAGGTGAATGATTGATTCATCAAGCCGGCAGAATCGATAGAAACCTGCCTGAGTTGTCACTCATTGAATCAAAGTCAGATTTAAACATGGCAAATATCTGGAAGAAAGAAATTAAGTTAATGAAATTAAGTTCAGAAGTAAAGAAAATGTTTTCACAGACGAAATCAAAGATACCTACACGTATTTGCTGTATTGGTTTACGATAAAATCTGCAGAATATATCCAGCTGCACAAACTGATTTACTTTCTTCTGCTGAGCGACTGATTAAAGAAGATGCATCATCTAGAGAGAATTCCTGAGATTCAAGAAAAGATTGAGAGAAAAGAAAACCTTTTCACTTCAAAGCTTGACTTCAATGGCACTGAAAAGCTAATAAAAATCAAGATCAAAACAAACTCTTTTTTCGTTTTACAATTATCCATTCTGGTGATTAAGATTATTTCTCACTTAAAACAAGACTCTAGATTAAAACAAAGAAAACTATTCTTCATCTGCAAGCAAGCAATGAAGCAAAGTTAACCACTATCCATTGATTTTACTGACAATTTAATGTTACCACAAGGGTTTATCTTTTCATTCAGATAAACACCCTAAAAGAATCAATGGCAGCTCAGTTTGGGCATGTGATGAAGTTATTTTTGTGATAAATCATCATTGCTAATGGGTGACACTTTGAAGTGAGTTCATCTGTCTTCCTGTCTATGTTGCATATGTTTGACTATGTGGTGTACTTTTATGATTATTATTATTATTATTATACAGGGAGTCTTGAGGCAAAACCATTGCGTTTTCCAGTGGCTACCAGGCTGGACATTTTTTTCCTTTTGCAAGAAAGAAGTGGGGTTTTTTTTAATCCTCCCAGCATGTAGTTCCTCTTCTGGAGTAATAGCAAAGGGCAACATGTGAAGATGAATCACTGGTGCACAGTCCAGAGACAGAGCGCTGGGCACTGAGGTCAAAACAACGACCAGCTGATACACAAAAATATCAGTTCCGATCCAGCAGAGCTGAGGGTGCCCACTGTTTGTGAAAAGGGGATTCTGCCCTGCATATATCTTGCATCTAGACATTAATTGTTACTAGTGGTCTGAAACAAAATCCCTTTCTCACTGGTTGGGGAGGCTAAAACAAAGAATAGTTTGGCATGATGGTACAGGCTATTAAACCATAATATATGGGGTTATATAAATTCAGCTGTCTTCCAAATAAAATATGTATCTTAAAAACATATGTTTCTTTAAAAAAATTCAAATTTCTATTTTGCAAGAATGAAATGCGCTTATTTCCATTTATTTATGACAAAATAGATTCCTGACAGAAGAAAATATATATTTATTTTCCATTTCAATATTGTAACAAAAATGTAAAAAAGTGTGGTAGCCACATGAAATACAGTCACCCTGTATGTCATTCTGTCTCACCATGAATCCATCAGATGAGATCAGAAAGTTTCAGATGCTTGTCAGTGAACATTGCTAATCACACCATTCAAACCAGAGATAAAATATAGAACATTTTATAGGAGACTTGGGTTGTAAAATGAAATCCAGAGCTTTAAACATCGGACGTGTTCAATCCATCATCTAAAGATGGAACAAGTTTGGCACAATGGAATTCTGACATCTTGAGAGGAAAACATTAATCAGAGAAGCAGCCAAGATGCCAAAGGTAATTGTAGTTATTTTGCATCTGAGATCCACAGCTCAGGTGAATGTTCTATTGACAGACCTATTATAGATGCACTCCACAAATCACACCTTTATGGAAGGGCGGCTTTAAGAAAACCACTGTTGAGCCACAAGAAGTCCCATTTACAGTTTTTCACAACCATAGTTGAAGACACAACATTCATGTTGCAGAAAGTATTTTGGTCGAAAGAGTTCTGCTTACAAAATGATTTATTTGAGGTGAAAGAATGCTGTTCATGTTGGCAGCGTCTGGCCTGTGGGGACAGAGGTCAGATGATAAGATAGGTGGAGCTAAATACAGGGCAGTCATGAAAGAAAACCTGGAAAATATTCACATTCCAGTATCACAATAAGCATACAGTAATAGCAACAATAAAAGGATTTAGAAGTCTGTGTGTTGGAATACTTGTGTCAAAGTTCAGACCTAAATCCAATTGTTGGCCTGGGATAGCTTGAAAAAATGTCTAAGCATGTTTTGTTTCGCAAAGGAGATAATTTGGGTAATTTGTGAGATTAGTTTCTATGCCCAGAGCTGGTAGAAATACCCTCCAAAAACCTTGAGCTATAACTGAAGTGAAAGATAGTTTTACAAAGTAGTTCTATGTGAGAGATGAATACATGTGCACGGTCAACATTTTTGAAATATTTATTTTTCAAGACCTGCAAAATTCTACACTATTATATTAACTATAAAGTCTTCCACTTTATTCTCTAACATAAACCCTCAAGAAAATACATTGCGTTTGAGATTATTATGTAACAAAATATTAATATTTTGAATGACAGGTATTAAATAAAAAATTAAATTCAACTTTTAAAATAATCCCTTTTTTTGCATATAAACTGCCAGATATGATTTGCATATAAACATTAGAGGAAAAAGCACACAATGCCACAAGTAGTGGCCCTGTTTGATGACGCCTTAATTTTAAGACTGCAAGCTTATCGACATACTTGTCCTGCTGCGGGGAATTTATAATCTGCAAGAAAGCTTTTTACAGTATCGCAATTACTGTATCTATCACCCACACAGATTTATACAGAAATGCAGACTGAGTTATACAATAAATGTTTTGTGACATTTGGATTTAAACCTATTTTGTGGGTGATAAAAGTTTAATTAAAAAACTTGATGAAGTTTTAAAAACCTTTTTTGTTGTTGTTGATAAATATAATCCATAGAGGTGTCAGAGTGATTGTGCACCCAAAATAGACCAAGAAATTAGATTTTAATTCACATCTTCCTCAAAACGCATTCCTCACACAGTATACGTCTGCAAAATAAATGTATAAGCATAAAGACGCCAATCAAATGGACAAATTAAAGTTTAGGATTGAAAAACAAGGTTTGTAGTAGTGTTGTCTTATAAAAAGAATGCTACGATAACTGTGGGAGTTTGGCCTTCATTTGTTTTTGTTTAGTGATCCTGTTCTTATTCATTTATGCACCTCTCCCCTCCTTTTTGACCAATGTTGTCAAATTTTGCCGTATGAGTTGACTGCCGGTCAGTTCACTTGTAATTGATGTTCACTGGGCTCCTCGTTATCTTGTAGGAAGTAAGATGTTTTAAAGAAACTGATAGAAACAACAAACTAGATCAAGAAATGCAACATTTGAAGTTCAAAAAGGCATTTTAACTTTAGTCACTGCACTGCACTTTCCCTCACCATTTACATTGTTAGTCCTCAGCAGTAATGATGCAAATTCACAGCTCCTGAGTTTTCCTTCATTTGCTGAGAAATCACAAAGCAAACGCATCACACAGGGGTTTCTTGCACCCTCCCAGCTGACCATGGCTAAATGGTGTTTTTGCTCTGCTGAACACTAATCCCTTTGTCAGATAAGGACTGTTATAGCAAGCCCAGTATTGTATGAACAGACATTGAACCTGTAGGAGGCAGACAGTGCTGCTCTGCAAGGCTCTGCATGTTTTTAATACCACCACATGTCCCTAGTGTAACACAGTGGGTCATTCCTCACTCGTAACATTCAAAGGTGAAATTCGATTGATGAAAGGTTGTGAGGAAAAAAAATAAATAAAAAAAGCATCTGCTGTTGCTCAACACAAAGGCTTGTAAAGCAGAATAAGAAATTTACTTCACAGCAAGGGCAATGTCCTCTTATTTTACAACAAACTGGCAGAAATCTGTAAATGTGAGCATTTGCAAACATGGCCGAGGTAAATGGGCAATTGTAAAAGCGTACAGGCCATTAGATGTACTATTATCCTTTACATCTGTACATAAGATTTCACCATGAAATCAGGTTTGCGCCCATAAAAGCCATTTAGAATTCAGCCAATCTGTCATCGGGTCTCCCCAGTACAGAAAGCTGCGTGGAAATGAGCTACCAAACAGATGCACTTTATTTGTGCAGAAGCATCAGGCGTTGTGATTTTTCTAACTGTGAAAATGAGGAGCTGTATTTTCACAGCCCACAGGGAGGGAAATTTAACTTGGAAATGACTCGTATAGTGAAGCTCATAATCATATGTGGAGGGGTTTGCAGCACATTTGCGCAATATAAGCTTCATTGCAAGTAAATGGTTCCTTCACAAACAATCTGGAAAGATGTTGAATTTGATTGAAGTATTTTCAGGCCTGAACATGTATGGGGAAACAAGGTGAAGAGAATATTTAAGTTAAAAGGAGCCATTTGTTCAGCTGTTCAGACAATCAAAGCCTGACCATTGTAGAAATACCTGCACTGTAAATTTTGGAGTTACCATGGAATTCTGTCCATAATCTGCAAGAAATCTTTTTACAGTATCACAATTACTGTATCTACCACCCACACAGATTTATACAGACATGCAGACTGAGTTATACAATAAATGTTTTGTGACATTTGGATTAAAACCAAATTTTAACTAACTTTTTTTTATTAAAAAAACTTTTTTTTTATTAAAAAGTTAGTTAAAAGCCCCGAAACTCTTGAATATAGTTGTTTTCTTTCGTCTAGGTGTGTAGACATTTACCTCTCTGCACAAAATTAGGCTTAAAATAATAATAAAAAATCTTCAGGAAGAAAACACATTTATCTTCTTTATGCAGTGAACTTTCTTCTCACTAGTCATATTATTTTCTTCTGTGACTCTGTTAAATGAGGTTATGACTGCTTAGCCATTGTTCCCCTGCAACAACCAGATAACATGAAATAATGAAACGTTCACAGATTGACCACCCGGGGCACTGTGGCAGAACAAACATCAACACAACAATTTGTTTCCTTCCCTCCTCCTGCTGCTGTGCCTCTTCTTCAGCTCCAGACTCCTTATTAACGCCATCAAGGGTCAATTCTGTCGATCTTCCAAAGAGCCAACATCTTTTACATAGCATGCGAATGAATCTGGGGAGCATAATGTCAAGGGAATAAGCTGTGAGATTGCAGTAAGTGCTTACAATGCTTCCCTCCAAACATCACACACTCACTCAGTCAGGCAGCTTCTCTGCCCCTCCTATTGCTCGTACGCCAGCACTGCTATTTCTGTATGTTTGTACTGAGTGCTGTCTGAGGTGGATGTTGTTGAGGAAAGCAAATGTTCACACTAATTAGGTTTTTGGAAGTTGAATGTAAATCTATTAACCTGTTTCTTTACACAGGAAGAACATTAATGCAGAAGTTAATTGAGTGCTGTTTTATTTACATTTGGCACCTTGCTAACTGGAGTGAGTGTGCGCTTTGTGTGTCAGTGTTGGAAGTGACTGATGGCCTCTTCACGGTGCGCCACGCACTCGCACAGCGTCAGATTGTATTAGGAGTCTGCGCTGAGTAAACCTCTGCAGAATAAGAATGAATGACAAATGTTAAAAGTGATGGAGAGCAATTGATAAAGAGACTTTTAAAGGTATTAAAGATTTAATATTTCATTACACTCCCCACACACACACTCGCACACATATGGTAAGTAAATGTGTAAAACCCGAGCCAAGAGTTTTCTTCACTCCCTGTCTCTAATTGAGTTTACATCCATATTTTAAAAATGTAATGCTCTTTTAAATGATTAAAAGCAAAACTGAAAGAAAGAAACCTGGCTCATGCTTTTAAGCCCACCCACCTTCAAGGGCGTACAGTTAGCGTTTGGGAAATCTTTGTTGCTAGTTGGCAACTACCAGGCTGTCACATCTTTTAACAGCAGACATGTACATTCAGATAGAAAGTGCAGGACTACTGAGGTTATGGCCGCAGCACACTGTGACAGTACAAGGTCTTGGTTGAAATGCTGTAGCATGTTTTACACTGATGCAATGCTCAGACCTTTATCCTTCATTTAACACTATGCAATACTGCTCTGTTTCACTGCTTAACATTAAAAGCGCACATTTAAACCAGCCTGTGCTGTTTAAATGTCAGCTGCTCAAACAAAGATGCTGTCAGAGATAGATTTTCTTTGCCATTTTATCTATAGCCTCTGGTGTCTTGACATAAAACAACAACCTTCTTGCTGAAAAATTAAATGTCATCTATGGATAATCCATTAAAGTCAGTTTGCATTGAAACAGCTTTTAAATGCTTTCCCCCCAAGACAACACAGCATTTTTGGAAGTATAATTTTTATGCTACTTTTGGAAAAACAAACAGATAGTTCTGAGTTAAATTTTTCAACCAGTAATATAATAGAGGCATAGTCGATCTATGTGCTATACTTTGGGATTCAATTCTTCTACCGAATGACTCGGATTATGTGGAGAAAAGTGAATAGATGATAAAATCATTTAAAATCTAGACGAACTAGACCTGTCATCATCATTGTCTCACTCAAATCTCCTTTCAGTAGTCTTGCTAAATTGCCATGCCATGCTAAATCTCTGCGCCATCACTTTTAACGTTTGTCATATAAAAAATAGATGCCGCTGATCTTCCAAGAAAATTTCTTTTTACGTATAAAACTGTTTTCCACTTTTGAAGAGTGCAGGGTAGATCAGAATAGATCAAGTCAATTTCAAATAACTAAAACAGCACATGCCCTAAATCTTTTGGTGTTATAAAACATTTGCCGCTACGTTCAGACCTTTTCTCATCTGCTGAGCTTCCAAACGTTTTGCAAAAAGGCTACAGGGAAATTGTGCAACTTATCCAAAAGCAAATGCTAGAGACATTTTTGTTTGCACATGGCATCTGATCAGAATGCCTCCAGGATATTTCAGCTCTCCAGTACCTGTTGGAAAAATGGCTCTGGAAAGTCATGACTCGGGCAATCCAAGTGATGTACACAGACGGATTAGTTAATGGGTCCAGTCATTTTCCAGTCTGACATAAAAACAAGAAAACATGACAGGCAGAAACATGCAGAAATATACTAAATGTGCATTTTTACATATAAATATATATCTTTGACATGATGCCACATTGTTGGAGAACAGTGGTTTTTACTTGAGTGGGTAGAGCGATTAAGCCACACACCCGCAAAGCAGAATCCTGAGTTTTGCATTTGAAAAGCAAAGCTGCCTTTGAAGATGACTCTCTCGTCCCACTTCATCCTGGTTTCATTACACTCAGGCTTGACGAATGCAGTGACAGTCTCCTTTGGTCATCTAAACTCCAGCACATCACTTACTAAATCACTTCTGTTTCTCATGAACCCTCACTAAACTTTTAGTTCTGCAGCACATCCAGCTAAAAGTCAATTTTAGCTGGATGTCATCTAAACATGTTTCAGTAAAATAACCCCTTCTCCATCTCCACACAGTGCAGCAAACAGCCTCAAATCTAACTCAAACAATTCTTGACCTCAAACTAGTTTTGATAGTACTTAAATCACTGAAAGACCTTTTAATTTTTTTTTAAATTATTACCTCTGAAAGAGCCAAAAATTTGAAAAAAAAAAAAAAAAGCTAAGATGAGGCTGCTGGGAT
Source organism: Poeciliopsis retropinna (assembly GCA_010277075.1). Lineage (NCBI taxonomy): Eukaryota > Metazoa > Chordata > Actinopteri > Cyprinodontiformes > Poeciliidae > Poeciliopsis > Poeciliopsis retropinna. The sequence continues at coordinate 17,141,304 of VMRM01000007.1, read as the reverse complement.
AGGAATTAGTCTGACCTGTGAAGATAATGGTGTCATCCATGCTGTGACAGTGCACCGCTAACAAGAACTATTTCTCCTTTCAGTCAGTTTAAAATTCATTAAGTTATGTTTAAAATGTCCTATCTAAATATTTTTAAGCTAAGTTTACTGCTCTAACTTGAACTATTTTTCATTAATGTCTAGCATTTTATCAGAATAAAGTTTCCAAATTATAATTAGCACATTGACAATGCCCTTGCCCATCATCAGTTTTATTCTCTCCTGTTCCTTTTGATCACATAACACAACTGAGTTCATAAAATACCTCCTCTCATCCACATATTTAACACTTTTACCAGGCTACATCTTTAAAACTGCTGTCAGAGCAGCTGGGACTTGGCATGACTTTTTTTTTATTTGCCCTCTTTGTGCTATGACTTCCCTCTACAGTCCAAAATCCTGTCCATTAGCAGATTTGTCTCCCTAATTTGCCCTCAGGTATGAGTTTTTGTGTGCATGGCCTCCCACGACTCTACACAGTGTAAAGACAAAGAGGACTGATGAGGAAAGTTTTTGTTGTCTGAACAACTTTGGTTTGATGAAAGAATAAAATTCCTTTATATTTTTCATTTTTCACTGTGTAGGTCACAATAGTTATATTCATATTCATGAGCAAATCACTGATGAATATGAGTGACTTGCTCATGAATATACAGATATTCATGAGCAATATTTATACTTTACATTTATACATTTAAAATATACATTTTTTTATACTTTAAATGTATAAACAATTCAAAGGATACAAAAGGAAAAATTAAAAACAAGAGCCTTAAGGAGGAATATACAAGCACTGTGTTGCAACCACAGTCTAATTGTGAGTATTAAAACAGGGCAGTTCTAGTAGCGTTCATATAAAAATTGTAATTTCTGCTCCGGTTCTGACCAGCGTTATACCTCTGAAATGCGTAATAATAAACTACTTTATATTATTTAGTGATGCAGTAATTCCAGCGCCTCAGTCAGAGTAGATATTTGTGATTTCACCTCTCTTATTCAAACAGTTTTAAAGGAGTTATACACAGCATGGCGCATATTGACTGCTCATTCGCTACGGAAGCCTGTTGGAAGTATGGATGCATGATAATAATATAACATACAACTCTTCAGTGATAATTACAGAAGAAAAACGTCTGACACATTGAAATTAAACAAAAATGTGACTAGTTTCTAAAATTCAGAACCAGATCCAACACACAGCTTTACTGCCTCTTGTCCAACTAAATCCCACTTTAATATTTCCTTATTTCTTTGCAATGCAAATGCAGCTAAGTCATAGTTTCCCTATGAAGCTCAGGGGGAAAAAAACATATTGTTTTGTTGCAGTTGTCATCACAGTGTATGCCTTACTTCAGGTAATATAAACAGAGTATTAAACAAAAATATTAAAACCTGTGTTGGTAATAAGGGATTAGTCTAGCTCCAGAAAACTCATGCTGCTTGATATTTCCCGTAACCTTTTTCACCAAAAATAATCTCGGATTATGAAATTTAATCTTAACAGTAATTTCCTTTTCCCCCCATCTCTGCTAAAATAAATTATTTTACTTCTTCAGCTCATCAATATAAAATGAACTGAAATGGGATTTTGCCACCTATGAATGAGGCCGGTAGATTTGCAGCATCCTTTTAAAGCACAGAGACCTGGAAATCCTTTCTCCTACGTGCTAACGTTCCTGTGATTATTCCCTGCTCGGCTGCTGTCAGCATCTGTGTCCTAAGCTTAATCAGCTCAAGTGAAGATGAATCCATTTCTGTGAAAGCTTCATGTGATCACTCATTTGGGTTATTACTTGCTAAGCTTTCATTTTGTTTTTCATTGCTTTGCTTGATTTCAAATTAAAAGGAGTTTTATCACACAGTCTCTATTTCTTAATAGCTAGTATAGAAAAACCGTGTAGATATTTTCTTTTAGCAGGAATAAAATGGCGTCTCGATTTTCTGAATGAAAGAGTCATAAATAATTTAGAGGTGGTAATAGAAAGGAGAAGGATTCCTATAATTTAAAGAAAAATCCTTCAGCTACAAACAGCTGATTCTAACCCGGAATCCCCAAATCTGTAAGAGAATCCTAAAAGATCAGTGGGGACACATGCAAAGAGATGTTCAAAATTAGTTTGATAAAGGTTCACATGATGGCATTCATACTTTATTATTGTAATTTTGAATGTTGATTTTAAATTTTTTTGCAAAAATCTGTTTTGACAGATTATTCTGTTTTATGAATCATTAGGGGAGACTTCGATACATAAGATTATGCAACGTTTTTACCGGCAATGTACTCTTTTCAAACATTACAAGATATGAACTATGCCAAGTACAATGCCAAGCTCTGTCAGAATTTTGTCAATGCTTGTTTTGTTGGTTTTTTTTTATAAAAGGGACATGTACACTGCCTTTGCCATTTATCATCATAAAAGATAACCTTTGTGTAGTTTACCAGAGGACGACACTTTAGATTGTCTCGAGGTGTATATTCTGATCAGAACCTTAGATATCTGAAAAAAGGTTGCCTACCTACGCAACTGCTTTTTTTTTTTTTTGTTTTTGCCAAAATCAACTCAGCTGGACTTATCTTCTCTGGAACCTAAGAATTCCCTGCTGTAAATCTGGAGTTACAATCAGCACAGCCACATAATCTCAAAGCTGTTCCCAAAGCAGAGTCAAAGAAATATTCCACAAAAGCCCCTGAAGGAGATAGAGGAGGTGAAAATACTGCTCTTTAGAGGAAGATTTTAGATTTGATTCAACTGTGTATGACTGAGAAATATATTCGCTGCACACCAAACTTTTAAGAGATACACTGAAAAGTTTTAGAAAAATAGACGCCACGAAGGGCTGCAATAATACAGAGATGGGAACGGGGCAGGGTTTGTTGACCAGGCTCCTTTCAAAGTAAACATCCCTTGATTTCTATCCGGATTTCTGCTGTAATCCTGTCTTTCAATTTAATGCTTCAATCCCATGTTCAATGAGGTAAACAACATGGCTCTACTCAGGAGCCTCAAGACACCCACACTGGTAATGTTCTCACATACTTGGATGGTCTTATGGTTTGCAAAGAAACATATTCCATTTTTTTCCTGGTAAAGATGGTCACATTTTGAGTCAAAAGACCTGTGTTTACTCTAAAATGTTCCATATAAAATGTCATATGCTTAAGTCTCAACAATGATACCTGTCCAAAATATAGACATTTTGAACTGTAATAGCAAACGACAGACATAGGTGCTGACAGACTCTACATTTATATCAAATAATTGTAAATGCTGCAGAAATAGCATCAAGTTGGAGCAGTAATACACCACACACAGAGGTAGGTGTCGGTGAAGCACAGGAGCGGTAGCCTGCAGGCCAGATGCACACAGGGTGAGACGTAGGGCAACTGTAGTTGAAGTCTGAGGGGCAAAACAATTGTGCTCCTCAGACCAATACTGAATCTTTTATGCCATGCAGCAGAGCACAATAGGTTGAAAAAAATAGGGCCATGCTGACAGGACTAGTAGAAACCTAGTTGACAGGCATAGTTTAAAATATGCAGAGTTAGGATGCATACACCTCTCTTAAAGTAAGCATTGCATACTGTCACAAATGCTCGCTGCGGGAGAAAAAGGTGCATTTTCAGTCAGAATGAATCATACACAAAGTGGTTGTTATTCTAATTCACCAGATAAGGGGTTCTCCAGGACAGTAGCGTCAATGCAGCGTTTATCAGCCTCTACTATTTGCTTTCAGTAATAACCAATTGCAGGTATAGTTACGAAAAGGACTCAGATGTTCTTCCTAGAACTCAGTGGGGGTGGCTCTGGCCTCAAGCACACTGAGGAAAGACACACTGCTTCAGTGATATATTTGTAATGGAAAATAATAGGGAACTTTAAATTACTCACATCTGTTCAGTTCGAGCTGCATTCACCTTCCATTTCATATCTTTTTTCTCCTTCCTGTGCAATTGCTTCAAAACCAAATAAAAGCTTTGGTCCTTTTTACTCTGGCATTCAAACTGAAGTACACTGTAAGCAACGGAGGCTTTCAACTAAACGCTGAGTGCCATACTTCATGTCTGCAAAAAGGACTGCAGAAAATGTAAGAGGAAAAGAAGATATTTTAGTAAAGTTAGTAAAATATGATGCCTTAATTTATACTAGCTTTGAATTACTATGTATGAGCTTTTAGCAATATTGTTTAAATGGTTAAATCTATTACAGACTTTTAGATAAACATTACTGTCAATATTACTGTTATACCTAGTAATTATGTGTAAAAAAAACAAAAAAAAAGACCTCAAAACACATATGTTTAAATACCATAACATAACCCCACAATCAAAAAAATTTTTTTTCTAGTGAAATTGCCAGTGAGGCAATAACCAGTACCTCAACCCATTTAGGGACGCACATCGACACACATGAAGCAACCAAGCCTCAGGACAATGTAGTGTGACTGATTAAAATAAGTTCAGCTAAGGCGAAACTGTAATGTCCCTAAAGGGCAAGTTGGTTGGAGAAGCTGCTCACATCTGGAATAAAAACACATCAGACGAAAAAAAGGGAACACCATCAACAAGACTTACTTTAAAATGGATTTAACATTCCACATCAAAGCATCACTTGTTATTGTTATTTGAAGAACATTATGGAGAACAATGTCAGAACACCTTCTTATTAAAATGAAGGAAAAGCAGCAGACACAGTGGACTGTTCTCCATAAAGCCTTAGAGGCTTTCTACATGCATAATAATTGTTTTGGAGGCACTTGTACTACTATACCAAATGTAAACAAATGAAGTTAGCTACTTTACTGATTTTTCAACTTGAGCTGCAAGTTTTACTCAGGTTAAACTCAAATGTAACTTTTTTGCAACAAACTGAAAACGGGGGGGGGGGGGGTTTGGCTGATTCCAAATATATGGCCACATCAACACAGAACTATTTCACCAGATACCAGATGCCAAAATATGGCATCGTCATCTCAGTCTAAATCTTACCAAAACGTGTAAAGTGAGGTGGAGGAAGGCGAAAAAAAAAAACAGGATTCAGGACAATTTCTCTAAATCGTTCAAGAGGAATAATAACAGCTTTCTCTTTGGGATTGGAGAAATGCTGTTGCACAAAGTACAATATGTACAGCAGGTGTGTCAGTAATTGTGCCATAGGTGATTTTATTTATTTTTATTTTTTTAAAACTACTACTCAAACTAAAACATACATTTTAATAATTTTTCTATATTCCACATTTTTATGGCACTGTGTTAGAATATTCCTCTATTTTTTAGGGATTTTTGATACAATTTTAGCAGGGTTGTTGAGAAAAGTCATGACAATTTATAATGAAACAAAACTGTCCAAAACACTCAGTTTTAGGTTACATAACTCGCCGCATACATTTGAGTCAGTCTTTTTATCTCATCTAGATGAAGCAGATTAAACAGGATTAAGTTTAAAACTGTGAAGAAACTAAGGATTTGAAGTTTCACCAAACCAGAGCATTTCTTTTTGTGTCTTACTTTTCTTGCTTTATTTATGAATTATCTGACCAAAGCGAAAGAAGAAAAAAAGAAAAAAAAGAAAAAGAAAAATCCCAGCCCGAATGCCTACCTTTCATCTGGCTTCTCTCTTGTTTGAACGAAGACATTTGTATTGCTTGAATTAAGTCCGGATGTAATGTCGTCGAAAATTCCATTAAAAGTTCCCATCTAAGCCGATGAGCTACAGTCAAATAGGAAAAGTAATACAATGCCACAAAAAGACTTTGAAAATAGACAGAGGCATAATAAGAAAGGAGATCACATATTATAAAGTCAGACAGGTCTTATGACTGTAATATTAATATGGACAGTAATAGTGTGCAGGGGTTTCAGTGACGGCTGCTGCTATAGATAGCTGCTTCAGTTTGGAAAAATGTTCTGCAGCATTCCTTCAACTCTCTCTTTCATCAGAAGACAGGCCTTAACACAGGAGTTAAGCTGCTGTCAGCTCCAGCTCACACATATAAGACATATCCCAGAGGTCAAACGCTGCTCGCTATTACCTGTCAGACAGCACCAAGGACAATCATTATAAGAGGAGATGGAAATCTTCTGAGTGATCCAGATAATCCAACATCAGGAAACAAAGTTAAGAACATGAACCAAGTAAAACCTCTATTTAAATACATGTTGTGTTTTAGAACATTTAGACAAAGGAACTTAATATTAAATGGCAAGCTGCAAATTAAAAATTATCTTATCTCAGTTTTAGATAACTGGCTGATCTAATCATGTTACAAAATCCTCTGGTTGACAAACATGCATCTATCGGTGTTCCTTCGATCAAAACCGCTATCATAATTGACTTGCCATTCAAATAACTGAAGCTTCCTGTTATCAGTACACGTGGTGTTGTTTGATAAAGAGTATAATTTGAACACATAAGGTGTGGTTTTATTACAAATTCCCTCACTTTCCTGAAAATATTTACTCAAAAAACACAAATGTCACCTGCAGCAGGGACTAAAAAGGTCATGCTGCCCTCCAACATGCGTGCTAGAATCCTATTTATTCCCTGTGGTATTCACAGTGAATTTAAATCCTTAGAAATAGATAAATACCTTTCTTTCCTGTCCTACCTTCTGGTCCCATCATTTTGGCTGTCTTATCTCTGCAAGGAGTGGCGCTATGTCCCTCCAGTTTACGCCTTCCATCTTTTGCTTCTGACCTCCAGGCAAATCTGACATTCGCCTAAAGGCAGAAAAATGTGCATGATGCTCCACTATTCTCTTCAGATGAATACACACCCATGGTGGACCTGTCTTACACCTTGTTTGTTTGTTTTAAGAAAGGTTCAGCGCTTGAATACTATTTAAAAGTAAATTCACTTTAGTATATTAAACTAAAAAGTGAAGCTCAGACTTGGTATAGATTCATTGCACACAGACACACTAATATATCAAACATAAGTTATTTTTATTTATCAAACCAATAAAAAAATAAAAAATGAACACATTAGCTCAGAACGTATTGCGTCCTCTCGGCTCTGTCTGCTCTCCGGTGTGGGAGCAGGCATTCGTCCTTTTAGCAGATTCATCCTCCAGATCAGCTTCTAAACATTTTAGTTACTTGATTAAATACAACCGATGCAGAGCAGGAAGTTGTGAGATTATATACATTCAGACCACTGCAGACGAGCAGCTTATAATTTAATTGTGATCAATTAATTTTACTCTTTATATGCAGTGATTGGGACCACATTCGATGTGTGTCTTTTTTTCTTCACACTGCGGAAAAAGTTACATATACTTATCTGACTTACACATTATAGATTCTCCGTTCAGCTTGATGAATGTTATTTCAGCCAAAAGAAAATAAAACGCAATTGAATATGTCATGACTTTCATTAAAAAACTTATGGGTTATAATTGATTAACACTGGATTTTTTTGAAGACAGAATGTTTTGAATTACAGACATTGATAAAGTTTAGCGGTCCTCTGACTGAGAGATCTGGAAGACGACTCTGTCTGGCCGGCCCAATTGGAACCACTGCTGAGAGATAAACAGCATGAAATAGGACTGAAAATATTTTTAATATTCAGCATAAAGGGTCAGTACACCGTTTATTGACTTTATTCACTTCTCCAGCCATTGGCCCGTTCTGTGATGCTTCACTGCAAGGTAAATTCAGGATCATCCGTGGGTTTTCAGAGACACTGAGCTGGTTCTCCTCTTAATTTAGCATCACAACCTGATGCAAATGTTATCTGTGGCAGAGCAGGTTGAGTCTCTGTCATATCCAGTATAAAATACCAGCCTACCATCACTGCTGTTTGATTCACAAAAACATAGAGAAATGGATTTGTGTTCATACAGATTCTTCTCTATTTTTACAAACTGGAAGGTATCTTTAACATGCAGTTCTTTACAAAATTGTTTTAATTAGCAAAGTTTTAGCTGAAGACTATAATTGTGTGAGACACACAAGTACAACAAAGCTGTTTATTGGGTAAGTGTGTCAACCCAGGCTTCCGGAGTCAAACGTTTGACCAAAAGTTAATATACAAAATGAATAATCTTAGTAATGCCACTGTCACATCAATACAACATAAGAAGATTTGACATAACTCACTATTTTGTCATTTATTAGATTAATACGCAGCAGGTACCGTCGATGTCTAAAACATTATAGCATGTATCATCAGAACCAGTGAACAAAGAAAAAATAAAATATTCAGTTCGATGTGCGGACTTATTTTAAATATCTAAATAAAATGTTTTCCTGTACAGACAGTAGTGTAATTTTTCTGTTTTATCTAGATTATTTTTTAAAGTTTTAATGCTTTTATTAATATATTATAGATTATTACTCGCCTATCAGTAGGATATAGTGTTAGGCGAGTAAAGGTTAAAACTAGCAGAAGCAAACCAGTAACAGGGAAATATTGATTATTATTTTGCTGTTATTTTCAATTCATTGATATCACACATGTCAAGTCGGAATTGAAAAAACCCAGAGAGAAAGCATGCTTCGTAAATGACCCCAACTTCAACACTAAAAATATTGAACTCTACTTAAAATCGAGTCTGTAGCAGGAAACCAATCAATTTTAATTGTGGTCTATTTTTAAACTCGTAATGGTAGAACATCAGCTAACAAGTTTTTCTGGAAGCCACAGCTTGCAAGAAAGCCTAAAATACCTGTTCAATTAGACTAAGTAAGAAAGCAGCTGAAAATATTTTTCTTGGCAAAAACATAAGCACAGGCAACATTTTGTTTAAGGAATTAGGAAAACATTTGCTGTTCATTAGTGTCTATCTAATTTTCTTCTACTTTAATGTGCATCTTAATTTCTCCGCAGAAATCAATAAACCATATGTGCAAATATCAATGTGTGCTCATTTCCATGCACTCTACCATTAAGCAGTTGTACTAGCCAGAAACATATAAATCATTGTCTTTGGTTAATGAATCCACTAGAATGTAACAAGAAAGGCGGAGAGCCCCTGGGTCATATGTGAGAAAGCATGATTACAACCTTCGCTCATCTGATTTTGTGTTGTACTAAAATTATCTGCCTTTATTATAATTGGGGTAATGGTACAGCAGTAATGTCTTACAAGACAATAATGGAGACCTTTACTCAATAGTTATTGATCTGAGACTCGTCCTATTAATGTGAGAAGCTAAACCTTGCAGTGTTTGAGAAAGCCAAGGCAGCTGTTGTTTTTAGATACCTACTTAGATAAATAGAAAATACATCCTCATGTATGTCACTCTTCATCGTTAGATGTGGTCAGCTCTATATCTTAAACTGTCACTGTACATTATTGGTAGAAAGCAAAATAACTGGGTTCTCTGTGTTTTACTGCAAGGGAGACATCTAGATGTCCATTTGTTCCATTTAATTTTTATCAAGAATGAGTACACCTAAAAAATTGTTGTTTTTGCTGGTGAACAAATGGTTACATTTCCAAACTATCAAGTTTAACTAACTAAAAATATCCCTTCAAATTACACACAACATATCAAGTTTAACTAACTAAAAATATCCCTTCAAATTACACACAACATAGTTCTATAGAAGATATAAAAGTGGCAGCAAGGAAGAAGCTTTGATTGTAGTGGTGATTGTGTGATCTCAAATTTATCCCCAGTGCCCCTCCCCAAGGACAGATTAATGCTATCACAAGGTCAACACAGAAATAATGGTGGAATCTCACTTGTGGGATTCACTGACTTAAACACATATTTTAAATGGTGAGATGGAAAACATTGTTATTGTTGTCTTAACAGCAAAACAATAACAAAAATGTCAGTATAAGGGAACATGCAAATTGCATAAGTAGATGTAGTAGCTTAGATTTATTATTTCTCACAGCACCACTGCTTCACATAAAAATTTATTTTTACAATGACTTTGAGGAAGCAGAGTAACAAAATGTTTCACACTTCCTTTTCTGCATTTACTTTCTACTAAGAAAAAAGAAAACAATTCTTATTGTATTATGTATGCATTATATGCATTGGTGCAAAATCTCGCTTTATAAATTTGAATGAAATTCCTCACATCTGTTGCAACCATTTTCAAATATGACCTGTCAACCGAAGATGAAATTATGCTTGGAGCATTACTTGCATTTGCATACGAATACATCATGTGATTTTGGGCAAAAGCAATGAAGAGGAACTTTCATTTAATGATTGCAGTCTGACATACTGTGAATTTCCTTGCAACTGACTAATCCTGAACTGTGTGATTGTTGGGAGTACACATGGTTGTCAGAGCATGGAGACCATGATTAGCTCCTGTTTTCCACTGTTCTAGTCCATTCATGGAAATTTTACAGCAGTTTTTTAAGGACACATGGTATTGCTTTAAAGCAATACTGACAAAACTAAGTAAGGCAAGACATATTGAGCATTAATAAGGAACAAAAACAAGACATAAATAAGAATGATGTGACCAAAGCACAAACACAGATGAAACTCAAAACTCCTCTCTCATAAAAATCTAAGTCTGAATTGAAGCCATAGAAGGAGGTGTAGTTCTCTGAGACAGTTCAGGGGAGCCAAGGTGGTGATGAAGATGGAGTAGGAGGTGTACATGAGAAAGATGATAGTGATGGTTTAGGAGGTGAGGATGCTAAAGGTGGGAGTCTCTGGAGCACAGATATCTATGGAGTAAGCAGATGATAGCTATGTAGAGGAAAACCAAAGTAGTCAGTAGTCAACACTTTGTTGACTAAAAAGACATTTCACTGGTGGTGCTGTTGGCTGTTGGCATGAAAACTGCTGCTGAGTCAGCATGTAGTAGGCCCTGAGGCCTTCAAGCTCTGAAGCCATGTAGAGTGGGTTTTGAACTCGGAAGTGGATGATGAGTAAACGGAGGGAGTTGTATCCGAGGAGTTGGTGGCTTGTGAAATACTTCCACAAAGGCTGCCTGTAGGTCCCACTTCTAACTAATTTGCTCTGCCCAGACACCAGTCCTTACTTGAACCATTCTTCTGCGGGACCATTTCTGTTTAACAAAGGGACCAAAGCAGAGTGTTGGTTGGATGAATACAGAAAAGCCATGACTGTGCCATCTGTTGAATAGACATGGAAAAAAAACTGTTGTGGTGGCTGGAATACAGTAACCAAATCAGCAAACTACAAATTGGTCAATTTGGGATGCAGGGTTTCTTCTAAGATATAATCCTTCACTCACCCGGGGAAGACAAAGAAACTCACCTTCACGTCCCCCAAACAATAAATGCTGCCAGAAAAAATTTAAAAAACATTACAGAACTTACTTTAGACTTTTAAACTGTGATCTCACATGATCCTTATAGGGACTGGATTAAAAAAAAAAGTTAATGCAGAGTATTCTGGAAAAGTTTATTCATTCATGGCTGGATCTCTGTTGTATGAGGTCAGTCACTTCAAAGAAAATGAATATGGATGCAGTCTGTTTCTGTTATATTAAAATGTGTATATTTCGCTTTCAGATTGTAGAATTCACTGATCACTTTGATATTAGAGGGTTTTTTTGGTAAAAAATTCTTGTCAAAAATGCTAAATTTTGCTGATCATGATTGATTTGTAAAAGCAATAAAAAATAATGTCCAAAGGGTTGAGTACTTTTTATGGACACTGTATTTTTGATTTAACACAATCATCTGATTATCAACATGACACATTTGTAGTTGTTAAACAGGGGCCCACAAGGAGGTGCAGAAATGGTAGACTAGTAAACACAGAAATAACAGAGATTCCTTTAGGAGACAGCTTTGACAGCAGACAAGATAAGGATATGATTTGCAACTAAAACCAGAGGAAGGACACACTGATAGATGTAGTTGGCTCATCATCGTCCTCTCCCTGTTTTATGGTAAACACTCTTCCACAAACAGGCAGTTTGAAATAGCCAAGGTGGGAAGACTTGTATTTTGAAAGTTATGTCACTAACTTATCATTTCTCCTCATCCATCAAGAAGTACCTGCCTGTTCTCTATTCTGTTCCCACAATCTTGAGTCACCTGAATTAATGTGGAAGGCTTCCTCTTCTTAATCTAAACTCTAGATTCTTGAATCAACAAGAGTACAACTTGTAAACTTTAACGTGCACAAGTTTTAACCCAGAATGTAAGGATCAAGAAAAGCTCTGATGAGCTCCTGATGTGGTTAGAGAAAAGACTAGACTGCCAGATCATCCGACCTGGTATGAACAACTTTCAGAATATTCATATATGCCTCCATTGTGGATGCAGACGTTACTCAATTCTTGCAGCAATGACTCAATATGATATGAATAATCTCTTACCACACTATGCAGTTACTGTGCTATTAATTATTTGACCAACAAGAAGCACTAAAAGTGTCTAAAAAGAGTTAAAGTTTCATTCATTTACCTTAAGAATGTCTCATTAAACCCATAAAAATTTTTTTTTTTTGAATTATACCAATTTTTAAGGTGACAAAGGAGCCTCATGGGAATACATTGTAATTTATTGAATACTTCTGCAAAGTTTAGCAGAATATCAGGACTGTTCAAGATGGGTGCTGGTGTAGATGGGAGAAAAAGCCTTCTGCTATTTTAAGATGTTCCCATCAGGCTGTCAGAGAGCTAAGAATACAAATGCTTTTGAAGCAGCCATGCCACTTAATTGCAGGACGGACAAATGGAAGATCCTGGATTTGTATTTCATCACAAAGTAATCCATAAGTAATTTTCAGCAGCTCTGCTTGATCTTCTTAAATATATGCTAAATATATATTATCCAGGCAGCAGATATTTAAGTCTGGAAGTTCTGAGCTATCATGGGAGTCAGTCTTTCTGCAGAGGAAGGAACTAAAGTAATATAATGTCTTGTTCATGACTGATAGTAGGAAAGGTGGGAGATGGTTGATAGAAGCTCTCTATATAGTAACTTGCAGTCCGCCTTCGTTTTGTCCTGCACTAATGGTCATGAAATATGAACTATGTTCAAAAGAATGATAGTCATGATACAAACAACTAAAATAAGGGGGAGTGTGGGCTGGACTCAGCTGTAAAGATACAATGAGGAGCACTGGGATCTGGGAGTGCAGAAACAAGCAACTCCATAGAAAGGAGTCAGTTGAGTTGGTTTGGGTTTCCCATCCTGGGCGTGTGAGTTCCTGTGGTCAAAGGGAGGAATAGTTGTCCTCAAATCATTTGGTTTTGAGTTTCGATTCCAGCTTTCTGTCAAGGCACTTAACCCCAAGTTTACAGCACGTCATGCTGGGAGGATACTCCATGGCTTATCCAGGAACCAATGAAGCAACTATATATCATTTCTGGCGCAGGAATTCCTTGGGAATGAAGTGGGTCAAAATAACAAGGTCTCACTAAAATGGCAGAGCAGTAAATGCTACACCTTCCACCCACTTTCAGATAAACAGAAGACAATGTTTTATGAGCTTCAACCACTACAGCTTTAATCTCGTAGCCAAGCAAATCAATGCATGTTTTGTACTTGGATTTCTTTGAAGCAGAGGTAGACATTAAAATCATATGACTGAAAAAATTTAGGTGTCAACAAGTTCAGACCATGAGATGTCTTTGACTCGTCAATAATGGATGAAGTCTAATGACCTCCTTGCCGCAGCTTCCGGCTGTGTTTGACATGTAGAGAGATAACGACTGTAAAAGAGAGGTGGGGTAACATCCCATTACTGAGCTGAGAAAGTCTGCTTTTATGATTCTCACTAACTACCACCTTCTTGCTTGGTTCCTGAAATGCCACATATCTCTTTTGTGCTCTATAAAATAGCTATGATGCTAACAACTCAATGGTTTATGGCCCAAATATCTTATTATGTAAATGTAGGTTAGATTATTCTATCAATTATTCTGACAATTAATCGACCAATGGTATTTAAAAAAAAACTGGCACAATATTCAGATTTTTTACTTATCCTCTAAAGCTTATTTGAATAAATATTAGAAATGCATAAGAACATTTACATAGACTAATGCTTCATTTCCTTCTTTGAATAATAATAAAAATCTTATTGCCTGAAATGTGATAAAATAGCATTCGTATAGTGTACACTTGATAATTTGCAGCAAGGGATGCATCTGCAGCTAAAAACTATTAAAACCAAAAGGTGAAAAGCTCAGCTCCTTCTGCTTGACTTAACATCAATACAGTGTAGGGTTGATATGTTGATTAGTTTTCCATGAATTCATTGCTTCTTCTTATTTCTGAAATTTACTGATGAGAAAAGAAGTAAAGCTTATTTTCAGTTCAACATAGAAAATGTTTCATCACTACAACCCTATTCTTGATTATCAGTGACATGTGCAGGGTATTTTGAATCCAGTAAACAAGATATTTGAATTCACATAACTTTTCCATCCTTCACAGCCCTGTAGCAAGCTGTGATTTACTGTAAATACCTAACATAGTCACAGCAAAATATTATGGTGATATCTTTGCTACAACACGTAAGTGACAGCTTTATTGCTGTTTGATTTCCTTATGAGGAAATCTAGTCAGACAGCTCTTTCAAGCAGTCGTCTCACATATGCAGTGTGAAAATGCCTTCTGGAGATGGAATGACTTTATTTTTATTGTAAGCATTATTTTTTTTCCAAAGCAGGCGGTTTGATTTGTCACACAAACAGAAACAAAACGTTGGAACTAATCATACACTCGCACAAAGCTTGCACCTAAAAAGTGCTGTTTAGACCAAACACTGAGCATTTCTGTGCACTTTTGTTACCCGTGACATTTAAACTTTCTTTCAAATTATAAAAAACTACTAAAGTTTCACTGAAACTCAGGATTCTTTCTAGTTTTTTTTATTTTTTATTCCTGCATATATTAGGCAAATAAGACCCAATTTCCATGGCTGATTGATTTTGCCAGCAGTGTCTCCTGTTTGTGTGTACATCCGATAAGGCAGGGGGTTGTTAAACATGTCTGACATTAGTGAGGTGGTATGGGCACAGATTGAGGTGAGCCAATATAAACAGATCTCTGCTAATGGCTTCTTCCCTCAGAGTCTGCTATGTGCTGAAGCACAGAGATAGCTGCAGACCCTCCTCCTGGAGAGTCGCTCCAAGGAAATTAGGGGCAAATAATTGATGAGAGGCTTTAAAGTTTGTCAGCTCATCCAATGTGACAATGGGACCATTATTCATTGCTTCACATAAATGCCAGATTGTTCCCAAATTTGGTTTGCTGTTGCCGGTTGGGTTTATTTTTCAGTTCAAAAGTGAATAAAAGGCAGAAGCCGCAATGTCTTGGAATGCTTATGGGTTTTAAAGTATGAATTGTATATTTATTGAATTTAACAGCTGGATAAAGGAAGAAGGCCAGAGTGTTCAGACTCTTTTTGTATACTGCTGAAATATAATAGTTGCTCCACCATTCAATGGTTCTGCGAAATGAACTTGTGAAATGTTGCTTCGCCAAGAATAATCAATTTCTATTTTATTAGTATCTGTGTGGCCTGCAATTCAGAGCATGAGGAAGAATAAGGTTCTGTTGCAGAAGTCATCCAATCATCTTACTTTTCTAAATAGTTTTTCCACGCATCTGCTTAGCAGTACAACTTTGAATATTGTCCACTGTCAACTACATAATTCAGACTACATACTTTTTACCACAAAGATTTTTGACTGGCGTCCTTTCAACATACCAGAGTTTCACAAGTGTGGACTTTAAAATAAAGCCAGTATGCTCTAGTTTAAAGGAAAATGTAGTTTACAACAACAGCACCGTTACTGCAGAAGTTCAAATTTGTTCCAGCTCTTGAAGTTTGGTCAGTATGAGCTAACAAGTTATGCATTAGTATCTCTTGATATTTGCTGCATCTTAATTTTTTTCAACCAAAATAAAAAAATGAGAAGTTTATAAAAATGTTTTTAATAAGTGACAGACTTACAAAGTCAGACCATTTGTGCAGGTAAGTTATACAGGCTTTTGCTTCTGATCACAAAACATTAGCCCAAGGCTTTTTTTTTTGTCAGCCTGACAGGCAAATACTGCCTGAGAAATATTTGTGGTCCGTCACCAAATAATAAAGGGTGCAATTTGGAGGTGTGTGCACTTCTCCAACATTCAAGGTTCTGGTTATTGCAATGTATTAGCAGAGATATCTTCAAACTTACAGTTCCCAGCTGCAAATCCATTATGTCCCATCATGTCTTGCCTGCAGCAATTTCTTGCATGAAGTCATAGAAACTCTCATAGTCTGTTGCATAAAATGGTGGGGCCACTGAACCCAGAATATTTTATCAGCATCCTGCAATGACCATCCACACCGTCTAATTTTTGACACATTTGGATGGTTTTATTCTGGCTGCTCAAAATCACATTTAGCTTTTAAAGGTGCAATTAAGAATAATTTTGGCATAGCTGCAATAAACAAAAGTAGTTGCTCAACATAAGGCTTGTTTGAGAACCCTTCTGCATTTGAGACAAAACTGCAAAGGTTGGAGGAAATGTGGAGGTGAATTTACTGGAGTGAAAAAAGACATTAGAGAAATATTGGACAGTATTGCAAATTAAGAGGCTCGAACACTGCCAAGTGGCACAGTATGCTGTCAGTCTCTGTGGACGCTTCACCGACAGCTGAACACGTCTGATAAGAAGTGTGCCAAGGCACAGCAGCAGAAAGAGCGGTACCACGTGTTAAATAGATGAGGAAACGAGGAGGCGGGTAGCAGCACAAGAAAAATGCTGATATGTTTTTAAAAAGTTCATCCAATGTTAACTTAAATGACATATCGGTTGTTTCGGAACAAAAGTATTATTCTCTAGTTATACTAATATATTAAATACTCATTATATACCAATCTGGTTATCAAAATATAGTTAATTACACGGCAAGTTTTATGAGAAGGTAAGAGATAAATAACATTCAAAAATTCAGCAAAAATGATCAAAACACGGCTTTGGAGATTAAAATACAATAGTCTATTTTATCACAAAGTTGTAAGAAAAACTTCTGCTTATTTACTTCTGTTTTATCTTTTGCAAAGCAACACATAGCTAAAAACATTTTTATGTAAGAAGTTCAATTTTAATACTTAAAAAAAACTTTTTGGGTCAGAGAATCTGAGGTACATTTAAGTATTTGTGAGCCTGCCAGGGGCACACACTAAACAAGCTAAGCTTTCAAGCATTACTCCCTGATGGGTTGCCCCAGCAGGCAGTTGATTTTAATACCAGTTCACGCTCCAAAATAAAAAAAATATAAAAAAGCACAACGGACATATTTATAGCAAAATTCACATCTATGACAGAACGGAACAATGTTGCCCACTCACATTCAAATCTGAGTGACGGATATCTGATCCTCAGGCTTCCTCAGATTTTTTTTAACCATTTGGAAGTTGTTTTCAAAACAGTTTTTTATATTTTCTCCTTTATTTCTTTTTTAGCCTGCAGAAAACAAAGAATGAAAGAGCAAATCTAGAATATATTTTAAAGAAAGAAGAAATGTGCATCTTAAACTGAGTTGTTTTTCTTTTGGGTTTTTTTGTTTTTTTTTCACTGACAAAACTGGAAGCCTAATGGAAAACCACATGCATGCATGAGAAAAAGATACAAACTCTAGAAATGTGCGAGACCCGGCTGGAATTTGAAGTTAGGATCTTCTCAAAGCCAGAATGAACATACCACCCAGCAGTCGGTACATGATGGTCAATAGTATTCCACTTGCCTCTTTAATATTTTTTTATTACATGTTTTAATAATGACAATATAGATTTTTTTTTTTTTATTAAACACAGTGTACATACATTTCTAAGCCAGTTTATTAGGTACATGTTTGACTGCTAGTAAACAAAAGGTGTGTCGACCTGGATATGGCGAATACAACTTCCTGAAGTTCAAACCAGGCATCAGAATAGAGAAAACAGTTAATTTGTGTTACTTTTGATCCAAACTATTTCTTCATGATGCTATTCTTGAACAGAACTGTGGGTGAACCCACTTCAATTCATGAGAGAAATCCCACACATGGATTTTATCTGGATTTTTTCCTCTTGGAAGGACACAGAATTTATTTTTTCTGGACAAATGATCTCCCAGATGTCCAAAATAATTAGAAAGAGAATTATGAGAGAAAATAGTGACGCGCAAGTTCTCCGCTGTTCCTCTTCTATACATCCGGCAGGACCTTCATCTGTAATTTATCGTTTTTCTAAGACGTTAAGTAGTGTGATGCATTTCTTGTGACAAGATCTTTATCCATCCATAAGTCATCACTTTAAAGCAAATACACTCACCAGCTACTGTCATTGAGCAAGCTCCTACATGCTTCTTCAGAAATAGAAAGTGTCATGCATGCTAAATCTTAGTCGCTACAATTACACCTCTTGCCTTGAAGTTCTTGAAGCCTGTTAATTCAGGTGCAGTATTACAGCAACAGTTTACTATAGAGGAATCTCTTTTTGGTCTAAGGCAAGATGGCTACACATTTATTCAAGTGTAACCATCCTTAACAGAAGAGAACAATAATTTACATTTCTATCAATCTATTGAGATTGATAGAATATTTTTGTATAAATATTTTAGTGCGTTATGTAATAGAATAAGAAAAAGATATACTTTGTTTTATGATCAACACATTTTACAATCATTTACAACAAATGTAAGTGAACAAACTAAATGCTAAAGGAACTTAATCATTAGTATATTAGGAAAGGAGCAGTGCTGCCATATGTGTCAACAAGTGCAGTGTTTGCTTTTACAACTGTCACCATACGAGGGGAAGCTCTGTGAAAATGATGAATAATGAAAGGATTAATTATTTTTCATACCCATACCACCAGGGGAGCGTTGCCATATGGAGTTTTCAGAGAGTGAACTAAACTCGCAGATGTTCCAGCATCTGGTTGATCCTTTTGGCATTTGCCAAATCAGAATCTATCACCTAGGGGGAACCGAACATACTCTTTCCCCTCCACACTTTGGTACTTCAAAAGTCTAGCACTTTAGTCAGCACATGAGCAAAATAAACACCCGCCAGGCCCGCCTTCAGGTCACAGCAGATCACACGCATTGTGTTAAGCGTAGTCTTTTCTTCACAGCATCAAGTAAAGCATCATTTATTTCAAGTATGCTTGAGACAGAGGTGACCTCAGGAAGCAAACATACATGGAAACCCATTAAATGTGGACTGTAGGGCAATGGAGGAACAGATCATTTTCCTAGTTTAATGTGAAAAGATATTTTTGCAACAGATTTACTGCAAGATGTGAAGCAAGAAGAAGAAAAGGTCAAAAGAAAGGAATATTGTCGTTTGATATTTCCTTTTTTTTTTGCTTCTTTTTAAATAAAATTGAGACAGAAACAGATCTGTCCATTTGTTTTTATAATTTTGTCTCTAAATGTGTGCATTGTCTCCAGAGAGATAAACATAATCAAAGCGTAATCATGCTCAGGTGACAGGCTGCCATTCTGACAGATGTTTGTGACAGTTTCCACAGAATACATTAAAACAACCATATCAAATATTTTCACATGTAGGAAATTCCCCAATTCTCCTTCATCTTTTACTTATCTGTAGGGTACTTAGAGCATTTGACATGCCTTGGGTAACTTTGGCTGCAAAGAACAGCCTGGATTAGAGAGAAATCCCCTTTTCCATCACATCGCTTAGACTTAATCTCAAACCATTTTCTCGAGCTGAAATCATATCTCGAGCACAGCAGACTATGACCTCTTTGCGTTTGCATATAGATTTTTTTCCCCATCACTTCAGAAGCCCTCTTTTTCTGAAAGTAAAGAAGTACAGTGCTTTCCATCAATTGTAGCCTGCCGACATCAACAAGTTTACTTAGTGGCTTACTACACCCTGCTGTGTTTCGATGCAAACTGTCCTCTTTCTACGATTCCTTAACTAAGCCGAAGTGACACTTTGGGAATACAAACCGTCAGAGATTACATACTTTACAGCAACACCTAGTGAGGGATCACAAGATACAGGATTCAGGATAGACGGTGGGTCGAGGTTTTTCTTCTGTTACACTCATTCATTCAGAAAATGAATGATATATAGTTTAAACATTTTTTAACTTTAACACAGAAGTATTTTGGATTGTATTTTCTGTGTATTTTTGTATGCTCCTGTTGAGTGTTTGGAAGATTTGTTTGAGCTTGTTTGTGGATTTTTGAATAACTCTCAAAATAGACACATTTTTATTTTAACAGACAACAATGCAGTCTTTGGACTGGATCACCACATCCAATTTTATTTGATTTTGATTTGAAGGAGGAATCTTCCTCTTAATATAATAATTATGTCATTAAAATTTCCTCTTTTTTCTTCATTCACTACCCTATTACCAATCATTTGTACTCCCCAATCTTTCTCTTCCAACAATCTCGGGACACAGAGTTTTTTTTTATTTATTCTGGCTGTTCTTGCTGTTGGTATCCTTGAAACCGTCTGACTGCCCTGAGATTTGGGTTGAGTATCACAGGATCCCAATACAGAGCTCTACTGTAGTAGAGGTGACATAATTAAACCGATCTGCTGCAGCAATGGGTGAGCAGAAGCTGAGGGTAAATGACTAGAAATGACAAAACTAAACATAAGAAAGCAAAACACAATAAACTAGGAAACAACAAACAAATGGAGACAAAAGTCTTGTGAATGAAAAGCTCAAAATAAAAATAAACCAAACACAAGGAGAGGACAAGCAGTTCTCTCCTAGAGGCTTTATACTGTAAAAGACTCAGAGTAAAAAATCATAACTTACTGAAATACACTCAAAGTACTTTGAGTTTCTGCAGAATTAGTTTAAATACCTGATCAGAAGCTGCTTGGCAAACAGAGTTGGTCGTTAAGAGTAGCATGAAAACTTGACATTACACCCCGCTGTATGTAGTTACAACTTTCTGCTGCTCATTTTTATTCTCATTGACAGAAAATATATCAATTAGTCCTTCCCCTTGGTAATCCACACTGACATCCACTCCTGATGTTTAATTATAATTAAGTCTTTAAACATTTGACAGCGATTAGCTGATTTTTGGGTGAGTTGTTGGGAAGCGGCTTTAATGTGTTTGCAGTCAAAATGAAAGGAGTCATTCATCTTAATGACAATAACAGCATGATATAAATGTTTTTTGTAGTTTTTTAGGAAGGAGGAAAAGACCTTCAAAAGTTGTGGCTCAATATATAATTTATTTAAAGCTACAGTTTTGTTCCCAATCTGACCTTCTTGGTACTCAACAATTTTAAGCTAAATATGAAAATCCTTACTTGAGCCACATATGAACATGCAGGGAACCTGGTTTTGTTCTTTGGGTGATTTGTTTTTCTGGAAGAGAACTTTACAATCAGACTAGTAATGTTTTCATGCAACAGGTTATAGCTCAAAACAGCCTTATATTCATTCATTCACAGTGTTTCTTCTGACCTCGTACGATTCCTGGAACAGTCATAGTGTTCTGTAATATTTGGTCTGTTGAGAGAGATTGCAAGTGCAGTCCATTTGTTTGCTCTGTTTGAACCATTCTTCCCCTTTTCGTCTCATTTTCATAATGATGAAATTTGGACAGAAAATAATACAGTCTGGACGCTGGTGAAGGTGACAGAGGGGGAGACTCTGGAGTCAATGATGAAGAGAGGAATAATGGTCCTGGCTCTTACATGGGATGTTCGGATGAGAGGCACACAGGAGGGGACAAGCAGTTCTCTCCTAGTGGCTTTATGGACACAGAAGAGTGTAATTTATATTAAAGCCATGATATCAGCTTAAAAATTCAGACATTAAAAACTGGAGTGAGAAAAGGTGATTGAATCTAATTAAGTGGATCTGCTGTAGCTATGGAGAAGCGGAAATCACAAGGGAAAAGGTTATCCATTTTACTGAAAATAAAATTGGTTGAGCCTGTAACAGAAAATAAGAGTTTTTGATTTATCTCCAGTAAATTAGATAGTGATAAAATAAATTAAGTGATGTTTGCTTAAAGATATAGTTAAATGCTACTGGAAGATGGAAGATTTGTGATAAATGTCTTAAGATGAGATCTTCTTTTAAGTTTTATGATCACCCAAGGAGACCTGTCATGTGCTTTGGGGGGATTTATTTCCCTTAAAGAGAAATTCAGTAAAGTAATACTAGAAACTTATTTTCCTAAACATTAAACATCTATATATATTAATATCTGATGACATAATATATCAATACACTTGTAAAACTTCTTCGTAGTGTAACTTCTGAACTCTTGTCACTGACTTTTAATCCCTGAAAGATTAAAAGTCTTAATTTTTTTTTTTTTTTACATTTAATCATATGGAGTTATTTCATCACGTCTAGCCAAATGATGAAATTTCTTCTTTAGAGCAATTATTTTTCTTCAATGTGAGAAGTTTTCATGTGAAAGACGTTTTAATTTAACTGCACCATACGCAGTGAGTGGAAATGTGACTTATTAACATGTCTCACCTATTAGTTTTAATGAGTGTGTAATTAATTGAAATTAAACAAAATTAGAAGAGCAATTTTAGGTGCTTCTTTTCCGTCAAAATGTTTATACTTTACTGCGGCACAAATGTACCAATGCTAATACAAACGGTCGGCGCAGAAAAATGACTTGGTGTTCATCAAAACGATCTTCTGCAGAACTCTGTGAAATCTGAAAGAGAAAACTTGCACCTGTGCAACGTAAGGCAGAGACCACAATTATGTTGAGTTTGCTAATATTTTTGGTCTGTTCAGTAACAACAAACAATTGCTCAGTTTCACTCATTTCTCTACGTTTTCTTCTAATCTGTAAATTTTCATAAACATCAAATGCGGGCAGAAGAAATGTTCTATTGAACAGAATAAAATGGTGCTATCATACATATCATAATACATTTTGCATATATTTTATCTTCACAATCATACACTTCATATGTATGTGCACTGATAAACTTTCACATTTAGTAAAAAAAGACTTTGAGACAGCTGTAATAAGTAAGAAAGGAAAGGAGTTTGTTTTTTTGTTTTTTGCTCCGCAGGGGTGTTTTAAATCAGCTGCAGAACAATCTTACACCATTTGTGGTGAATGCCTGTTGATTATGAATAAGATTGATCAATTTATCTTGTATTGTGTCCTGTTGTTGTGTTATGAAAAAGCTAAAGTAGTACTTTACCTTAACTTTACCTCTTTTTTTTTTTTTTATGAAAAGGCGCTCTTTTGAATGTACTGATTTAACTCTTTATTGTGTACCAATCTGCAGCTGTGCTGGTTATTTAACCTCTCTCAAGTACCAGTTTCAGCAGAGAAGTTGGCAACTTGAATAAAATGGGAGAAAGATCCAAAGTGAAATTTAAAATGATGTGGTGCAGTACATCACCACATCATTTTAAAAACTCTTCACTTTAAGCAAAAGACTGCTCAGAGTTCTGATGGAACCTAAAAAGAAAGCTTGCCTCGCTAATATTTTCTGGTTAGTTAATCAGTTCTAAAAGAGCAAATCTTACAAAGGAAAACCCATCCATAATATATACACTTGGGGTGCTTGACATGTGCATTAAGCCCCTTCTAATTAACTTCCACTGTACATGACTGATGATTATTTTATAATCAATATTTTGTTGGTTACAAATTATTCTAAGTATGACAGGAAGTAGATCTTTTAGTTATCATGTCCCTCTCCTGTGGAAGGAGCTCCAGTTAAACTGATTTGTTTTTGTTTTTTTGCAAAGTGCCTTGAGTTAACATGGTTGTAAGTGAGCTCTATGTAAACACAAACTGAGTGCAATTAAAAAAAAAAAAAAAAAAAACTCTATAATGTTACCTGATCCATATGCAATTAGCGATTTCTTGTCAGCAACAAAAGCTCTGTATTTAGATATTTGAACAATTAACAATTCATTTTCTCTTGCATGAGTCCAAAAAAGTTATTCTGAGGTGTTATAGGACTTGCTTGTTTCTAAAAATGTATACACATAATTTCTGACAAGCCTCACAGACCACAGGTGTGCTTGCAAAGAGTGTGTTTATCATCAGAGCCTGCTGCAGCTGTAAAGTTGGGAATTTAGACTGCAATTATATGTGGATTGTATTTTTTATGACAGACGCTTTTGGTATTTTAGTGACACATAAATACGTAATGTCATAGCTTAACACAGGCACTCAGAACATCATCCTGCAAAGCGCCGATTGAAAGGTTACACTTGTAGATAGAAAGCATTTCTGTCCCAGCAGAAGCTAATCTAAAAAGTTCTCAGTGGGTTTGCAGAGATTAATAATTTATAGACAGCTTAGATCCATGCTTTGGAGCATTGCAGGAGACGTAGTTTGTACTATACAAACACCTGGTAGAACTGCAGACGTGCAGTTCCACCAGGTGTTTGCTAGTCTGGAGATGTGGGAAAAGTGCGAGTCTGGGAGCCCTGTGAGGCTGAAGCAGTTGCAGCTCCAAGGAGGAGTTTTTGAGGCGCATTGCATGTGCAAGTATTTAGGCACCCCCAAATGTCTGCCAGAGGAAATTCAATAATTTCTCAAATATGCATGAAAGAATCAAAGCATCACTCCAGGAATGTCTTTGAAGAAAGAATAACATTATAACATGATATGAAGCCCAACAGTTGATTTTACACTATACCCTCGTTTTATGTGTATTGAGCTAAAGCCATGAGGCTGTCTAATGTGTAGTTACTTTAAAAGTTTTTCCACTCTAAAAACACTTTCATCTCCTTTTTATTCTCTTTCTTCTTTTTGTCTTTTCTTCTCCATGCTTGCACAACAGTCATATTGTCTTTCAATCCTTGGGCAACATCTTTACATTACCACTTTGAGCTGGTTGAAAGCACACTCTATTATGCTCTCAGCTTTTTCAACTTGCTGCATTATAATGGCTTACACAAACATCATCAGCATTTGGCTGCTTGTAATAATAGACTCCATTTCACTGCTGGCTCCCTCTCAGTCAACCTAACAACAAAGCCTGGTCAGCTGGACATCCTGGATAATAATGCCTCTTTTGTCCAATGACAGGGCAAAGCATCAGTGAACACATACTAGAATATGTTTTCACTTCTCACTGACCTGCAACTAAAAGTATATAAAGTTGTATTCTTATAATACAACACATTCAGTCAGGGACACACATTTTAACACTTTGCTATCTTATTACTTATTTGTAAGACTTAGCTTTTTTTTGTTTCAAACTTAATTAGCCTATGAGATGAATTCCAATCTTTTCTTTTGTTTTTTTTTTAAGTGCGAGTTTTTGAATTTAGTAATAAACACTTTCTGTCTGAATATTTTGTCAATACATTTAATTGGATTCAATTCAGACAGTTTTTATGTACATTGGCAACTCATTATCAAAAAATAATCTGTCAAGTGAGATGTATATGCAGTTTACTGAAGAAAGTAATATATTTCAACTAAGGAGAGATGAATATATGTATAAAAGGTAAAGAACACTTTGTTTGCTTGAGAGTAAAACAGCCTTGGCGATGATTAAATTCATTGGTGAAGGTTTAAGACGTCAGAAGTAAAAGCATCACCTCATAGTCCGCCTATTGAAGTCTTAAAATGGTGCCTAATTCAGAGTAATGATTACAGCCGCTGGAGTTTTCACACCATGATTGTGTTTTTCACTACAAAAATACCAAAATTTCCTAACTTTGCTTTTTTATAAGGAAGATAAGAAGGTAGTAGCCCTTTTCCAACCAGTGAGCAGAAACGGGTTTGATAGGGGGAAACGCTGTTCCTTTAAGCACCAAATAGCAGGAAAACACTGCTTGCTCCAGCACTTTCTTTCTTTGACCTGTTGCAGATCAATGAATGACGTAAAAGCTGAGCAGTTTTGAAATGATTTCTTTTTAAAACATCAGCAATCAGTCTGATGGTGTTTTTCCTCAAGGTCCCAATGCTCTCAAAATTATATGTTGACCTACGATAAACAATGTATTTATTTAACAAGATCAAACATGTATTGAATTTAGATGTTTGCAGTGTTCGCCTTAAGACAGAAGTGTATACACAGTATCTTTCCAATAGCTTGAAGCTAAACATATGTGCGAGTGGAAGAAATCACATATTTATAAAAACTGTTAAAAGCTATGTTTTCAATGCACATTATACCAGTTAGCTCAAATTCTCATGTTTTTATTGTTTTTACTTGTCAATAACTGTGGAGGACTTGGCGTATTCTTCACGTTTCACATGTTTTCAGATGGATAGAACTTGAAATAAATAGCACTATTTCAATAAGCTTGAGCTTGAATGCTCATAAATATGTTGCAACTTTTAGTTAGAGGGGTATTACTCACTATGATGCTAAATGACATGTATAAATGCAGGTTTGCTAGAGCGGTCTCAGGCCAGCGAGACAGACAGACTAAAATACTTCTGCTGCTGTCAGGTAAATCCCACAACTTTGTAAGTTGATTGCTACATCATGGTCCGAAGAGACAGGTGTATATTTTTCAAGACATTAAATAGACTAATAATTTAAAGCTAATATATTAGTTTCTTAATAAAGATGTATATTCTTTCACTATTGAGATGATGCTACATAGAAGTCAAAGCAGGAGGCATGAAAGGTGCACACAGGCACAGAAAACATAGGCATGTTTAGAGGAACCCCACAAGTTGATCTCGGTTTCTTGAATCGTTTCTGGGTTGCCCGTGTGGACCCATGAAGAGTAAAGGGTCGCTTTTACACCCATTGTGTAGGTTTAAAGCCATGGGTCATTGGTTCTAGGAATGTCATTTGCCGGAACATTCAGCGACACTGCTGGTTGACTTCTTGAGCCCCAGGGACAGCGCTGAGCAGAGGAACTCATCTTTGTGCTGAGGCTATAAATAAAATCATTGGACTTGTGATATTGTTTTAAACCTCTAGGCTGCTTGCTCATCCAGCTGCTGTGAAGGACAATTTTCTGGCTGTGACAGGTGTTACAAGATTGTTATGTACCCTGTAGCATTGTAGAAGAAGCTCCGTAGACACATGCAGCAGATCAACAGCATGCTGGGACCAAAACAGTGGCTCCCATCAGGTCTGTCATCTCATCTGATATCACAGAGTCTGTTGAACTAAGCGCCACTAAAGGGCGACCCCACAGCACTAATCCAAAAGTCTGGAACACAGTGATAAAGTACTCTAGCTAGGCACAGTTCCCCCGACACTACAGCTCCAAGATTGAGGCCAGTAACCCACCAGTTTCTGGCTTTGGGGTTTAGTCTTCTCACTGCACCTAACTGATTGTAACAATATTTTAAACATCACAAAGTCAACAAAACATATTAACAAGTGTGACACACCTTTTGATAAATTTGATATTGCTGTCACAATGGCACTTCAGTACTATAGTGTTCATTGTCTTTGGTAAATGTTGCAATAATGTCACCTTCCTATACGTCAGATGCTTGAAATATTCTCAAATTGGTCAACTCTCTAAGTCAGAATGAGGCAAATATTATTGCTCTTAACTGTCATAGATTTAACATAATGTCCCTTCCCTATAAATTGCTGTGTCTCCTGTGATGGTAAGATAGGCACAACAATTTTAATTGTATTCAATGAAACTTCTTGGCTGTTTGACTCAATAAAAGCTTACCAAAACCAAACCATGGATTGCAGACATTTTCCATCTTTCACGTCTTTCTCTGCAAGACTGCTTTTCAGTTTTTATAACGGGTTCTCTAAGGGTCTTCGTCTTTCAGGTAAGCAGTGCTTTACTGAGAGCCTCATCAAAAATCAACACATCCATTCTCTATCGACCTCATTAACTGTTGAGAGATATGATTCTGATTGCTGTCAAACGTCTAAGAAAAAAAAAAAAAAAAATCCATCCAAGCAAGGTCTTATTTTTGATACAAAACACAGACAGGAATGGGATTTATTTTAGAAAATCTGGGATTTTATAAATGCGTGTGCTCCATATTTGGAAGCATTCCTTCTTTGAGAGGTATCGGAACACCTGGGAACTCAAATTCAGAATAGAGCATACCCCTTGAGGATGAGAAATGAGGGCTTGAACAGATGGATATCCTCTCATGCTGCAGCATCAGAAGCAGATGGAGTGGCGACATCAACTCAAAAGCTGAGAGAGAATGGTGGGACTGGGTTTGTGTGATTGTACTTAAAGATTTTAAGGCTATTTGTTTGAATAAATGCTAATTTCTATCAATTTATTTATTAAGCTCAAATTTTTAGATGTCTAACATACTTTCACCACAAGATAATTTTCTACTTCTCTAAGGTTTTGGATCAAAACTGACTAATATTTGAAACTGTTTGTAATTTCATCTGGGTTAGGATTAGGGTTGAAATATTTCCTGAAAAATATATGTACTGAAAAAAAATGTAGACACATGGACACCAATGCTGTTTATTGCCACACATTGAACACAAACGGTGCTTGTGGGAAATTGCAGCAGATCCATCAGTGTTACTGTTGGCCTCTTGTTAACCTCCCTGACATGGTTCAGAGATGCAAATGTGCAAAGATTAAGAAAACCCTCGCCTAATTTAGAGGGTGTGTACTTTGTAAACCAAGTTATTTCAGCTTCTTTATTTTTTAGAATGTTCACCTAGTTTTTTGTTTTTTTTTCATTTTTCAGTTTAATTATTCAGAAAATGCGTCACCTACATGAACTAAAACGTTAATTTAGTTTAACAGGGAATGCACACTTTTGACAACCTCTACACACACACACACACCACACACATATATATATATATATATATATATATATATATATATATATATATATATATATATATATATGCAATATGATGTATTAGCTCATATTCAATCATACCATTCTCCCAAAAATAATATTGTCTTTGTGCCACAAATATTCAATCAAATCTGTGGAATCAAAAAGCTAAAAGACCGTAATGTCGAGGCATAAGGAAAAGTATGAATTTCACTTTCCTGAACGGTGTTCAGAGAATACAAAGAAACTATTTCAAGTCATGCTGGGAGCTAGCTCATCCTCAAGTATAGCTCTTAGTGCTCCTTCTCTTTTATGTCTTATTTCTCTCTTTTAAATCTTTCTGTCCTTCGTTCCACAATTTTCTTTCTTGTGCCCTCTTCTCCTTTCTCTCCACTATGTTTTTTTATCTTTGTCTTCTACTTCATTTCCTTCGTTTCTCCTTCTTCTTTCGTTTCTTCCTTCATTCATTCCTTTCTCCCTGTATTTTTGAAAGCTGCCTACTTTAGAAAATATCTGCAAGAAATTCACAGTATTGTGTATTTTACACTGAGAGTAAAGGTTGGAAGTGATTGCTGGGATAGGAACCAGAAAGGATTGATTGAATTAGTGGAAACAGCTCAGACAGGAAACTGAGGCACTGAGAAAACTAACAAGCAGAAGGAATGAACAGTATAAAAGGGATAGAAAGAGCACAGAAACCAAGTCAGCCAGACCATAAACATTCAAAAATGGCCAACATGAAAAACTAAAAAAACACTAAAACCATCACAAATCCTCAAACAAAACCAAGATCAATGAATGAATGAATTAAAGTACAACAGAAATCCTTATAACAGAAGTTTTAGCAGCCCCAGAAGCAATGCTGTTTATCTCACTATATTTGTAATACGGTTTAGTTTTGAATGCAACACAAGTTTACATGTAGCGTCATTTCATTCCTCTTGTAATTTTGTTCCAAGTTGTATTCTTTCACCACAACGATGAAGGCGTTTCAGTATTTAGAGAAAAAACTTACATACGGAAACTTTGTATTTTAACTTTTCTCTTTTGAGGTCACAATGTTCATCCCCACTTGCCACCAACCTGTCATGCCTCCTCTAAAATTACAAACAAGGTTGCAATGATAGGTTAGTTTCCTGTTGTCCATCCTTCCCTTCAGGAAATAACAGTGTAACGATGTCGCAATCAGGACTCTGCGTTGTCCTGCTCGTTCATAGTCTGTGTGGAGGCACTTCTTTTCTCCAGCAGAAATTGAGTTCAAGCCCTCGAACTGTGAGCAACAATCATTGCAATGCCTTCATATGTTTTTTCTTTCAGAAATGAGGTGTCTGCGCAATTGACGGGGAGTTAATGGATCAAATCAGATGTCTTAGAACAGCAACTTCTCTTGCATGCATCCTACCCGGTATGAAACGCCCACTCAATAGCCTTTAATATATGCTGACACTTTCAGCTTTCTCAGAAACATTTCCCAGCCAGTGTAAGGGGATGGCAGAGTTCAAGCTACTTAATATGACTTTTTTGCACATTTCCACATAAATGTCATGAATGCTTTTCTATGACAGTAGCAAGGCTGTTTGTTGTGTTGGAACTTTACATCATCCTATAGCTTTGATTACCAATGGCATGATTTTAAATAAGAAAAGCACCAATAAGTTTAAAACTCTTCTAAAATGCTAAGAGTCCAATTCCACAGATGCAAGGGAATGTGGCTGAAAAGCAAGGGTGGTTCGATGCATCCATCAGAAGATGCAGCCCTAATGCAATTGAAATGCAATGTAAATGGAACTTTTCTTGGCTTGGAGTGAAGCCACTTTTTCTTTGTACATCACACAAAAACAAACTTTCTTGAATTGCATTACATTTTTATATTTATTTAAAAGATGGAGTCAAACAGAGAAAAGATGGATGGAGTTTGAAATTTGGAAAAATTAGTTCAACGCTTCACCTCAAGCTAGCCAAAAAGTGGGTAAATTTCTGACATAATAATAAATTTCCATCCTAAGCTGGAAGTATGATCCTGAGATATTGTGCCAAATCTGCTAGAGCATCCCACACTCTGGGTGCAAAGAAAGTCAGGAGCTTTTCTTTTGCAAAAACAGCAAAACATTTTGCAAGACATTTTTGTTATGAACAAAAGTATAAATCTGACCACTGAACTAAAAAAATAATAAAAATCTACATCAGTTTTTCTAGCAAGCTCAGATTTTCCATGAGCAAGAGCATGCTCTGAATAAACCTGAACAAAAATGAACCCACATTACTGCAACTTTAGGTTTATTTTGAAGTATGTTACTAATATTTCAGAAATTCAAAAATTTAGGATAGCACTTGTATGCAGTAAACCTAAATATTCTTGGCTAGGTGTGAATTCGCAATCAAACTCTGATGCGGACCAAAAAAGCAAACTGGTCCATCTAAAAACCTTAGTCTCAATTTGGTTGAAGTGAACTCTGGCTTAGTCTGAATGCATATGAAACCAATGCCAAGCAGACTGAATACTGCCCCAAACGCAGGAAAATAATATAGCTCTGGGCATTCTGGCTCAATAGAACCAAAACAAGCATGTTTGAGAAATAGTTCATGATGTTTTTCCAACAACAAAAGGTGGATGTTTAGTGAACTTCCTCCAGGTGAAGGTATTAGGTTGCCCTCAAAGAGAGAGAGGTTAATGGTTTTCAAAATAAAAACCTAACAAAACCAATCTTCCTGTCAGACAACGGAAGTGTGTCTGATCGCATTACTGGTTGAACAGATTCAACATTAAACACTATGTTTAGTGTTACTTGGGTTTAATTAAAAGTGATAAAGCTTTCACAAGAAATAAGCCTATTAGTTTCTCAAAGTCTGAGTAGGGAATCAGAAAATTATTACTTTTTAGAAACAATATAATCAGCACAGTAAAGAAATGTTCCCGTCAGGGCTGCACTCAAAAGAGACACTGATTTATCGACAAATATGTGAGGGGTGTATGATTTCCCACCACTTTCCTCCTGACTCAGGGGTCATTGACAATGACTTATGTTAGGGAAGGAAAAAAACTGTATTGTAAGGAAAATGCAAAAGTGTCTGCAGCTTCCTTCTGCAACCACTGAAGCCAATCATTTCCGGAACATAAAAAAAATGCCTTGACATGAGTGAGTTGAGACATTGTAATTAAAAATGTTATTTTTTCATAAATTAAAATCTTTGCTTATAATGCAGCACTGACAGGTTTATTAACAGCTTTGACCTTGGGAGAATGCTATTATTTTTGTTTCATCTGTCAAGCATGCAAACCTTGGAAAGTCTTGTGTTTTTGTTCTGAGAGACTATAAAACAAGAAAATTCATCTGAACATGTTTGATCATATTCTGTTCAAAGCTACTGAAATTATATAAGGTCAGCCTTGTTTAGAACCTTGGGGAAATGCCTTGGTTGTTCCTGTCTGTTTTTTGTCTATATTTACTAGACATGGGTGTTTCCTCAGGGAATACAGCTTAGTGGACTTTAAAGAGGTTTCAAGAACTGACATTACAGTAAATATGGGAGTTGTAAACCCAACTCTCCTTTTGTTTCAGTTGCTTGTTCCCCAAATCCTCTTCATGGATAGAAAAAGGCTAACACTTATTCAAAGGAATGTAAAATAAAAAAAAAATGCTACAAAAACTGACCTCTTTATACAATTACAACACTCACACATACAAATAAAATTTGCTCTCATGTGACTCAAAATTTATTTCATATATACATGAGGAAACACCTCTTGAAATATTTTTAACACTGTAGTGGGCGAGTCTAAATCAGCTACTTGTCAGCTGGAAAGTAAAGTTCTTACTTACGGCTAAATGGAAATAACTCAATAACCTCAAATGCTAAATGGAGAAATGCAGAAGACATGAAGAAGTCTAAGAAATAGATAAGAATAAGGCAAAATACTGCAAAATGCAAAAAAAAAAAAAAAAAAAAAAAGAAAAACTGTAGAAGAGGACAGAAAACTTTCAGTTAGTTACATAATAGTTACAATAGTTACATAAAGACATAAAGACTATTAGAAACATGTGCAGAACACTGTTTGATGACTTAAACAATACTTTCATTAGAAGCAAAAATTAGCTAAAAAGTGAAAAATAGCTGAAGTACTAATGATAGCCTCTAGATTAGGACTAGCATCTTGATCTACAACAGTGTAATACATGCATTGCGAAAAAAACTGATGTAATTCAGCAAATTCAGTAATTCAGTTTTTTTGCTGAAACATTCAGCAAAAAAGCTGAAACATTCTAAAATAATAAGTAATGAAAGGAGAGAGTTGTACAGTGAAAATCTCTAAAGGTTCATTGTTACCACTATAACACTATGTTTTTTCATTCCTTATTATTTTTACTATAAGTTCAAAAGAAAAAGAGCAGAATATTTGGTACACTATTTTGCAATTCAACCACTGGAGATAGGCACTAGTTCCCTCATGACCCTGCAGGAACAATAGATTTTGACAGTGGATGGGAGGATATTGCATTTTTCAACAAATGCAGAGTCGAAAACCCACCATGGCATCCTATATAAATCTTCAGTCAGGTTCTTTTTCACCATGATAAGAAACCAGTATACTACTGCATTAACTTTCTACACAGAAATCCAGCCTTTTATTTTAAAAGCATGTGTATATTATCATAATTTCTGAAGGCTTCATGTGTCCATTAGAGCTTATTGAAAGAGCTTTCTATTTTAGGCTACTATTGTTGAGTCTTTAAAATGAAGTCAAATGCAGACGCACATGCTATTTTTATGAATAGCTTGAGTATATGCACTGAAGTAAAGCTTGCTGTTTGTAAATTTCAATTTATGTTGGTAGAAAGATACAATAAGCCCGTGTGTTATTTATGCGTCATCCTTGTGAATTTGACCCTGAATTTTTTATAGTCTAAGAAATCACACAGTATTTTATCTAGACGTCTGGCTGAGAACAGCTGCTTTCTTGTCCTCTGTTGCTTTTTATATAAAACACAAAGGTTAAGCAGACTTTAAGGCATTTTAAGCGTTTTGCATTAAAGATGAACCAACAAATTGTCCATTGTTTGGAATCCGAGTATGATTCATTATTGATTATATTATTAAGCATCACTTTGCAGGTCAGGACATTAATCAGTTTGGGATATTTTTTGCAGTTCTAAAACTTCTTATATCTTGTTGATTTTCATGGATTAGAAGAATTAGACATTTATGCAATTTTAGGTTGTTTTTAGTCATTACTTTTTCAATTTTTCAATTAAAATGCTTTAATTTTCGACCTATCCAGAAAGTTGCACAAAAGTACTGTGTTGTTAGTTACGCTTCCAAAAGGAAAATTTGCACAAATACCTATCAGAAGTCAGAATTTCCCAGAATCAGAAATAAGCATCTCTTGTTTGTACTGCCATTCTCTTGATGTTTGAACAGAAATATAATCTCTCAATGATCATGTTATTTATGCTGTAAGATTTTTCTAACATTTGTTTTCCAGATCCTTATTGTGGTTGGTGCATGTATAAATGCAGGAAAGCTATCCAGACAGCAGTCCAGAGATAAATCCCACTCATTTCCTGTGTTGACAGTCTGAGCCAGCTTCCTTGACTCGGTAAAATTAACGGCCTAGAACGTTATTTTCCTAGCCAATATGCTGCCATCAATCACTCCGTGTGCCTTCATCGCTTTAAAAAATTATTTGTCACTGTTTTCCACAAAGGCAAAACCACAAATTTAGTCACAAGGAAAGAAAATAATGATGAAATGTTTGAGCATAAACCAGGAAAGCTTGGAATGCCTGTCCGTACATGATGCAAAATGTAGTGCACACTAATCATTAATACATAACGAAGATGCTTTTAGTCCTTTGGAACTCAAGCTGAATGCGGTTCAAAAACAGACTCTCAGGTGACAACCTGCTGTGCAGTAATAGCTCACATTTAGAGGTTTCCTCTAATCAACTCACTGACAAGACATGTGAAATGTCTGTAGCTTTGAGAGCTCTGACTGGCAGTCCTGAACTGATTAAGTACTTTTATAGAGAGCTATTCATCGTCATCTGTTACATAAAGTGTCAAAGCCAAATTATTAATAGTTTGGAAAAACAGAATCCTGGCAAAGGATTCAAGAGCTGTTCATCTATCCCACAAAGATGAAAGCAGAATATATTTTCACTTAGACATTTTTCAAAGGAGAACAAAACAAAATAAGAAGCTTTAGATGTTAAATTGTAGCACATTTAATTTTTAGGAATGTGGCATTCAGTTCATGAGACGATAGGTTCACAGGAATGAAACAAAAATAAATTACAGCAGTCTTTTTGGAGAAAATAAGAGTCTGTTTAGTTTTTATACATATAGAGTTATCATAGCAGTAATGTCACATGCAACACTAGATTATCTCCTCTGATGAATATTCACTCATATTAGGATGACAAGTTTAAACTGGAGGTCAAACTGACAACTTTTCCTCTTTTTAATTCTCTGACCTCCTTGAGACTTTTGTAGTACATAAGAATTTCAATACCATAGGACTGCTTGATTCTTTAGTGTGTAAAACTAAAGGAAAGCATTAGTGCATGGTTAACATTAAACATTTTGGATTTCACACCCTTGATCCCAAGATAAATGCACCTTTCAACCTATGCATTTACTGCAAAACAGTACAGTCTCATGGGGCTCACGATTACCTGTGTGGGTTAATCATCAGGCACAGCTGCCCTGAGGCGATCTGACAGAGCCGAGGCTGCCATGCACCGGCGCCACCTTAAACCAGATACTAACTTTAGCCCCACTGGCAGCTGATGGTTCGCCAATTGCACTTTTTTAATAGTGTTTCCAAATCAATTGTGTCCAGTTTGTAACTCTTATTTTCCACCAATTACCCAAAATGTTTGAAACACAAACTAAAAATAATGGAGACTAGTTCAATGCTTTTGTAAAAAAAAAAAAGTTATAAGCCAGCCAAATTACTACAATATGGAAATGTACCATTACTTTTAATATTTATGAATAAGAGTCTCAGATATATACAACAGTGTATTTAGGCCAAAAATCATTAGCTTGCAGTGCTTTGTGAGGCAGACCTCACGTTGATAAGAAGCATTATAGCCTTTAAATACCTTGTCATAGCTCTTGTAATTAGAGGTAACAATCGCCCATTAAGTAATGAGTGTTTATTATAGAACAAAGCCACACACAGATCCCAAGGCTCATGTAGCCTGATAGGCTGAGAAGAGGGCATATAACTACAGCCTGTTACTACTCCTCTGTGAAGTACAGCGTTTTATTGCACAGCGAGAAATTGCAAGTGCCAGGGAACAGAAGTGAGTGACATCAAGGAGGATGGTATGGTTAGGGAGCATGTAAAGCGCATCCTCATTTCCCTTCCAGGCCGATGCTCTGCCACTCCCTGATCACAGAGCAGCAGAGGTTGATGGGACCTCGGACGGGCTGTGGGGGAATGAGGGAGTAGGGGTGCATGTGATTTGAGGGCATTGAGAAGCGGAACTGACAGAGACGGATTCACTCTGGCCCAAGCATGGAATTGCTTTTCCCTTCCTCTGGAACTGAGCTGGAGGTGGCTGCAGCTGCAAACAATCTCTAAGTAGCAGCTCTCAACAAAGCCTGGAGAGTCTGAGCCACGAGAGCTCAGAGGCAGGTGAGAAAAACAGGGAGCGGCTGAGAGCGAGTGAAAACAGGTGATGGAGAATGCCTGAATATCAGCCTGGCTGATCAGAAAGTGTTGGGTCAACAGAAAATAGTACTCGTGACATATTATATGTCCTATATTAGGTGAAGTTTTGCACATGTGGAGCATGCATTATGCATGTTTTACACTCTATATCATATAATTGTTGGTAGTGTGAGCACTACAGAAGGTTTGAGGCAGCCTCAGCTCTGCTGTGTCAAGTTGCACCTCTAATTAGGCTGGTGTTGAAGAACCACAGGACCGAAAAAATAAAAAGACAAGGTAGTGTTTCATTTTCTGTTTGCGATGTAGATGAGGGTGTCTATTCAAATTTACACCTTAACTTGAGAACTTAATTTCAGGAAACTAAATCAGACCACCCACTGGTTTTCATTGGAGCAAAACAATTTCTATATTTCACACAAAGTGAAGTCTTTTTATATCTCAGAAACAAATGAAATGCACTTTCACTACAAAGAGAGTTACAAAAAGCAGACCTTTCAATGAACAGCATCTTTAGAAGGAATCTGTAATAGTAAAAAAAAAAAATCTAAATCCAGAGTGACAAATAGCTTTTCCTAATGAACCAAAATATCAGAGTTAACATTTGTTCTCAGGAGATCACATGAGAGTTCCTGTTGCTTCAACCCTAATGGCGCATATCTGCAAGGACATGAGGCATTGCAGCAATGAAAACTTTATTACACAGCTTGCACTTTATATTCCACATTAGTTTTTCACATACGTACCATAATACTTACTCATTCTGCTTATGTCTGGGTCATTTACAAAGTCAAAATAGAGGAGAGAAGCACCGGGAAGGACAGCAGTAGTAATCTGGATTCTTTGTAAGCCCAGCATTTTTTATAACAATCTATTTCCTCATTTATTCTCAAATCTGATTAGCCGTTTGCCTCTCACATGCAAAACAGAATGATCACGGTTTTCTGCTGACATTATTCAAGAGAAAGAGCTAATAGAATTTTATAAATTATATGAAATAAATGAGAATTATGTTAATTGGGCCTCTTTTAAATTCAAAACACACGTTTCAGAATTTTATTTGTAACGCAAATACTTCAATTTTGTATCATTTCACTCTCAATTCATTAATATTTAGTTCTCCATCACATAAAATCTTGAACAAAATACATTGACGTTTGTGTTTGTAACATCTTGTGAAAAAGTTCAGGAAGTATGATTATTTTTGCAAAGTACTGTGGATTATGCTCCATACCAAGTCTAGACCACCTGGGGGAATCTGAGAATCAGAGCTGATAAAACGATGAACTCCTCGAGACCCGATTTAAATAAACACTTCAGATCAGACGAGGTGTACTTTACAGCATGTACCTAGACTTTTCAAAAGAACCACCTTTGTGACACCGGAAACAGTCAAGTAAAATCTTATATATGCTCCAGTTTGGGAGGAAATGATTAAATCAGTACACTGAGTTATGGGCAGTCTGAGCTGAGCTATTGAGTATGTCAGAGATGTTTTTCCTGTCAGCCAAAAGGAGTTTTTCCATAGTGGGACTATGAGCAGACGTTCATGTGTGGAAAAGACAGCATGCATTATGTTGTGTCTGAGTCTCAGTTTCAAATAAGAATGGTTGTTTTTCTGTATACTGAACTCATTTTCTCACACTGAAAAAACCCCCCACCAGAATAAGCCTTATTGGTGAACAGCAGTCTAATAGAGAGGCAAGCACTGATGATAAATATGTAATAATTAAAATGTAAGGTCTGTTCACAACATTTCATGAGGTGTTTAGGCAGCACAGCGTTATTACTAAAGCTAGTTTCATGCATTTGATCACATGTCACTTTTAAGCACATCTAAATGTGGATCGCTTCTTATTTATTTGGTAGATTAATCTTTTTTCAGTTCATTTGATTCATTTGTCTCCATTCAGAGAAAACATGCCATTGCCTCAACAGCCCTTATTAGTTGTAGAGGTCATCAAGGATCCATCATGAGGCCAGCTTTACACAATAGATAGCTTCATGGGTAAAATCTATCAGGACAATAGACTTTAGGAAAATATGTGATATGCAATATTGTTGGTAATATTGATGGA
This sequence comes from Poeciliopsis retropinna, assembly GCA_010277075.1. Classification (NCBI taxonomy): domain Eukaryota; kingdom Metazoa; phylum Chordata; class Actinopteri; order Cyprinodontiformes; family Poeciliidae; genus Poeciliopsis; species Poeciliopsis retropinna. The sequence goes on along the minus strand of VMRM01000007.1, from coordinate 17,102,896 downwards.
AATTCAACAATATTAGTCATTCTGCTTTGGTTTTATTGCAATGCAGCCTAAATAAATGGTCTGTAAATAATTAGCTAGTACTCAATGTAGTTCAAGCAGTTCCCTAAAATGTTGATACTGCAAACATTGATATGGCAAAACATGTTCAATTCCTGCCCAATCTTCCATTACAACAATATTTTATTTCACTATTATGTGAAAATATTACTTGTACCGTTACGTCCTCCTGACCTATCAAGAATCTTACAGTAAATGTAAATGAATGAGTAGCTCCTTCCATTTCCTGGGGCACCAGCTCTTCAGGATGGTGTTTGCATTTAATGTCTTTAAGTCTCCCATAGTAGCACTAAAATCTCCATGAAATGCCTCATATGTGTTCCTGAAATGGCAATCAACGGATCTGTTACCTGATACAACCTGAAGGTTGGCCAAACAAGCTGTTCAGTCTTCCAAGGTTTGGACTGCCATCACAACATCTTCCACTTTCAATCAAGTTTCCAATCCATTTAGATTTCCAGACAGCTTTAGATTTGTCAGAAACAGTCTATACTCCACGCAAAGTTGCTCAGAGCAAGTTATTTTGAAACACGGCACATAGAAGGAAGGGTGCGCTGGCGCCAATTATATCTGCTCCACTATATCACATAAGTCCTGTTTTACATAGTACTTAAATTACTGCTGACAGGTTCACCTTTTTCTAACTCAGCTGGTTCTTTATTAGAACATGTCTCTCTCAGCTTCTTCTTTGTTTATTAACTCAAATCAGAGTCATGGATTGGAGTTGATACCTTTGTCCTCTAGTCAATCACAGGTTACTAGAGGTGTAACATAGTCGTTACACCAATTTAATTTGTGACTTTGCAACCCTAAATACAATGTGTTTGTACTTAATTTGTCACTATTCGTTAGGTGTGGTACAGTATATTCAAAACAGGGGGAAGGAAACAAAAAAAGTCTTAAAAAACACAATAGGGACAATGATGCTGTTAGTTTGTGATCATATGTAGAAATGCTCAGCTGTTTGCAGCATATCAGAATGTCTCATGTCACACAAGTGTTACCTGATTTTGCTTTCAAAAGTTAGCCCCCTTGTATTCACTACCAGGAGAGTAAATTTCACATCATTTCTTTTCCTAAATGCTGTTTAGGTCTGCTGACATCATAGTCATACATTAATAAACAAAACAATTTAAGGATTTATTACAAAATGAAAGCTTTTGTAGGATTCTATGATAAACTGATATTTACGTAGTGACTGCTCGTCCAGGTGTGCGAGGAATGCAAAAAGAAAAATGATCTACATACTGCTTTGGTTTTTCACTAGCCTAGTAAAGACCAGCCCTGTATTACACACTTCGCTTCGTACAGAGAGTTGGTTCTCTCAACTTTGAGAAAAGATTGCTTCCTGGAGGCGTGGACTGTGTTTCAGGCTTTAAATTTTGACCAATTGCAAACATTTGCCCATGATGTTTGTAATGCCCCAGTTCAACGCTAAAAAGCTTTCCGAAAACTGCTTGTGCTGTAAATGATCCGAACGAGGTGATTGTCAATGCTAATTCAATATTTGGACGTGTGACCAAACACGGACTGAATGGCTCCTTCCACTTCTTCTGCTGCCATTGCTAAAACTTCAGGCAGACTACAATTATAAAATAACTCAGAAAATCTGTCTAATTCTGTTCACCGATCGGCCCGGTAGAAAACTGACCGGAGACAATCCAAGTCAAGGAGAGAAAGCCCAGACTCTGTTGGCAGCAAGAATTGTTTAAGTGGAATTACACAAGAAAGCAATGGCCAGGCTAGTTTTTCACAGATGATAATTAAATGTGATGCAAACCCTCAACATCAGTGTTTTTTTTATTTACATATTTTCTTCAGGAACTGTAACAATTTACAGTTCTTGACATGTGGGAGGAGTCGCTTGACACATTTTAGTAACTACAATATGTGACTGGGCTGCAATTTTGACTATGACTGCATTGTTTGCATTGTTTTATAACTAAGATACAAAGTACGTGAATAACATTTGATTCTGTAGATTAAACTGAACTGACTAAAAACGTCTGTTTTTTTTCTGTGCTTTGAGATCAAATTTGTTATAAATAAAATACTTAATTGAAAACTGAATTAAATTTCACAGTAATGACTTCTTCCTTGCTGAGTTTCCTTTCATAACATGTTGGTACAGAAGGGCTCATTTCACTGTTAAATAATGTCACTACCTTGCCAGAGTCAGCCAGTCTTAACAAAATCTTTAGATGCATTCATTTGCACCAAAACACGTTCATCTTTGGGACATAGAGACCCTGTCTCTCTCCTGAATGGCATCATTGATTGGAGTGTGATATTTTTTGTTTATTCAAATTTTAAGAAAAATAATTTGTATCAAATAGGAAAAGTAGAAGAAAAGCTACCATTTGGGAGGAACAAAAAGGGTCGCATTACAAAGGATTATCTATACAGCAAAACATTGCATTTGGCCTATTATGATAATTACAGCCAGTTTCTTGTTCCTTTTGAGACATGTGTCAAACTCAATGCAATATGCATCACGGTCCAGTGTTTTTCTGTTTTTCTACTCATTCCAGCAGATTAACATCAAACACAGAGGTAGGAGTGCCAGGGAGCATCAGCCTTTAAACGACAATGTTTAGGCACGGAGGCTCAGTGCCGTTATTATTCTCACCTAGATGAGCCTGACTTTGTTTTTCTGTTTCTCAGTAAGCAAAGAAGCAGCTCTTTAATCAATGTGACATCTCAAACATGTATCCAGTGCCAGTATATCTACAATAAACAACAGTGCTGGAGCTCAATTAGCAATCCACAATATTTCCCAAGTTTATTGTGATGCTGATCATTACCAGAAATGGCTGGTTTGTAGTATGTCATGTAAAAGTGGCCTGCACCAAGAATTCTACTTTCTCTGCTCTTTGATTGACAAAGAAACATCTAATACAAGTCTCCACAGCACATGTCGCGACCCCGTCACCCTTTGCGAACGGTGCGGCAGACAGCTGATGAGACAGCAGGCAAAAAAACTCTGCTCCGCGAACACCGGAGCAACTGTCAGAGAAACCACACTTCCACCTCGTCGTTCACTGACACAGAGCAGGTAAGAGAATAAAACAAGAGAAGGTGCTGTGCTAAGGAGAGAGAAAGAGAGAAAGCAAAAATAGAAGACACATGCAGATGGAAGGAGGAAAAGTAGGAGGAAAATTTTTTGAAAAATTGCAAGTGCAGGGTGTAAATTTTGAGAAATAAAGAAAAAAATGAGATGGACAAAAGCTGGAAAAATAGTGCCTTGAATAATTATGTGGTCTTGCTTTCTGGTAGACGTCTCCAAAGACTTGTTTTCCTAGTATCGGAGGTATTCTTCAGATGCAGATAGACCTGAGCAATGAAATATTAAAGAGTTCATATCTGCATGCTGGTAGGGCGGAGGGCTCGGCCTACATGACACAGCAGCATAATCCCCTATACTCTCTGGTTCAGGCACAGTATTAAATGAAAAAGCCAAGGAGAGAGATAAAGAGGAATCGTTCTCTCCGCCATCTAATTAGGTTTGAAGGTTGTGAAAGAGCAGAGCATGACACTGACGGTTGCTCTCTCTGGGAAAGAGACAAGACTCTTAAATCTCCGGACCAATTTGTAGCAAAGTCAGTCAGTCTCACTGTCTGAATGATCTGCGGGGGCATCAGAGGGTAGCTGTGGCAGAACACAACCATCCTCCTATTTGTTAAATGAGGAGTTAATGCATCACGGTCCTGTAAAACTGTTCAAAGCAAAGTTTTGAATTCAGCAAATAGTGTATAGCTGCTGTCATGTGTTTTGTTGTGTCTGTTGTAGCATTTTGGTTTCTAGACATTTATTTTTCTTTCCTCGTAATCAATGTGCCTTGGGTCTTTAAGGCACTGTTTTCAGTAAAATCACAACATTGTTGTTGCGATCCAGCCACGCATTTACTCGTATCGAGTGATCAGAGTCTCTGATGCAGGAACTTTTTGAAACCAAGTCTCAGACCCGAACCCCACTGAAAGTTTTTGGAAACACCGTCCACAGAAGTGTGAAGTCGGAAATGCGAAAAACACGTAGCTGCAGGGTTTGTTACACACATGCACAGGCAGATAAAATTGCACTACATGTATTACTTATCCTGTTCAGTCAGCACAACATCTAATAAGGGATATTTGTGTGTTACAGGAACATCTGGGTCATCTGAGACAGGTTACTGTTTTCTAAATGAGGTGGGAGCTAGTGAGACAGAAGCTAGCTAAAAATCGATGCGCATTTCATCAACATGCAAAGATCACAGCGCCATAGAGTGGCCTGGCATGACAACTACACTGGATTCGAAGTGTCTTGGAGGTCTTACCTAAACATTGAACATTTCCCCAATCATCATCTAAAAATATAGAAAAATTCCATCTGTAATTGAAGTTCTTCTAAATACTGTATGCGTATCTTTATTCTGCCGCTGAGTAACATAACTCCTGTGTATTAGGAGAAATGGTCAGTGAGCCAATGCATAGGGCCTAAGTATTTCTGTCAAGATCTCACCATGTAATTTCCAATACTTGATGATCATATATCCTTCATGAGACGAAAGTTCAACCTCCTATGCAGAGCTTGAGTTCCTCTGATTGGTCAAAAGATCATTGCCTAAACTAATCAAAAAATATGTCAGTCACTTCAAGAATTGAGGTTGAAGGAATCATCATCTGTATCAAGCGTTAAGGAGATTAAAGCCTTGTTTTGTTGAACGGGGAGTTCTTTGAAGTTATTATCAATATTACCTTTGTTTGTTGAAAAGACATCTTTGTTGAAATAATAATTTTCACACATTTACAAGATGTAAAAAGCTCTGGAGAAAACACCCCTTTGAGGGGTTGCATAACTGTCACAAAATTAAAATGTCTGGAAACAGCAGAGCTAACAAGTTGCAGCTGGTCTGAAAGACTGATATGACTGTCAGGCTCGACCAACAGAACTTCACATATTGTCTGGCTGTAAAAACATTACCAGACATCTGATAATTTAGCATTAACCACTGATATGAATATTTGTAGTTTGAGTTCTATTAAAATACTGTGGCTAGCTAAAACAAATTGTGCATATTCAGCTATCCTCTTAGCACAAGAAATTTAGTTTCTCAACATGTTCATGAGGACATGAGGTCTTTCTACTAGTTGGAACAGTTGAGAGAACTATTATATTACATTATTATATTATAGATGATTATTTCACTGCACTAACCTTTTTAGTATCAATCCTAACAGAAGTGAGCCCAGAAATCAACAGGTGACTGGAATTTACTTGTTTACAGGTAAATTACTTGTTTTCACATCAAACTGATGTTTTCATGTCACTTTTCCAAAATCCAATTGGATTTTTGAGTTTCTGATTGGAGAATCAAAAATCTGACCTATTCTTCAGTGAACACATAAAGTTGGGGTTTTTTCAGCATCTATAAAGGGTTTGAAACTGAAATCAAAGGAAACCCAGGCAAATTAATTTTTGATCCCCCCCCCCTGGTTTAGAGCAAGGATATCAATGAGTCAGAAACTGCTGCAGACTTGCAGCAGTTTCAGTGAGTTTGTTGAAAAGCAGCTGAGCACAACATGTCACCGGATCATATCATTAAAATGGAAAAGAAATTTTCTAAATAAATGAAACTTATAGTCCAGTGCAACTGATATGTTTTTATCTTTTCATGGCACATTTTTGACTGATGCAACTCACCCTTCAAAACTACTTATGCTCCAGAAAATCTGTTTTAATTATTAGTAAACTAATTTACAACAGCATCTGCTTAAAGGAGGTAAGAGTGACATCACTTCTTCTTTAAATATAAATTACCAACAACTACTCATGACAGACTTGAAAGAAACATATTGAATTGTGTCTTTATTCCAGCTTTTACATGTTAATTCTTCATAAATTAATGTAAGGGTTTTGCTTTGCTTTGTGTATTTATCCTGCAAATTCATTATGATAATATTTTTAGTGTCTTCTATCATGTTATCACTCGTGTTATTTGTGAATGCAGAAAAGTGTCAGTCAAAAAAGGCATGCTTTATACAAGAAGAGCAAACATTTGAAGTTTTTCTGCGACTTGCATTTCGCATCTGTGTCAAGCTGGGTGTGCCATGGGAATTTTGGTTTTGTGTACACTTCAAGACAGTCAAGAGCTATAAATGTTTTCATGCAACCAGAGGTTGGATAATCATACTGAGTAGCTGTACATTTTGAAATGTCTGTCTAATAAATCTGCAGGCAACATGTCGTAACAATTTTATGTTTACAACTTTATTCAATAAAGAACTTTAAGTGCAAGAAGTTGTCTTTATTTATGTCACCGAATGATCAGGGATTCTAAAGTAATGTAATGTGCACCATGTTTTTTCTCTATGTATCTGCTTTATGAGCTGCTGGTCACTTTTATACAATTTTCGTCTTCTGTCACCAAAAAACCCCTCAGATTTCAGCAGATAGTATTGGAGAATCCAAAACAATTTTCAAATATTAGACATAAAAATTGGACGATTTAAGTCTAAATGTACTTATAATGTGTTATTTAATTATGAGATTATCCATGCAGCTGGTCAATAACGTGTAGGAACACATTGGTGCATGCTGTTTGAGAATTACAAGAATGTTCACACTTCGGTTTTCACACGTTTCCTTTAGACAAAGATCCTTGTGATTTGGCCCCCAAATGTAAAGCTACATTTGTGGTGTTAGTGATTTGAACTTAGAAGTTGGAAATTTAAAGTTCCAACTTTAAATTGGAAAATTTAAAGTTGAAAATTAAAATATGAGCTCAACAACAACCAGAGACCAAGAGTTGAAATATTGATCAGGTTTCATAATAATTAGAATCTGTGTTAAACACACAAAGACATAAATCACTAAAACTGAGATTTGTACAATTTGTGTTCAGAAATTTGACCGTACTTCTTTTTCCACCTCCAAAACCAAATGTATCACATTCTAAACATGCAAAAAAGTGAACCCACTTTCCACTGACGTGCAAAAAAAGCTATAAAAACACATGATATTTCCAGAGCTGCTTCTGCCACTTAGATTTGGTTCGACACTGATTAGCCCAAACATTTTTTTTCACCAAATAAAAGTTCTGATATTAACTACAAAAAAACAAATGTTTTATTTTGTTGAGCTATTGAGAAGCAGAAGCCCACTACATCTGTGGTTGAAATGAGCAGACAAAGAAGAAGATGATTCATTTTGCAATCACTGTAGTTGAAGAGCATCACTTTAGATAATGGAAGGCTGCACACAAAGAGCTCAAATTACACAAAAAGTACAAGAAAAAGACTAAAAAACATATAATACATTTATTTAGAATAAAATCACTAAAACTGAAGCTTTACAGTCACTTGATTCAACAGCAACCCAGTTTCTTGGTTCCAAACTTTTTGCGCCCTTCTGTTCCAAAGAAAACAGTGAAAGTATCCAGATTTCCAAAAAATGTATGTTTATGCACATTTTTTATTTGAGTCTGTCCCTTTATTGTCCCCATGTGTATTGTACATCAAACGCTGCCCTCAATAAAACAAACAAGACTGATTGCGGCTCCTTTCGAGCGTATGTCTGTTCTCTGCGAGTTCAGGCGCCGCGACGAAATGAGGACGCTGAATGACACTGCACAGGTGTTCAAGAATGTTTGAAAAGGGGGGCTGCGCTGCAGCTCGTACTTTTGTTGAGGATGCAAACAACAGTTTTTGGGGCAGATTGAGGACTGGTTGTGAGCACACAGATGGTCCAGGGATGGTAGGGTTTGCCTGATGCAGAAGAGGGATGAAGATGGAGATGTTCTCCCTGAGGCTATCAGCGATGGAAGGGTTCTTACAGCCACATCCACAGCGAACGCTGGATGAGAGGTGAAACAAATGAGAAGCGATGGAGATAGAAAAGAGCAAGACTTCAAGATTTCAACACTTTTAAACAACAGAGTGCTCAGTTTTATACGAGCATCGATCTACTGTTTTCTAACACAAGAGCTTTCTAGACTACTCCACAAGTTTATTTTCATTAATAACAGGCTTGTCTACAGTTGTCATTTTTACGTGAAAAATATGTTTGTTTTTCTTGGCAATAAAGAAAATATTACCTTTTCTAATTAGATTCATAAATCAAAAAAGAAAAAACTTGTTTTTTGTTTGTCATGGATCCCAATGAAATGTGATTGATTTTGGTCGCTGCCTGTGGCCCCATTTTTCTGCTCCAAATAAACCGAAGGATAAATCCAGTTGCTAAGCCAGTCCCTCAAAGGGCTGACCTTTTGAGAAGCTCATTTCTCATATTTATGGCAGTTCCAAGAAGCTTTATTGCCACAACCTAGAAATTGTTCATGTTGACACAGAATCATTTACAAGCGTCTCCTCGGAAACCCTCGAGGCTCAACATCGCTTTATGTGTACTAACAAGAGGAGATTATCCTTGGAGCACAAAGACTTGAGGCTATGCTTCACCTGAGTCGGGACTGCTACCATAGAAGCATTGATGAAATGCTATTTTCTGCATAAACATTTATATTTTACTTGCAAAACTCCCCATTTGTTTATCTCTTCACAATTTTCTTTTTTGCATTACATACAGCTCAACACAAGCTAAAAGTGTTTTTTGCCTTTTGCCTTTCTAACCAGTTTCACCATCCCTGCTTAAGAAGATGATCCTCAGAGCACGGCACTGCCACCCTCATGATTCACAGTGGGGACTGGGTGGTCAAGTATTTGTTTATTCACACATGCGGCCAATAACATTCAAGTATCAATGAAATCAGCTTAATGTGGAAAATAGTTTTTCATGCATTCTTTGAAACATCCATTTTCTGTACACCCTTGTCCCCAGTGGGGTCAGGAGAACCTGGAGAGAACCCACACATGCACAGGGAGAACATGCAAACTCCATGCAGAAAGACTCTGGGCCGGGAATTGAACCCAAGGCAATAGGGCTACCAACTGTGCCACTGTGCAATCCTTTATGTATTTCTTGAATTTTGTTAATATTTGTTCCTTCACTTTCCTCTGAAAGACTCCTTGTGTATAAATGACTTTGCCTTACTTCAGAAACACACATTTAAAACAACAATGTGTCCTTTTCTTATCGGCAATTATGCAATATCTTGAGGTGATCTCTCGCAGTCTTGTTGAAACCCAGAAAGTTGGCTGTACTGTGACAAAATTTTAAAAAGAAATGTTAAGGGGTCTGAACATTTTATCCAGGCACTCTATGTGTTATTAACAGCAAAACATGTGTCCTAAAGAGGAAAGGGCTGAATGAGTCGCTGGAGGAGTTCTGGTTATCTGTCTCAGGCCCCATGTTTGCCTCAGTGATCGCAGCTCGAACCATCAGGAAGTGCACTTTCTCTCCTTGTTATCGTGAGCCACGACTTTCACTGAACTGGAAGCATACAGCAGAGATAAGGGCTCCGATCAGGCTGGCTGCGGTGGTGGAACCAGTGAGAAAACATGGTGGACGGAGCCATCTGGACAGCTTTTCTCCGGCCCCGCTCTGCTGAGCACAAAGCTGGGGCCACCTGTCTCATCGGCTGCACAATCCAGCTGAAGCCCAGGATCACCAGGATTGCAAGACAAGATAATATGGGTGTGCATGTGTTTCCTTTCCTCGTGTGAGAAAGAGAGAGAAGGAAATAAAAAGAGAGAGAGAAAGACAGAAGGGAAGAGTTTCCTAAAAGCCTGAAACATAATTTTTTTATGTCAGACGATATGCATATTATCTTTCAACTTATTGACTGTGGCTTGGACAAGGTCACACAGTCAAAAGCTTCGGGGACAATATTCTCCCAGAGAGTCTAGGACTTTATCTGTTTTCATTGGCAAAACATTTGGCATAAAAGAAGGAACATTTAGAAAGCGTAAGTAATTTCAAATCATTGTACTAACGCAATGAGTATTGGATGAGAATATTGACATCTTTCATATTTTATTTGTATTTTGGTGTAAATTACAATGGAGAAAAGCACACTTTCTTTGCAATCAGACGTGTATTCAGTGAGAGTACCAAGGAGAGAAAAAAATGAGTGATCAGATAGAAAGCAATCATGCCTAACCTGCTTGTATCTGCAAATAATAGATTTGTATTACTGTCTTCTAAAATCACAAGGTGAGCTTTTTAAATGAAGGCAACAGTTTACTTGAAAACATCTAAAAGAAGAATATGAACATTATATAGCAGACATACAAAAGTTGAGAGGCTTTTTTTGTCTGATAAATACTAGTTTAGTCAAGACAGACTAAATAAAATAGTATTTGTGTTCCTATCTTGATGCGTTTGGAAGACACTTTTTCCAAAGTGACTCACAAATGAGGAAATAGCTTTAATTAATAGTAAAGCTAATAATATCAAAGCTAATTTTACGCTACTTCGAAGGAAGGCCTCTAGTCATGTTCTGTCTGAAATCTTATGGGTGAAAGTGTAAAAGAGAAGAAGTCTACAATGAGCTCTGAAGAGCTGGATCTTCATAAGTTTCTTAAACAAAGACATGGAAGCCCTTGTTCTGTTAACTCTCAGCTTTTCTGCTGTTCAGAAACAATAAAAAAAATACAGATGTTAAAAAACCATTCTAACAACTGGATCTTTTTTTGTTTTTTTTACTGGCATACAGTGTGATAGTGGGCATGCACCAAGTGGGACAATTTGAGAGTATTTCCAATAAATTTCAATCAAAAGAGTTTAACCCTCTCAGGCTCAAATTAAGTTGTAGTTGCAGGAAAAATCTGATATTTTCTGCAACATCTGCCTGGAGAGGGTTAAGTGTTTTCTACCACTATGTGACATGCACAACTAAGAATACTTGCAATTCTGTTGTCACAATATTATTGCCGTAACATGAGGTTGCAATATGACTTTATAGTGTAGTTTCAACATATAACGTTGCAAACAGTATTGGTTTCAGGTTAAAAACCTCTGCCTTTGAACTTACAATTTCAAAGATTTGTTTTATGTTTCTCACGTCAACAGCAATACTTTAAAAGCATATACTAAAAAAAAGGTTAAAAAAAATATCCACAGGTATTTACAAAAAAACAGGGTAAATATAAGGTTTTTGTTTTTCAGTCAGTTATGCCTACTGGTCATTATATTTCATCACATTTCTTTAAAGTAAGCAATCACACCACCCCTGCCTGGCGCTGCACTGTCAGAAAAAAATGATATGAAGCCAGTCTGCTAATTTATCAAAATGTGTAAATACAAATGGAATAGTCAAGATGCTTGGTGAACAGGAAAAAGTTTACAAATGTTAAATGAGGCTGAAAGAAAAAAAAAGTTTTAAAAAGTATCTTCTGCGTCTCTAAAGACATTCATGCTTCCTTTTATTGATACGAAAAACAAAAACCTCCTTTAAGTAGCCTCTCCCCCCAGTAACTGTTTGTTTCTGAAGGCTAATCAATCCCTAGCCAATCAAGGAGTAAACCCAAATGGCCCACTTTGTCTTTAAACCTAACAGCCGGGGGTCTCGCCCTCTAATTAATCTGACATGTCCCTCAGCTAAGTACTGGATCAGTTTGTGGGTCTGCTGCATTATGCCGCGTAGCCGTGGGTGGCAGAGGAAGTCGGTGGGCTGGAGTCACATTACTCTGCAAAGCCGCAGAGATGAAATGAAATTAATAGAAGAGGAGTTGAGGGCAAGGAAGGGGAGCATTATGATGAAATAGGAGAAAAGGGAAGTAATAAGGTAAACCGAAAAAGATGGAAGCTGAGATCAAATGGTCCCAGGTCTTTGATTTCAATTGTAGATGCTTGCCATTATAATCACATTGTGGTGTCCTTCGAACTGTGTGAAAAGTTTTAAAATATGTTGACAAGATTTCTGGACTGAGGGTGTCCATAACTTAGTGTGATCCTGATCAAAAGGTAAAACAAGAACATAAACGTAAGAACTATGCTATATCTTACCCAAGCAGTGCGTGTGGTCACTGCCTGGCAACATAAAAAAGGCAGAAGGAAAATAAAATCAAAATGTAATATATTGGACTATAATCAAAAGAAATTCAAGGCAACTTGAGGAAGAAGGTAATTAATGTTCGTCAGTCTTGAACAGGTTATGAGGTCAATTGTACGATTTTTGGGACTTCAGAAAACCACAATGAGAGTCATTATCTGGAAATGGAGAAAATATGAAAAATGGTGGCCGACCTTTCAAAGTTACTCCAAGAGTACATTGATGACTCACCCAAGAGGTCACAAAAGAATCCAGAAACACATCTAAAGCAATCCAGGCCTTACTTTCTTTAGTTAAGGTCAGCGTTCTTGGTGTAATAATAAGACAGATTGAGCAACAAATGACATCTATGGGTGAGTTCCAAGATGAAAACCACTTCTGACCATAGAAAACACCAAGACGGAGTTCACATTTGACAAAAACCATCCTGATGATCTCCAATACTTTTAGGACAATATGTGGGGCAACCATGGTAGGAGTTTTCCTGCATACTGGTGGGTTGCTGGTTCCAGTCCCCTGTATGTCTGTCTCACTTGTTGCATCCTTGGCCAAAATACTTCACCGCCTTGCCTGCTGGTGGTGGTCAGAGGGTCCAGTGGCACAGATGCATAGCAGCCTCTCTTCTGTCAGCCGACCCCAAGGAAGCTGTAGTGACTTCAGCGTGTGTGTGTGTGTGTGTGTGTGTGTGTGGGCGTGTGTGTGCGAATGACTGAATGTAGTGTAAAGCACCTTAATTAGCCATCTGGACTTGATAAAGTGCTTTACAAGTACAGGCCATTCTTATGACTGATGATAAAACAAGAAGCAGTTTGAAACACCTAAAATATAACTAACACTTTAATAAAAATTATTCCAACAGTCAAACATGGAAGTGGTAGCGTGATGGTATGTGGCTCCTTCATTGCATTACGACCTTAGTGACCTAACATGATTTCCGAAACATGAAGAAGAATGCCTGGCCATCATCTCTGAAACTCAAGCATGCTTCGATTTTTGAAGTATTAAAATTATCCAAAGAACATCAGCAAGTTCACTTCTGAATGGCTAACAAAAAATTTAAAAAATAGTTTTTGGCCAAGTCAAACTACACACCTAAATTCAATTTAGATCACAAATCATTCATGAAGAAAACTCTTATAAAAGCCATATAAAAGACACACTGCTATGTTGTAAACACTTGATGATATGTGTACAGTCTGGGTATCTAATTACCCTAAATAAATCACTACATCATTGAAAACTCTGTTTTTATTTATGTCTCTTGCTATATTTGTCTCATATTAAAATGTATTTGAAACAGACAAAAATCTGACTGGGGGAATATACTTTTTCGAAAGCATTAATCACTTAAGTTAGGTTCCATACAACTAAGTTTAAAATTGCCATTGTGATTGAAGGAAGGAGGAATATCCTAAACTGAACAAAAAACTGAAGCTAAGTCTTGTCTGTCTATCAGCTCCCTTGTTCTGTTGACAAATCAGTCATAAAAACCAGAATAAGTTTATTTTTTAAGCTGTGCACATTTTAAACAGATCAACTGACAGCCAAGTATCTTTTTCCCCCCTTTGCTCTTTTATTGTTGATCATTATCCATCACAGGGAACTCTTATGACTGATATACATCTTTTCCTCCACTATCGTTCCCCTTAAATAAACCAATTGTCTCCACAAATACAATGGTCAAAAACACAGTAGTCATGTATGCTTCTTACAGATAAAAACATGGGAATTCAGTGATGCTGTGCTGGCAGTCGCAGCCATAACCAGAGAGCTTAGGAATGGTTTAAGTACAATACACACACACGCACACACACGGTGGGTAAAATAACTCATATGCAGAGCAACATAAGCTGAAATCAATAAAATGAAATGCAAAGCAGAATAATTCATACGTGCTTTGATGAGTGCCGTGATCAACACTCAAAGTTTGATGTCTAGCAACATAAAAAAAATGATCACAAAGTCATTTACAGCACATTCAGCTTCATGGCTATGCAGTGGTTACTTACTGAACGTCTTTACGTAGAGCAGACATATAACATATTATTCATATAGTATTCACAGAACAATATACATCTGTATGTACACATTCCTTCCACTCTCAAGGAAAAAAGTGTCCAGGCACTTTCTCCAGCAAACCTGGAGCCAGATCATTGACCGTTGCTCTTTAGCTTCCCATCAAAACTCAAGCTGCTTTAAATGTGTGTGAACAATTCCTCCTCACACAGTCCATTGCTTGAAATGAAGCGGACTGGGAGCTGCAAACTATCAGCAGAGTTTGCCTGTAGCTGCCATTTTTCAGCTTCAGTGGGCATCTGACTGTCTCCATGTTTATCAAGGTAAGTCCTGAAGCCGAGCCTTCACCGCCCACCATGCAGACCTCTTCAGCAGGAGCCTCAGGAAAGATGGTTGAGCATAACGTGTTTAAAGTGGTGATAATAGAAAGTACTATATATTCAGTGGTTGTTGAAAAGAAGGTATATAATTTATTAGGCATGGGTTGGTTTGAAACTGACAAAGATTAGCCTGAGAAAATATGCCTTTGTAGCTTAGGATGTAGTTAAAAATGTCTAATTGTTTTTGTTGAGCTTGTAGCTAAACCATGATAGACATGCTCATTACAGCTCCACGTGTATATGCATAGTAATATTTTGATTAATTTATTTTGGTGTATAGGCATAAAAACACAAGTGTCCTGGTATGTACTTGTTATTCAAATCAACCTCAAATTTTAAATCAGCTCAAAAATGCTGCTACGAAGTTATTTAAAACGGTGCAGGCCTTTAAATTTCTTCAACCTATCACATTTAATTTCTTTCTTTTTTTTTTGTCTATCAGGTATAAATACCTGGTGCCTCGTACTCGTACGGGGTGTTTCGTTCCAGCCATGCATAAATTCAAACCAGGATTTTTAGGATTATTTATCACAAGAATTAAGAGATGCTTTCTGGCAAGACAGACTGATAAATAATGGATTAAGGTAGTAGCTGTAACAAGTAAATGTAACAAGATCTTGCTTCATTATCTCTACGACTCAAACCTGATGCTTATTTCTACACTGAACAGATTTTTTTAAAACTAGGTTTTAGTCATAAATCATCTTTTCTAATTTTTAAAATGCAAAGAGACACATTTTCATTGTTGCTTCATCATTTGTTCATCATGTTGTTTTTTTATTCTTTGGCATTTTAACCAGGCTCGGTTCGGAAATCACAGGTCCAGTTAAAACTCAAAATAATGTTCAGTAAATTGCTAAAAGTTAAGCTATGACCTGATGAATTAAAAACAAATGGCATCCTAATAAGATGTAAAATCTACAGCACTTAAGAATTATCTGATATCTGTCCTTTAGAAATTGAAACATCAAATAAATTCTGTACTTATTAAAACCTGAAAAGGGATTAAAGCAAATTACATATTTATCCTGACATTGTAAGGCTGTGTAGAAACGTTTTCTTCTTGTTTTCTATATGAAATAAAACAACAACCTGTGCGATAAATTAAACAGGAAACCAGCCCATGACTAGAATAAATCAGATTTTTTTTTTCTCTCTAATTCTGAATTTTCCAACATTGGCTCAGCTCATTAGGTGCCTCCTATATTCCAACCTGTACCAGGCACAAACAGATCCAGTAGTCAGCAACACCGACCTGTAGGAAAGATTTTTTTTAAATCTGGCAGGTGGTAATCATACATCAGCTGCTCAGGCCAGATATTATTATTCCTGCTCTATACTATACAATATTCTTACCAAAAATAGGATGTGAATCTGCTAGTAGGCTCAGTAACAAGTACTGGTGCAGGATGTGTGTGTTTTCCCTCTGCACAATCTTGATGCACCTTTTTTATTATACAGGACATATTCAATTTACACCACTAATGACAACTCATTTCAATGCAAAAAAAAAAATCTCAAAATCCCACTTCAGAAATGCTCCAATTGAAACTGATTTAGTTTGTCTTGATAGTTTACAGACTAACCAAATGCTTCCGACAACAAAATAGTGAAATCTGTTAACACTGCACTGGTAAGACACATCACCACAGTATTAATGAGAACATCAGTTTCAGCACTATGGCAGCTCAGCACAGTTTCCCACTGATCCTCCTTCTTTTAAAATACAAACAATCACTTAGACGATGCAGTTCGTATTGTATACTTACTGACATACATCAGGATGTAGCAGAAGAAACAAAGCAAAAGGATTCAAGTCAGTCAGTGGGATTGGCACTGTGAGAGTAATGAGACATGAATCTCTCGTCGTGTCACCAGAACTCCTGCTGCGTCGCCTGGAAATGCCCGGCTATAGCACACGTGGTAATCCAGCACGCACGTAATGGCAAAACACATCACACCGCAATACTATACAGTTACTGTCTCAATACTGCTGAATTCTGAATGCTGACTCTCAGTTCCAGTTCTGAATAAGGTTTCCTCCAGCAGGATAATATTTTTTTAATTGATCTGTAGATCTGAACAAATTTTTTTTTTTTTAACCATTATACAATAAGGCAGTTCATGGTATTGTACATAAGTCATGCCACAATCACAATGGATTGTTGTTGCAGAGAGTGAAAAAAATAATTTACCCAAGTTTGGGTAACTCAGCTGCAGCTTTGGAATAACCATCCAGTCTCCTTCCTGTTTAAATGAAATGATGAAGCATAGCCACGGCGAGCCTTCCTTAGCGTAGGGTCTGGATGTTGTTTTAGCACAAGAGGTTCAGTTCAAGAGGCAAAGTGGACCAGTGAAACAAAAAAAATATCAAAAGAGATAAACATCACCAACAAGGAGGAAATAACAACTTTACATTAAAGGTTAAATGTTTGAACCTTTTCTTTTTTCTTCTTTTTTTTTTTTTTTTAGATTTCCTTCTCGGTTAGTTCAAAGCCGAGTCTACAGGTCCAAACTCTAAAGAAGAAGGGAGGTCACAGGTTGGCCCCAAAGCACATCCTCAGCGCAGTGGGAAACTGCTGGCGCTGTCGTAAACATTTAGCTGCTATCTGTCTTCAAAGCAGTCCAAATACTCCAGGACAAGGTCATAGCAGAATCGATACTGGTCCTGAAGAAAAACACAGCCAAAGATAAAAAGTCAACATTTTCCCCTCTACTTTTTATAAAAAACAAATTCACAGATTTTTAAAAATTTTTTAAAGATTTTTTACCAGGGACTCCACCATGTTGGGTTTGCAGTTGCGTAGAGTTTTGACAGAATAAAAGACGTCCACCATGTTCTGGTACTGGATCATCTCCAGGAGTATGTTGCAGGCACAGAAGGTCCCACTACGACCACCACCATTGCTAAGGGAAGGAATAAAACTGGTTTTAATGATGGCAACATTTCCTACAATTTGTGGTACCTCTTTAAAAACTAAATTACCATAAAAACTCTGGTTGGTGAAGTGCTTTGAAAAACTGCCTTTGATTGCCCATCATACAAAATATTTTAGTCATGAGCAGAAGAGAGTCAAAGTAAACCAAAGACCATTTTGTACAAAACCAAGCAGTATTTTGGCTACTCTTCAAGCAGTTACCAGCCATCTATCCGCTTACACTAACTTAATGTTTAACTACAATATCATCTAGTGTGTCTGTCTAACTTGTTACCAGTTGTCAGATTGTCTGTTTCTACATTTTAAAATGGCAGAAGAGCTAGTTGGAATAAACAAGACAACAAAAGTACTAACACAAGGCTTGACGCCTGAAGCAGTTTAATGAGGATCTACTTGGCTGAAAGTGTCAATATGGGGTGATAATCAGGATGAGATGAAGTGAGAGTCAATAAAGGTCTTGAGAAAGTTGTGCTGTGTGCTGAACTTCAAATAATATTTGAATTCTATTTAAAACAGTTCTGAAAAAACAGTTCAGTTACATGTACATATAGATATACCTGAAAGCACAAGACCTCAATGTTATGTCAAAACTATTGTTAAAACCTTAACAATAGTTTAAGGTTGTTGGTGGGCGTGTGGAGTGATATTTGCTTTTCTTAAATCACTCATAATTTTCATATCATTAAAACCCCAGTTGTGTGGGAAAATCATTGCCATAAAACAAAATAGTCAAATCTGCTGGATACATACTAATTTGACATTGGTTTTGCTCTCCATCACAATAGTTTGTGTTACATTTTGCATTCTTTTACGCTTATTTCAACACATATTTCTGCTGGTCCACATAAAGAGGCCAATTTAGCAGTTCCCAGAACACATTTACAACTCACTGCTTCCCCCCAAAGGTCCAAAATGTTGGGCCAGCCTCTCTTTTCCTCTGGTTTATGGCAAGCACTCCCGATTTCATCTGAATTCTTTCTGAATCTAACTTCAATAGGCTTAGCAGTGGTGTAATTGATAGCACAAAAGAAAGCATCATTATGGGTAACATTTTTACTAAATTCCCACAGGGGTTGAACATAAAGCTCAAATGCCCCAGTTTTATGCACATACACATCTGCTCCCTGTTTGACCCATTATATACTTGTGTGCTGCAATCATAATCATGACAACCAAAGCACAACCATGGCTGCAGACACAATCACAGTGACAGGCCGCGTCATCCCACCGACACAGTCATAATCACAGCTACAGTATGAATTAGTCTGTGTGAGACATGGATGAATCAACTCTGTGAGTTTCGTATCTAAATGCAGAGATTCACAGTTGTTGCCTGAGCGCTCACAGCTTAAGGCAAATGCTGAGGCCACAGACAGGATCATTTAAAGACACACACAGCATGCAGGACTGCATCAATCCTGTGTGAATCAAAGGGAAACAAAAAAGAGCTGCAAGGTAAGAGAGATGTGAGGGACAGCTAAACATGACAGAAGAAAACACAAAGCTTTAGGAAATAATAAACTCTCTTCTCTGATCCACTCACTCAAATCTTCCTGGTAAAAGAATAGCATTCTTAAAATACTAGAAATTGTCCTAGTACTGCTCTGAATTAGGAGAAAGGACGAGTTGGATGTAGTTCAGACTATTTTGGCCTCCAATATATCATATCAGTAAGTAGTAGCTGGATCACCATGAAATTTAGCTTAGCTCAGTCCTGATGGTCCCTGAAGGATTTTTCCCAGGAGCTTTCCTTCAGATTCAATATTTAGGTGGCATTTGCAGTGTTCCGATGAATTGGTATGAGATTTTCTAAGCTTTCAATGTTCCTCTAAGGATAAACATCTGATCTGATCAATAAAACTAATTAACCTGCATGCCGCAGCATTGAGTATTTAGAATTTTAAGTGTTATTCTTTCAGCAATTTGTAAAACTGGTGACATTGTCAGTGCCTATTTAAATCCCTTGAACTTGTTCACATTACGTCACATTAAAACTCCAAACTTCAATGTATCACATTTGAATTTTAAGAGGTTGATCAACACAAAATAAGTTCAATTTAATTGTGGAGTGGAAAGAAAAAACTGAAAGATGTTGAGGGCATTTGTATTCATCTGCCAATACTTTGTAGAATCACCATTAAAGCTGCAAGTCTTCTGGGTCTGTCTTTTAAAAAAATAAATCTACAGAATGAAATTCTACCCTAAAGAGTTCAAACTCACACAGACTAGATGCTGACCATCTTTGAATATCAATTTTCATCTCTTTCTACAAACTCTCGATTGGATTTCGGCTGTAGACACTAAATGGGCTACATGCTAATGCATGAATATATATTTCGCCCAAACCAGGAATCTCAAACTGTCGTCTCCAGGGTTCAGCATCCTACAATGTTTAAATGTGCATATCCTTAAACACAAACAGGCAAATAGATAATTTATTAGCATATCATTGTAGTATGGAATTAGATTTGGGTCATGATCAAATGTGTGATAACATTGTCTTCCACTGCTGTAATAAAAGTCGATCTAATTCCATCCTGCACAAATCGAATCTGAGTAGCAGGACACTTTCACCAGATAGCAGAGTTTAAGTGTTGGGCTATTTCCCTGCAGGAGAATACATCCGAGCTTCATGTGAAGCTGGAATCAAACACACCAGCTTCCTATTGCAAGACAACTACGCTGCCCACTGAACCACAGTCACGCACAAAGTTTGTGCAGCTACTTAAATGTTTTTCTTGCAGAGTTGCTCTGTATTCCTCCAAATTCGTCATTGTTTTAATCCAAAAGGTTGAGCTGAGGTCTCACCTGAGCCAGACATAATCTTCCCCATGTTTGTTTCTCTAACAAACCTCTGAAGCCGTGACAGATTATCTGCATTTATGCTAAAATGAAATAACACAAGTAGGTTATTTCTAAAGGCAGCTTGGTTCAGTAGATTTCATTTGGGGGGTATCAGCAGAGGTGCAAAAAAAAAACCAAATAGGAAACACTCAGTATTAAAATATCATTGTGGAAAAAATGCAAAACGTTTCATTTCCACGATCTTCCAGCACGTGGAATGGCAACACTGAATTTTGTGGTATTGCTGTGAAAAGATTCAAAGGGAATCAAAGCTGTGAACATATTTGTCAGATCCTTACCACCAGGGTGAGGCAATGCAGACCTGCATTTTATGATCTCTTAATTAGCTTTATTTGTCTTTAAGTACCACATCTGCAACCTTATTGTACATTACAAATAGATTTCTCTCCCCCAGTAAACAAGGCTTTTAAATGTTTAACTCAGGTCTGGGAGACAACAACGGAGTTTCTCGAAGCTACATCTGTGTAATCTGATTTGGATGGTTTTTTTGTGCGTGTGTTTATAACACTTCATAAACTCGATAAAGTACTTCATGCATTAACTAGAAATACGTCTTCTTTCCAAAGCATAAAAATAGCAGTATGAGAAACACTACAAGAAGCCATAAATTGAGAAACAACAGCACCGAGTGGCATGTCTGGTGAAATACTGTCCTGGTCATCAGAAATGAAAGGCAATATCTATAAAGTACTGGAGGACAATCCACTTCCTCTCTCCTGGGACAGACGCAGCGAATGTGGGTGTGGGCAACTCTGCAGCGTATACAAGCAATATTAAGGTAATCAATCGTCGTCAGTGCTTTGGCAGTGCTGGATTTAGTGTAGTGAGAGCCATCGCATTCTGTATTAAGGCATAATTGATTTGATCTGAATAATCTCCCTCCTGGTTGTCGTGTGTAACGCTGTGTGACAGCACTGAGTGATGTGCTTTCGGATGAGGGGGAGAAGAGGTGGCGGGTACGAACGTGTGACGGGTCGGCAATGAGCTAGACAACCCATTCATATTCATCAGTAGGGTTTTCACTTCGGGGGCTTGGTGCGACAGGGGCTTATAGACGTAGCATACTGCTCTATACAGTACCACAGCACAGAGCATTACACCAAAATTAGATTTTCCACATTATAAAATGCTGCCATGCTGAATCGTGTTGGTTCTCATTGCACCAAATGACAGAGCAGGCTTGACACAGCCTCTGCCTCTCATCAAACAGATTTGCTTATGATGTACTGTGTTATTTTGTGATGCGCCCCTCTGAGTAGAAGCCTTTGGTTTTAAATGTCAGTCTTCACAAGCAGTCATTTGCTGTGTTAGACCCTTTCAGAAAGGAACAGAATGTTTTTCTTCCTTGCCTTTCTGTTCTTTGACTTAAAATGCATTATAGATGTTCTGAAATGATAACTCACAGGCAGTGCACAACTGTGCGTCCTTCTCCACACTCCCTCTGCCACTTGTGCACTTGAGCCAGCAGGTTCAGGAAAGCCTTCTTGGAGTCAGGAACGTCGCGATACGCTGACCAGCGCAGGAACTGGAACTGACACACCACCAGCTGGCCCTCCTGGAGCTTCAGCAGCACAGATAAGATGAAAAAACACGTCAGATTTCACACACAAGCCACTATTGTTACCCACTTCTCACAGCTCCCCGAAGTTTTTGGAACCAAGTTTTGAAATATGAAATACCTTTCTACATTGGTCAGGCAAAGAGGATGGATGGATAAATGACTTCAGACAACAATAAAGTCTGGAAATGTAAACACCTTCCTATACTCCATTTTCTTCTCCTAAAATCTAATCCAAACGTGGAAAATCTTTGAAGTGAATTCTGTGTAAATCAGAGAGTTGTGAATGCTCTGCAAGCTGCCTGCAGGCACCTTCAGCTGTGCTCACTAAGCCTGACTGTCAGATGTACGTGTCTGTAGGTGTAAGTGGGGCCCGTGTTCTGTGACAAAGAGGTCCCTGCATAGTCATAACCCTATCCTGTAGAATCTAACCTAACACTTAAGGACCAGTGGAGACCTGTAACTCATGCAAATTGGGCTTGCAAAGACACTCACGATGCATGGAGGAGTAGCATGAGCAGAGGAGGGGATTTACACAGTCTGCATTTGCACCATTTTTCTCACACAGATTTGTGCTTACAAAGCACTTCCTCTGTCTTTTCCTCCCTACTCTAGGATACCACTGTCTGCAACAAGACATCTACCCAACATGGCAAAGAGTGATTGGCTAAAAGTGGTTGAGGTATGTGTTATTTCTGTCTCATTTGATTCTGCCTGTGCTGTGTTAAGCTGCCCTCTCCCTGACTGTGATGTGCACCGAGTGGAAAAAAGGTGCCACAGGTAGAGAGGGGAATGACAAGGGCAGCCGACTGAGGAGGCAAGGGTGCCAATCAACAGAGGAAGTTGTCGCAGAGCTTATTATGGCACAGGGGAGAACACCCTGCATACAGATTCCCTCTATAATTAGGCCAACATTGATCCTGAGAAGAATGCATGCATGTGCTTATGCAAAGCTCTGTGCATAAAACAAGTCTGCATAGACACACTTAACACAATGCGTTGGTGAAGTTAAAATGGCTTTTGGATGGGGGTGGGGAGCAAACATTGTGTTCTACTTTGTAAGCACAGACCTATCACTGCCTTTGTTTGGTTTATATTAGAAACCCTTTGCACTTGGGCACATATTAAAACATGTGACAGGATTTATGAACCAACTGAAGGAAAATCTGCTTTAGTGACAAGAAATAGTGATATGTAAACAATTCTGATGATAAACACTGGATCTTTTGATATGCCCAATAAACACACAAGAAATGGAAAATGGAAGAGAATGACTTTATATTGTATCCATGTCAATGAACTTCTCTTGCATCAGTTCCATGGAAAGAATGCTATTGATGGCATTTTATTGTATGGAAAGTGGGATCCTTTCCCAGAATATTAAACCAATTTTATTTGACATATATAGTGCCTTGTATCATATCCCTGTAATTTTTTAAATATTGTTACATCACAGTCACAAATTTCAATGTGTCTCATTGGAATTTTTTACTGAACTACCATGCAATAGTCAAGTAAAAGGAACATGATACATTACATTCAATATTTAAAAAAATAAAATTTTAATAACGTGGAGTGTATTTGTATTCATATCACATTTCTCCGATACCCCTAAATAAAATCTGGAGCAAACAACTGCCTGAAAAAGCTGGGGGCTATAGCAAGTAGGGGCTATTGTGGAAGAAAATATGACGGCCATATGAGACCAGAAAAACCTTTTGGCTTTTTGTGGAGATTGACTAACACTGTTGATGACACTGAAAGCATAATCTGCAAGGTGGCGGTAGTGTCATGATGTGGGAATGACTTTCTTCTCCACAGTCTGGGAAGATGGTCAGACTTACGATGGAGCTAAATAGAGCAAGCCCAAGAGAAAATCTGTTGTATGCTGTGACCGTCTTAATAAACATTGAGCTATTTTGCAAAGAATGGGCATAAATTTCAGGGTATAGTAGAGAAAAGCCTCTAAACACATACCCACAACAAACGGGTAGAAAACAAAAGAAATCATATGGATGTTTAGTTGTGCTGTGAGAAAATATGAAAAAGATGAAAGTATGATTAGTTTTGCAAAGAACTGCGAACTGTACAAAACTCCTAAGTCATCCATCATTTTCAAGGTACCGATTTTTTAAAATGGTCTTGAACAACATTTCTTTAGTTGTCTGAGGTGCTTTCAGAAAAAATTATGAATCATAAAAAACATTTGCACAATAATTCTAGCTTTTACCTCAGCGGCCGAACTAAAAACACCAATTTTCAAGTGTATTGTGCCCAGAAAAACAGGTAATAATGAATTAGATACAGAAGAAGAAGAAGCATTTAGTCAGTGATATTAGATCTAACCCTTTACCTATTTTTCAAGTGCAGTTTATCTGGCAGCTTCAATGTACGTTGGTAAAATGTCACATCTAAATTCCCTGTGAAGATCACAGCTAATGCAACTCTAATACGGTTTGGTGAGACAGCTCTTTTTGGTGTCATAATAACTCACCCTTGTGACGTTCTTGACCCGAAACAGACGGGTAATGACATCCTCATCCGCTGACATGGACAGGAACTCCACTTCCATTGGTCCGTACTGCTGTAAACCGGGCTCGGGCCAATACTGCACACATGGCTGCGTAGAGTACAAGGGTCACAGAGAGAGATAAGTTCATTAGTGTCCGACTGTGGTCTGTGCAGCTGTAATAAATTATATGCAAAGAGCAAACACTTGTGAATAATCAAAGCACCTGTGTGCACAGTTAAAATGAAGAATCTCACAGATACTAACCATTTTATATCAATAATGACTAAATGAGTGCTACTGCCTTTATACTAAAATAGGCATGCAGCTGCCATAATGGCGTTAACAGGAAAAGATGAGAAGCAGCCTAATAGGTAGAATGCGACCAGAAGTGATATAAACTAATCTAAAGTCACAAATAAGCTCTATAAGAGATTTCACAGCAGCATCTTCCAATGAACAAATAGCTGTTTTCAGGCAAACCGCCTCTTTTATACCCAAGGAAATGAAATAAACAAGTTAAAATGATAGACAATTAAATACAGTATTGAGCAGGAGTACCTCCAAATTTCTTTTTCTATTACCAGACTTTCTAGTATATGTTGCTAACAAACCTGTTGAACATGCAACACAAAATATTAACTTTATTTTTTTATATATGATGGTTTCTGATTTGAGAAATCAGTGCAAAAAAATGTATATTAAGCACTGTGTGCATTTATGAACTTTAAAAGTGGGAAATATTTAGCGCCAGACATCGACTGTTCAGAGCTCAGGGTAACTAAGCTAAAACTCTTTGAATAAGAGATGTGACAATCTGAACTGTGTGGCTTGTTTTCAATCTCTGGTTTTTTGCATACCTTAGACCTGATGTTAGTAAGTAGAAAGATAACAGATCTGCACTGAAAACATTTTATTCTAACTCTCTTGCTCTGAGCGACCTTTTATCAAACCATTTGTGGCACAGCACATGAAAAACAGGGTGTTACTATTACAACATAACAACGACAAAATGATAGCATAATTGGCAGCTAATTAGCAGTTTTAGCAGGGCTAGTATAATTACTATAACATAAAACTCCATGAACATTTTATGGAGATTGTAGACATCACGTCTGAGACCGACAACTCTCAAATATTTCATGACAGGCTAAGGGTGAAAATTCACAGGTGTAAAACAGATCACATTTGTTTTACTCCATTCAGACTTCCTTTCATCTGCAGAAAGTCTTGCTGTTTAAACAAATCACAGGCATGTATTGATATGTTATATAAGTAGCTTCTTACATCTCTGTCCTTCCTCAGATAATTTTTAATTATTATTTTTAATTGTGATTTAAAAAAAAAAGGCTGAGTAAACTGGATATATGAGTAAATAGAAAACAAGTACTGTCCTTATCCTTAATAAATTGCTGAACCATGCTGTTACTTGACACTGTTGGCTGCTACGTCTGCTTCCAGCATGATGCTGAAGAAAATATGCTAAATTATTCTCCTTCATTTCTTTTTGATTAGTTGCAAAAAGCATTGTCTCTGTTAAAAAAAATTGTCTTCTCTGAGGTACATCTCATAAATAATCATACTATGTTCAATGTTATTCAGTCACAGCAACTCCTCACGCTCCCCCCATACTAAACTGTACAACATTGCTTATCCATTTCTTATTCAGTACCTGCCACATAAACAGGTTCAGACACCCCCATTTTTGTCTCTGCACAACAGTTTATTGATCATTAGGTGGTGTGTGTTTGTCAGTCTCCTATTATTCATGACAGCATGAAAGAGAAACATGGCAGAGCATATAAAGTCCAACTGGTTTTTGTCTCTTCGCGTATCCAGTCCTCACTTTTATAAATCTTACATCAGTTCAGAACTTTGATCTTAGCTCCTACTTAACTATCACAAATACGTTATTTTTTCCTCCCAAATGAGAAATCTAAAGAATGAAGTCTTTCTTTTTCTTTCATCATAATAAAGGTCATAATACAAGCTTTCATTTCACTGAATTTGTGCTTGATTACAGTAATGGTCCCTTTTTTTTTTTTTACAAACAAGGAGATGGCTCAACTTAATCAAAAGCAGAATAAAATAACCTTAAGGAAAGCAAAAGAGATATCACTAAATGTTATATTTGTATGCCTTATGCAGAATTTACAAGTATATGTAAATACATATATGTGTTTTTATTCCTGAAAAGTCTGGCCAGACTGTAAGTCTGGCAGGCATTCATGGAAATGCTTCATAAAAAGTAAGTGAGATCATTTTCACCATGGTATTAGACAGGAATTTGTCTTAATTACATAATTTTCTCTGAATGACATGTAGTCTAAATACTTATAGATGCATTTGGCTAAATTAGAAAATAATCAAAACATGTATTTATTTTGTTAATTCATTCATAGATTTATTTCACAAAGAGTGACTCGATTCAAGTATTTATAGTTATTAATGCTCTACAAAATGCATGTAATGTGACTACGACAGAAACTCTATTCCTGCTTATTGAGGGAAAGTTCAGAGGAAGAAAAAAGCTTGATAACAGCAGCCTTGACAGGGTGGTGAAGCACAGGGCATTAAAAACCTGGGTCTGATTCCCAAAGCAACTAGCAAATATATTTGCTCTTCCTTAACACCTGAGCTTAGCAAAAACCAAGCAGCTTCCATGCTATGACCCATATAGTAATGTATGCACATCGAGCCCTGACTAAGAACTTTTTATGGATTTTTTATTGGCCTTCTTCAATGTTCAGATTTCATAATTAGGTAATCAGGTAGTAATCATTAGGTGATGGTTTCTTAATAGAAACCATCACCTGTTTCTGTCATCACTACATCACTATGTATAGAGTCCACAGTCTGTGAAGTTTTGCTGTTTCTACTGTAATGCCCAAATTGAATTGTTGAAGCACACAAAAAGAAATTTGCTGGTATGAATAAATGGGGCAGGCAACAAGGAGGACTCTGAAATTTCAACGTGGGATATTGCCTGCCGGTTTTTTAGGGCTATATCTAGAGAACTGAAGTGTAGAAGTGTGATGGGTGTTATCTAGTCATGCCTGGAGATCAACATGGTGAGGGATCAAAGACTGACAAAAAGGCATGAAGTAAGATACAGAAATAGCAACAGGTAAGAAATGTGCAGTTCAAACATTTTGAGCCTGAAAGCAAAATCCTGCAAAAGCAAACAGAGCCTTGTGTGTTTTAGTGAAGTGAAATGTTTTGCTTATCTCAGTTCTACCTTTGTGCCAATAAATCACTTGGAATGAAAAAGAACAAAACCCTTTTCTCTCACCCAGGCCGAATTCGACTGGTTGAGCTGGTTGAGCATGACGACTGCTGTGCACCCGTAATCGAAGACCAGCCTCCAAAAATCCGCTGTGGTGCCCGGCAAAGGGTGAGGGGTCACGATGAAGGCAGCCTGCCGATGGAAGCTGTCAGCAAGAGCTGCATTGATGTAATTGTTACTCTCCCCCTCTGTGGTGACCAAGAAGGCCAGGGCGCGATCTGGTGGCAGGACGTCCATGCTGCGGTTCTTCTCTCGGTTTCTGGGCAACAGAGCGATGCTGCACTCTTCCACGTCCAGGTGGGGAGTCACAGAGTTCAGCGTCTACAAATGGAAATGTTAAAGATGGGAGCTGAGCATAAAAGGAAATCAAAGGAGCATTTTAGAAGTGATCCATGTGAGATGCAACAGGAATCGAGGAGTGAGTCAGACGGGAGGAGTGAAAACAAGGACACAGAGTGCAAAAACCAAATGTTAACCAAAATGTGCATTTCAAAGGCTCACACAATTTAGCACTCATGTCTGATCCCTTTACATCACTTTTACTTTTATTTACCAAAGAAGCAATCATTTACTGCTTTCGAATAAAACAAGCTAACAGTGGGGAAAATCCAAGTCTGACAAAACTCTTTTACAGATATAAGGTGTGAGTCTATTTTAAAAAAAAACTTATTAAAATATAGTCTTGACCAACACCCACAAATCTTCCAAAAAATCTTGTCAATAAGTGGCAGTTTCATTGTTTTAAGGCGGGATGGGTATATATTTACGATTGCTGTAGTGAATCTTACAGAGAAATTATAAATTCATACATTTATCCATGAAATACAATAAAAGAAATGTAAAACTTGTTAGACGTTGGGAAATTGAACATTTTGAAAGCTTGAAATATATTTTCTGCTAAAAGTAAAAGGAGAGTTTGAATGATCTGAACACTGCCTTGACTTATTTTTATTCACACAAATATCGGTATTACTGCAAATATCTAATAGAATAATGGATGAGCTGGGCAAACTGACTTTCTAAAGATAAACATGATGATGTTAGAGAAGAAAAATTACAAAGGCTTTGCTGCAAACCAGTTCTCAGTGATGAACTCTCTCTCTCATTTGTTTCTAATTACTTTAGACAAAGTGAGAAAATATTTGGATCATTAATGCACAGCATCAATAATAGATCTATGAGCTGCTGATCTCGGTACTATTTGCAGTCTGAGGGGCAGAGCACACTGGGTGGTGAGCAGGCTTTTAAAGTCAACGCCAGACAGATGAGCGCTCAAGATCAAAGAGAGAGACATTAACATTTTCCCTCATGAAGAAGGAACAATTTGTAATCAGAGTGCTGCACCACCTACAGTGACATTCCTTAATCATAAACAATCCATCCATCAACGCTCCAGCGGCGCGCATACTGTATGGGAATAGAACAAAATGAAATTAAAGATGGAGCATAATCCTGTTCCTGTAGTGCTTTGAAATGCTAAACGTGGAATCGTGGGTTGAGCACCACAGCAGACGGAGGTGGCTGAGGTGGGCAGGACATGTGGGAACACAGCTGGCTCGCCACATTCTTAATCAACATCTAATAAAATGTTCTGTAAGTGTGTTCCTGTAAACTGGGGGAGGATCTTGATGTCAGTCACATGAAATTAAAAGTGAAATGAACACCTTTTTAACACAAATACACACACATCCAATAAGTCTTTTGCCCTCTACTGATGTCAAAATCCGTCATAAAGCACATATTTACAGAAAATTAATTACGCAACTCAGTTGGGTTGCATTAAAACCTTCAGGGTAAACATCAATCTCACCTGAAACTCCTCCCTCAGCGGAGAGGAGTTGCTCTGAGAATCCACCCGCAGCATCTCTTTGTATGTAACCGCAAACTCGTTCACCAAGATGGCCGTCTCTCCACACAGACAGGCCTCTAAAATGGCATCATGGATAAAAATGTACTGCTCCTGAAATGACAAGAGGTCAAGCAATTTGTTGCTGTTCATTGCATGTGCACAGGAGTTATTTCAGAAAACGCATCAGGGTTGCACTGAAGTGATAGTAAAAAGCTGAACAAGAGGAGAAACTAAGCAACATGGCACTTGGCAAAAGTATTTTCTTTCTCAGGGCTGGATCCAAACTCATTCCCCTTCTTTGAAGGTTTTATGTTTTTTTGTTGTGAAAAGATGTCAAACCGATGCTAACACTTCACCAATGCACACCGCTTTGTGCTGCTGCAGCATAAAAACCTCAATCATTTATAAATTTGCCTCGCAACCGCCACAGCCAAGGCATGCGTGTACAGACATATTCAACAAGTTAAATTATGCTTTCCAAAGAGCATCGTTTGTCATATTAAAAGTGCCTTTTTTCAAATTAACAACCTTTAGCCAGTTATGAAACATGCTTTTTGTTGAGACTGCATTTCTTTATTAAAATCAGTTTGTTTTTATTGATCTGAGGTAATATTTTAATCTTAAATATATTTTAGCTGGAAGCAGAAGATCATCATAAATAACAGAAAGAGATGCTTGAAAACACATGCTGGTGTGTAATTAATCTATATAATGCCACTTAGTTACCTGAGTTAGTGAAATAAAGGAACGTTTTACCAATATCTCAGGTTTTTGAATAGGACTGTATATCAGTGACACCTATTGGTGCAAATTCAATAAATACCAACTATCATACTGAAAGATCTTTGTTGGCACTGTTATCAGAATAAATTACATCTAATTTGCCATGTCATTATCTAAATTTATGTCTTTATATTCAAATAATAAGCTCTGTTTAGTTTAACGTTGAGTTTACACAAAATAAAGCAAATAGTTGTTCGATAGATAATTTTCTGATATAAGGAATAAATCTAAAGAAAATCAACCAGTAAGTGGTCTAAGTTTGTGGTTTGAACATAAAGTGTAAAAAAGTATTGCGTGTTTGAATAAACACTCAAACAACACGAAGTGATTTTTAATAAACTTTGCCTTAATGCTAGTGTTGCTTGTAGTGGTATGTAAACAAAATATGCAGAGGGAATTTATGGTCATACTGAAATACAACCATGTCAATGTTGTATTCACATTGCAAGGGACAACTATTTAATTTCCTGAACCATCCAGAAGACAGCTCATATACCCACACACTGCACAGTGACAGACTGCTTATTTCATTTAAAAATATGGCAATGACCTTTATACAAGTAGCAGAATGGGACTCTATGAATGTCATCCAACTGTACTAATAGAAGGTTTTTTATCAATATGTCCAGCCTTGTGAGCCGCTGAATATGCAGAAAGGATGCACATTAAAATACAAGATGGGTAACTCAGTCTGAATGTGAAGAGGTCTTCCCTCGCTGCACATTTGTCCTGACCTCTGTCTGGATCATGTTGATGCGTCGCGAGCAGAGGGTTTTCACACAGTTGTAGATATCCACCACACCTTCACACTCTGCCATGTCCAACATGACATCCAGCACAATGTAGCAGCCGGTGCGTCCTGCCCCCGCGCTGAAAGACAAAGGCCAGCGTTAGCTGAGAAATCCTTGCAGTCTACTGCGTTAATAACTAGCTCAACTTTAGGAAAAAAGCTACTGAATTTCTTGAAGATACTGTTAGACTTCTAGAAATAAAAAAAATAATTGACTTTTTCAGTCAGAAATATCCTGTCAGGAGAGTTGATGAAAAAGTAATAAATGCATCTGTTACTTCAAGGCTGGACTCATGTAAGTGTTTACAATGAGGAAGTCTACAAACTGCAGTTTAACGCCTTCAACTGACCCAAAACGCCGCAGTAAGAGTTCTGATGAAATTAAATTTAATCAAAAATCAGATTTTATTTCTCCTGATTTACCTTCCCTTCATTTGCTCCCTGTTAAATCCATATTAAACTTCTTCCATATAAAGCCTTTGGATGATCTGATTGGTCCAGATGTTCCTAACAGCACTTTGCTCTCAGACTGTAGCTTTCCTGATGGTTCTTAAGAGTTTCAAAAAGTAAAATGTGAAGCAGATCCTTCAGTTCTCAGGGTCCAGCTTTCAGTTTTAGTCTCTCTCAGACACTTCTTTTGTTCCACAAGTATTTGCATTATTTGCAGTAATTTCTCCTGAAAAAAGCTACATCTGGCCTGGCACTCTCTTTAGCTGTGCCAGGCCAGATATCTCCCTCCTGCCTTCCTGGAGGGAGATATCAGCTGAGCTGCCATCAACAAAACATTCTCCTTCTCCTGCCATTAACTTTTTACTTTTCTTTAATTTAGAAAGTACTCCTACATCAAATGTTCTTTTCTTTCTATTGTATCTCTGCTCTGTCTTCTCAAACCCTTAGTTAGACAAGACAAGATTGCCACTTGTAGTTCTGCAGGAGGTTTTTCCTGCTAAAGGGGATATTTTTCTATCCACTGTCACTACATGCATACTCAGAAATAATTAGAAATTGTTGATAAGAGAAATTGCTGTAAAGACGGCATAATCCAAGCGACTCTCCATTGTTGCTATGTGGTGAATGAATGCTGAAAGTCAGTGACTCAAAGCATCTACTCCTTCAAGTAGTTTAGAAGCTAAAACAGTAAGCTGTATTTTCATTATTTCTGTAAATAACTAATTCTATTTTCCACTCCAAAAAAATCTAAGCTAGCCGCATTGTTGCACACTTACATAAATAGCCACCTAATCAACAGCAGAAAGGTTTTATTTTCTTTCATGTGAAATGTATCGTCATGAGGTCTTTATGTATCATTTGAAGCATGCATAGGAACAATATCCAAAGTATCTGCGTTCCAGCTTATGCATGTGTGGGAAAAATGGCTACAAAAGAGGAAATCATGTACTGAAGCACCAGAGGTTACTTACCAGGTAAAATGCTATTCTGCTGGGGCCGAATGATTGCATCGCATCTCGTAGCAATGTTGGTTATTTGCAGGCTAAAGTACAGTAAATGCCCATAATACTGCTCAAGTGACTTTTTGTGGAAGAACCAGTGTATAAAATCGACTGATTTGACTCTGTGGCTGTGCTGTGCTTAAAAGTAAATACATACGGAATATTATTTTTTTCTCATCTTAGTCTGTTGGAACGTCTAGAGCCCCGATATGGATCTTTACGACTGTGGCTTCAAAAAGGAGAAATAAAGGGCTGCATTGTAGGTTATTTGTAGTTGCATAATTTACCTTATTCACTAAAAATATTATTGTGTTCTTAATAAATAATTTTTGGATAAAAAAAAATAAAGTTATGGATCCAAGGTCTTTGACTCTTTGATGAAATATGTCTGACTGGTTAGGTGAGCCTGAGCCAGCTCAGTCCAAACAACCGCAGAGTTGTTAGCAGAGGAGGTGGATGAAAGTAGGTTATTTGTAAATTATAATCTGCCATGGACAGCACATCTCATCTGCTTTGCACGACACTCTGGGGGCCCTCAGCAGCACTTTAAGCGTAGCATGTCCGCACCCACAAAACAGGAATAAATACTAGTTCAGGTCCTTTCTTTTTAACTGCAGCCAGGCTCATTAGCAGCAGCAGCCTTTGTAGCAAAAATTGGTATTTGTCCTTTTATGTACCATCAACTGCCTTATTTGCTTCATTCTATATTTTTGAAGCTGCAAAATAATCTCTGGATCTGGAATTGTACTTATATATCTACATATATTTTATTTTACTCACTCTTTAATTGTTAGTAATGATTTTAAGCTTAACAAATAATTCTCAGAGATAATCTATCCTGGTATCCTGTTGGACTGTTTGATAAGCATGTGAAGCTATTAAGTTACAAAAGAAAATGGGGACACCTGTAGACAAATTAGATATCAACCATTTGATGATGAAAATACTTTCAATGTATTTTCAGATGAAAATACATTTCTCACTTATTTTCCTCTGTTCTTTCAACCTCTGTGTCACAAGCAGCACCCAAAGTAATCAAGCTACTAAGGGTGATAAACAATCAGGCTATTATGATCTTGTACAGGAAGCCTGTTAGATCAACTATATATTAAAAAAAATTCCCTTCTCACCCACCGGGGGTGGTTCTTATCCTCTGAGCTCGGGTCCTCTACCAGAGGCCTGGGAGCTTGAGGGTTCTGCGCAGTATCTTTGCTGTGCCTAGAACTGCACATTTCTGGACTGAGATGTCTGATGTTGTTCCTGGGATTTGTTGTAGCCACTGCTCCAGTTTGGGGCCCCGAGGGCCCCGATGACCACAGGCACCACTGTGGTCTTCACCTTCCAGGCCCTCTCCAGTTCCTCCCTGAGGCCCTGGTATTTCTCCAGTTTCTCCTGCTCCTTTTTCCTGATGTTGCAGTCACTCGGTATTGCTACATCCACCACAACGGCTTTCCTCTGGTGTTTTTCCACTACGACAATGTCCGGTTGGTTCGACCTTACCATTTTGTCTGTCTGGATCTGGAAGTCCCACAGGATCTTAGCTCAGCCATTCTCCACCACCTTTGGGGGTGTCCCCACTTTGATCTCGGGGCTTCCAGTCCATATTCTGCACAGATGTTTCTGTACACTATGCCTGCCACTTGGTTATGTCGTTCCATGTACTCTTTCCCTGCCAGTATCTTGCACCCTGTTGTTATGTGCTGGACTGTCTCAGGGGCCTCCTTGCACAACCTACACCTTGGGTCTTGTCTGGTGTGGTAGATCTGGGCCTCTATTGCTCTGGTGTTTATGGCCTGTTCCTGGGCGGCCAGGATGAGGGCCTCTGTGCTGTCCTTGAGTCCATCTTTTTCCAGCCATTGGTAGGACTTTCTGATATCAGCCACTTCAGTTATTTGCCGGTGGTACATCCCATGTAGGGGTTTGTCCTCCCATGATGGTACCTCCAGCACCTCAACTTCTGTTCCCCATTGTCTGAGACATTCACTGAGCAGGTTGTCTGTTGAGGCTTTGTCCCTGATGTATCTATGGATCTTGTATGTTTCATCTTGGACAGTGGTTCTCACACTCACTAGTCCTCTGCCTCCTTCCTTGCGGCTCGTGTACAGTATCAGGATGCTGGATTTGGGGTGGAACCCTCCATCCATTGTTAGTAATTTTCGTGTCTTAACATATGTGGCCTGTATCTCCTCCTTTGGCCAGCTAATTATTCCTGCAGGGTATCTGATTACTGGCAAGGCGTAGCTGTTTATTGCCTGGATCTTGTTCTTGCCATTGAGCTGGCTTCTCAGGACTTGCCTTATTCGTTGGAATAAGGCAAGCTGACAGGATAGGGAAAGGGAGGCAATGCACAGTGGCTGATCTCTCTACGAGACGACCATAGCAATCTCCCTGAGCAAGCCCCGGTAACCATCACTGTGGCAGATGTCCAAGAAAAAAAAAAAAAAAAAAATATATATATATATATATATATATATATATATATATATATATATATATATATATATATATATATATATATATATATATATATATATAACCTGTTCAGAAACAGTATATGATGAAACATGTTTCCAAATGTTATAAGGTAAGACGACACAGGTGCTTATTGACCTTTGTTTCCACTCTGGGTTTCCGTTTCATTAAAACAGAGCATCTGGTGGGAATTGTAAAGTGACTTTACGTAAAAAGTTTCAGTGACAAATAATGTGTGAGGGTGGGGCAGCATGATATTGGAAAAAAAAAATCTGATATGTCATAATGTTTGTGAATGCTGCAACAACATGACTTGTGACAAACAAATAAGTTAACAGTATTAATGCCTTCACACTTTGGGTTCATGGCGAGTTTAAACCTTAAAAAATGAATTGTGTATCCAGCTACTGGAAAATAAAATCACTATTTCCACCTCATCCACACCAGCTGCTGAGGCACCGAAGAAATAGCTTAATGATTTTACCACCTTACCCCCCTCTTTACCCTGTAAAAGATTTTTATGTGCTGCAATAAACAACTACTGTACCCAAATATATACCAGACACAGAAAGGATGAATATCCTAAAGTAATTAGCTAACATTTATTGCACTTCAGGCAGTTTCTCTGCATATTTATTTTGGATACAATTATCCTAACTATAAAGTTGTGATATATTGTCCTGCCTTGCACAAGACCACAAAAAGTGGGATTCCTGAACTGCAAACTCAAAATTAGACATCATCTTAAAGTACAAATACGGAGAAATAGCAAGGAGATTGTCATTTAAACCATCACCTTTTATTCTTTAATTTGATGGAGTCATCTGTGATTGTGTTTTGAATTGTTGGATGCTTGTACATTGTTTTGTTTATCTCAAACCAACCCAAACTATGAGAGCAGGCATAAAAGAAAATGTTGAAGTGTGGGTTGTTTGTGAAACTTGAATACTACTAAACTGGAGATTTAAATTAACACTGTCTAATATCTGGAGACATGGGATCGTACGTGCCTATGTATGTGTTCACATAATGTATTTAGTTTATACATTTTCCTTTTTCTCTCCCTTCTTCCACATGTTGATTCACCTCTTGCACATCTAAGCACTCACATTTAACTACCAAACTAAGGCCTAGCCCAAATTTAATTTAAACATTTTTCAACCAAGACCTGGAAAAAGGCAGCAAAAAGCACAAAATGTGTTTGGTAAATTGGAGAATCAGGAAAGAGAAAGCCATAGAAGGCTTTGAAAACAGCTTAAAAGTTAAAAGAGCTGGATTGAATGAGTCTTTTACTGCCATTATCAAGATAAAGATAATTAACATGATAAATCTAAAATTAGACCTACCATATGAAAATACAGGTGTTATCTGGGAGTGATGTGTGCATTTAAATGTACTGGGAGGGGCACCGCCACCCTACCTGCAGTGGACCACCACGGGGCCAGCATCAGGAGGCGTGGAGGCTTTCACCCTGCGTATAAAAGCCAACAGTCCAGTGGCGTGGTAGGGCACGCCATGTTCAGGCCAGGATGTAAAGTGGAACTGACGGACCTCATGCTTGGTTGAGTATCCTCTCTGTCAACAGGAAAAGAGTAATGTTTAGTAGAGAATAGCTAGTCCCCCATTTTACATCATCACTCCATTCAATCAGAGGAATGTACAGATTTTACTAAGCTTCATGGAAACTGTAGAAGTTACAACAAAAGTATTGCTAAACTCTAGACCTAACGACATCAGACGGTGGTCTACACTCTGATTCACTTGTAGTCTAGAAAATAAAATACGCTCATTGTAGCATAGCCTTGTTGGTCAGACAGTATGCAGGTATAAAGAAGCAACAAGAAAGAGATTTTTCTTTTACATTTCCATTTTTCTTACTGCCTTTAAACTAAACACGACAGTAAAGAGGGGCAGAAGAGTCATCAGTGTCCATTTCTTTATAAATTTGTCCTTGTTGCTTACATACTCATTGTCCAGCATCCCATTGATCATGTTCTGCAACTAAGATTGGTTTTAGTTTTATAAATAATTTTAGTCTAAGATAAGCAATCATTTAAGTAAAACTGTAAAATAATAATAATAATAATAATAATTTTAAAAACAGGCTAAAGCTTCACATTTATTCTACTGAGGTAATTTCATATTAACACAACTCTTGTTTCCTAAATCTTTAGATTAAAGGAAATGTTAATATTAACCTCATACAAACAGATTCCAGAGGTTGAGGGACACTTACAAGGATGAAGCAGAACTACATGAAAGATAGTCTTCCTCGTAAAAGTAAAAAAAACATTGCGCCCAGTATGAACAGCCATGAGAACATCTACCATCAGACAGGGAGTGGGAGGACACACTGTCAACTCGAACATTTTGCGTTCTGTTATTCATTTCGTTTTACATGCCTATTAGGTATCTTCCCCAACTCTGCGACATGTTATAATATAGATAATAGACATGCTCCCATCGGTTTGGGAATTTTAGGCTTCCATATTAGCAGGGTTTTTATGTGTTTACCACAAATATTCAAATATAGCAATATTTCTCGTTGATGGTTACACCTCTGCATCCGAGTTTACCTTTCGGATGTTGAGGGTCTCTGCGGTTTTCTCCCGTCAGACGGTAATTTCGTCCTTTGTTCAGAGATGACAAATTGAAGCAAATGTTCTTTTCTCTTTTTTTTTTTTTTGAAAACATAAACCCCAAAAAACTCAAAGAGCTTTGAAAAAAAAAACTGTCACCTGTTTTCAAATTCATCCTGATTTAAATAAGCATGCGTGTGTGCCCAAGTGAGAGCGAATGTGACGGTGTGATGATAATCCTGTTTTTGTGCCACAATCTTTCCAGCCTCACTCTGAGCCTTTCCAATGAGAGATCTCCCCTGGAGATTGACAGGATGGAGGCCGTCAGGGGCACCGCACTGTAGCAGCGATGATGGAAACACGCCGGGGGTAGGCGCATAGCTGCTGGTGTTAATTCCTCTCAGATTAAAATGTGGACCTCACATCCATCAGCACAAAGTCCTGTCAAGCATCTAATCCCTTCTATTCATGTTCTACCTTTAATTTTACTTTTTTCTCTGCTGGGTAACATGGGAAACTTGTTGTGGGTGCAGCTACTGTGAAATTCAATAAAGAGCACGAGATTTTGCCATCAAAAAACTGCAAGGGACATTATGACAAAAACAAAACGACAGCATTATGGAAAATAAGCTGGACATTAACTCACCCGCTCCAAGGCAAAAGTGCGAACTGTGTACTCAGCCAGAGTTTCAGTCTTAAGGAGAGTGATTTTGATGTCCCCATACATCTCGCTGTCATCAGGCCAGTATTTACAGCACTTCACCTGTTTACAAAAAGCAATGCAACATTTCAGACCTTGATCCAACTGTAAAAAATTTTAAATATGAATCCTTTTTTCATATATTTTGTCCTAAAATCTTTAAAAAAAAACCTCAAAAAACAAAAAACAAAAAAACCCACTGTTTAAAATATCCTGACACTTTTGTGTTAGGATATTTATAGAAACAGAAAAATGCACATATTTACTTAATATTACCTACCGTGTAGTGCTAAGGTTGGGTCTTACGAATGTATTTCATGGTTTTTTGACCAGATTTAACAAAATATGTATAAGCAGAAAATGTAGTTCCTCATAGTTACCCGTGAAATGCTGCACTACTTATTTGTCTGCCCATGTTTTATCTTGCAAGGCAAAGAGGGAAAAAACCAAAATAACAACATAAAAATGTGCATCATTTTATGTTAACATCACCCAACACAATGGGGGTATTTTTTTTTTCGCATACAATGAAAATGGAGGTATTGTTTGGATTCAGCCACACAGACCACTTGTCATTTCTTGATTGTTTCTGGCGAGGTAAAGATGGAGAACCAAATTGCATGAGGGGTTCTGCTGGAAAAATGGTGTCATTTTAACCATCTGCTGAGGTGATATGTTTCCTTTGCTCTGCCTAATAAAGATGAGGCACTTTAGGATGAGTTCATGGTGCATGTGAGGTGAAACATAATAGTCCTGCATCAATATGCCCTCCACATACAAGGACAGACATGCTGTCACACACATTTTATTTTACACTTTTTAGAAATCTGCACAGAAACAGATGTATTAAGTGCAAATCTTTTTCTCTTGTTAGTACAGAAATCCTGTTTTCCCC
Organism: Poeciliopsis retropinna; assembly: GCA_010277075.1. Classification (NCBI taxonomy): domain Eukaryota; kingdom Metazoa; phylum Chordata; class Actinopteri; order Cyprinodontiformes; family Poeciliidae; genus Poeciliopsis; species Poeciliopsis retropinna. The sequence continues at coordinate 17,063,838 of VMRM01000007.1, read as the reverse complement.
ATCCTGTCTGTAATACATATTTTCCACTTTAGATCCGGCACCCTTCGGCCCAGCCCTATTTTATTCCGGCCCTGGAACAGTTTTGTGTTTGGTTGGGCTGTTCATCTCCCTCTGTACGCAATTGACAGTGAGGAAGCTGAGAAAAAGAATAACCTCAGCTTTGCCTTTAACTACAAAAAGTGTTTTCTACCATCTCCAATCCAAAGAAAGGCAATTCTGCTGTGTATCTTCATAGACTAACCAGATGAGCAATAGTGTCATGGAGTCATTAGCAACACAGTTGTCCAGAAACAATTTTAATACAGATTTTATTACTAAAAATGACAAAAACAAGATTGTTTTTAATGTCACTTCTATTTAAATACAAGTGACATTACAGTTCAAATAAAAACCATCACTTGACTGTTTCTTACAGTTAACCTTACATTAAGCTTTTAGGACATATCATGATTCATAAATGAACAGCATGTTTAACAGCTTGATCTACAGCTGAAAAAAAGAAGGCAAATTAGCATAATATATAACAGCTTTTAGCATTCTGCGAGGCATATGCCCATCAGAGACATAAAAGCTTCTTATTTAGACACCAAACAGTTCCCTTTTAATGGTTTCAGTACTTCTCTGAACAGTGACAGAAGGGGGATAAGAGGAGAGTGCATATAGCATACCCTGCCAACCTCCACCAGCTTAGTGATCATGACGATGCTGAAGCAGTTTTCCTGCCACACCATCCTCCAGAAATCATACAGCGTCTCCTGCTTTGGTCCTAGAGGGAAGAGGGAAGGAATAACAAAAAGAGACACAAAATAAGTTGATAATACAAGCCTGTCTTGTCAACTTTAGATGTCTTGCAAGTTGTGAGTTTGTGCCTAAGAGTGACCCAAGTGGCCTGTTCTGGATGACAGAGTTCTGCCTCTTAAAATTATGCCATAAATAATGTTTTTGGTCATTTCAAGCAGGCAGAAGGAAACAGGGTAACGGGTGAGTAAAGCAACAGCAGTGGCTGATGATGGAAGTCCGGCAGACCAAAAGTCATTCACTGTCATCAAAGGAGCAGACATTTAGGGAGCAATGCACAGCATGGAGACTGGAAAAGAAACACTGAAAGAGACAAAAGCGAAGCTGAAATCATTTCTTTCTCTTGCAAGTTTTATCTGCTTCTCTGAGTCTACCAGGAGGGGGTTGCTGGGGGAAGATAAGGAGATGAGCAGATCCTCCCAGACCTCTGAATGGGAGCTGCATAGAAAGCAACAATCCACAGGGTTCAAAACCAGCAGAGAAAAGTTTGTCAACACTTTCCCACCAAATGACTCCCATATAGGCGTAGTTCTATATTTGGTTAGCAAATGTTACACTGGGAATTTGTTGCACAATAAGGAACATATCACAGCTGAAATACAGGGTTTCAATAAAGCATTGATACTACTTTAGCTTTTTATTCAAATTTTCATTAAGACACAAGCATAATTGTGAAGTCAAGGGAAGATAAACTATGCTTTCAAAATATCTTCCAAATAAAATCCTCTAAGAAGTGTTGTGAAGTGTTATGTTGGCAGTTTTCCGTGCCTCGACTATGGATATCTGTAGCTCTTCCAGAATAAACACGGCCGTCTCGGCTGCTTCTCCGATTCCGTCCTTGCCTGCCTTACTAGTTAAAGTTAATGGCCACATCATGCAAAGTTAGCAGCAGAGCCGTCCTCTTTTTTATTCTTAGATAATTTATTGTACAGAGGTATGAGAGATTGTAAAAGTTTGGAGAGTTGTTCCAAAATCTAACCTTATTTAAAACGTCTTGGCCTTCATGATCATTTTTGTTCTTTAATGTTTTCCAAACAAATCTCTGAAGCCTTGAGAGACAAGCTGGATTTACATTAATATTAAATTAGACACAGTTCAATTTTCAAAAATAATTAAATGACTTCCATTATTTGCACTGGATTTTATTTATGTGTACATAACTAAAGAGATTTGGAGAGAAATTCTCACTCTTTAGATTTTAATTTGTGAAAACTGCACAATTTTCCTTCCATTGCATAACTACGCAGCAATTTGTGTTGGTTATTCACATAACCTTCCACTAAAATTCACATTTTCAATTGTAATGTTACAACTTGTCTTCCATAGGGAGGCTAAAATCTAAGGATGTAGAAAAGCATTTAATCTAGTTTGTCTTTGGATTATGTCTTTATTGCTTTTGTTCTGCGGAAACTGTGTGGATGAAATGAATCCTGGGGTAGAATATAATCAAACTGCTGAACCACAATAATGATTTAAAAGAAAAAAAAAAACTATTCACCATTACTGAATCCACACACGCATACATCCACAGAAATATATACTCTAGCCTTGTGGGAATACTCACCCTGAGTGGCGATGAAGTGGTTGGATCGATGGTAGCCCTGAAAGAGAGAAGAAAGATGACATGCTGAGTAAGCCATCTGAGCCTGAGGCACAGCTGTAAGGGCGGGGGTATGTGTCTGTCTTTCCCCTTTTCTTCCTGCCCTTCTTCCCTCTTCTCCCCTCCTTTGAAAATGACCCCTTCTGCAACGAGCTTACTTTATAATTATCTACCATTTCTACTGATGAATCCAGATGATGTTGCTCTCAGCAAGTACACAAAACGTTTGAAGTTTGGGCATCTTAAAAAAGTAGGAGTCCTGGGACATCTTAGAAAAAAAGAGCGGTAAGTGAATGAACAATGACTGAATCCCTGCAGCTATTCACTGGAGACATAAAACAAGGACCTCAAACTTTTTTTTAGTTTAGATGCCTAATTTACCAAAGAATGTCCTCCATGACACAGTATGCTACAAAAAGGAGGGAAAAAAAAAAATTAAACGAAGGTTCACTGTGTTTTCCATCTGGGCTGCTGAATTTACCAAGAGCAAGTTGACTTATGTACAAATAAATTCCCCCAATGTGATAGGGCAATCTCGTGCAACAGTGCAATAATAGCAACTAGAACCTTCTTCAAAAGTGAAATTAATCATAAGCCTCAAAACAGTCTGCAAAACTTTATAAGAAAAGAAGCAATATCCTTTGATGTAGATAATAGATGTTTTCACACAGCGTACATGGAGTGAATATGAATGAACAATGACTTGTCACCTCTACAGCCTTGAGCCAAACAAACATGACAAAGACCACATGAATTATAAACACTTGGAGGAAGCACAAACTGTTCAAAGACATTCCTGTTGAAAAACAAATGCACAGGTAAGCTAACCTCTGCGATTCTATGAACATGTCGTCAAGAAAACCACTTTGATGCTGTGGTTGATTAAGAGGAGCAGCTGAAGGGATAATTGATGCTGCAATTACACGACTATCATGAGTCTGCAGAGTGAAGAGGGCGGGTCAAAAATAATCGGCATGAACTCCAGCTCGAGCCCAGCAGCTCTCATCAAGTCCGCCTCGTGCAGCAGTCCATGCAGATAACACTTTTTTTTTTTTCATCTTTTTGCAGAGGGCATTCTCCTAAAATATCAAGTCTGTCCATGTTGCTGATGTATTGCGGCTCCGAATCGCATCTGGACGTTTAAACTGAGGGAAATGTTTAAAATGGAGATGGATGATTGTTGCTGCAAGGCCCGCTATCCACAATTCCTCAGGCTGTGGCCAAACTTGATCATCGGGAATACAACCACTCCTCTTCTTCAGACAGTTGCCATAGTAACTAAACTTCCTGATTCTTGGCCACTTAAAAAAAAAAAAAAAAAAAAAAACAACTAACAAAGACAGCAGGGTCCTCTATCCAGAGAGGACACATCTCCTTGTGTTCATTTTAAATCCTTAACTAAAAAGGGTTGTTTTTTTTGTTGTTTTTGATCAAATGTGCACCTGAAACACTCCGACCTTCGAGCACTTGTGGATAGAGGACAGCTGAAAGCGAGCAGAGAGGGGACAGGAGAAATAAAGTGATGGGAGGCAGAAGTATGAGCAGTGAAGTACTTACTTCCCTGTTAATCCGAATCTACAGGGTCCGAGGTCGAGGAGGTGGGATGGGGAGTAGAAAAAGAAGACACACAGGCTAGTTAATGAAAGAAGCTTAGGATTTACAGACATGTGGGAGGTCTGTGAGTATGCAGAGATGTTTGAGCAAAAAGCAGGACTAAATTTTACATTAACACACATACATAGTGTTTATCAACGACATTAAATTATGGGGGTTTAATGACGTCTACTCTAATAGGTGCTTATTTAAGGTAAGATTTGTGAAATTTATTCATTTATTTGTTTGTTTTGCTGTTAAATGACATCAAGGATTGTTTCTGAATTGTGTTTCTCACTTACAATAGGCTGATAAATGTAGTTATAAGAAAAAACATTAAATTGTTAAAAATCAATCCAATCGATTGCAATCAGATTCGGATTTATAGATGCACCAACAAGTCAGCTGGAGACTGAAACAGCCAGATTTTCAGATTGGTTGGAAAATCAATCAAAGACTGAAATGTAGATATCTTGACTATCTTAGGGATGCTTCAAAATAAGATCAGGGAAAATAGTTAAGAGGCATTTTAGTAGATATCTCGATTCTAAGGTTTTATTTGCATAAACATTCTAGTTTTCGAAACTCAGCTTGCCAATTCTTAGCTTAATAATATGTTAATAATAAGGAAAGAAAGAAAGAAAAGAAGAAAGAAAGAAAGAAAGAAAGAAAGAAAGAAAGAAAGAAAGAAAGAAAGAAAGAAAGAAAGAAAGAAAGAAAGAAGGAAAGGAGGAAACAAACAAACAAAGGAAGGAAGGAGAGGAGGAGAAAAGGAAGGAAGGAAAGAACAAATATACTTGTAAGCAGGAAGAGACACATTCAGTGGACAACAGGAAGGCTGAATGTATTATAAACATTTATTCTGCTTTATCCTTTGGATCTATTGGCTTCTGTAATAGAAAATGCTGGATTTATAAATGTTGAAAACCTTTTCGAAATCCAATAGTTAAAGGAAATACCTACTTTGTTGGGGACAACAATCACTGTGATTAGTGTATTTAGTTTTTTAAAATAATACTAATACCTTGTTTTAGTATCATGGTTATCATTGCATTTTGTAATTTTTTTTCATAATGTAAATAATAATGGGCGATAGAGACAGAAATGAGAATATGTTAAATGTTGGTAAATATGACTCAGAGTGAAATTTGAAAAAAAAAAATGTTATGAGGAGATCAGAGCTTTAAATACCACGTATCAAAAGCCAACAACAAAGCTATCATCAGTGCATTAAAACCAAATGCAGCCCCATGTAATCAGACTGATTCTGAAGCAACACATTTAAACTAAATATAATTACAATCAGTAAGTGAATAATGAAAAAAATACCAGTCACTAAAACAGCAAACTAAGGAAGAACATGGAATAAAATCTTGATTTCGTCTCATTCTGAGTAGGTAAACTAGTTTCTGGTAGATAGCAATCAAATTGTTCTTTCGGCATACGGTCATTTTAATGAGATACCCAGAGAAAGTACTGGAATGAGTTCTATCCATCTTGTCGAAGCAGAGAGCATTTTTCCTTTGATTTTGCTATGAAAAACGGATAACGTGGTAAAAGCTGTACAAAAACAATATCAAGGTAACAATACTGTAAAATCTAGGCGGTCATGACATTTTCACACAATATGACTGTCAATAATTTGGGCTGCAAAGATTTTTGAACCTATAAATAATTTAGTACCCAATACAAGGAATAACAATGCCACTGTCAGCATATAGCACTTGACAATGCCTTTAAAGTTCAAGTTTCAGGTCTTATTGTTAGAAGGCAGCAGGATACAACACTACTATGACACAACCTTTCTCCACAAGTGTTCATTTTTAGGAGCTTTACACTGCAGCTGATTAAAACTGGAGATTTTAAAAGAAAGAGAAACTGAGGTCAAAATTAGATATCACCCCTAAGCTCATATAGCAGTAGTATTTTCTGAAATGATGAAAAATGGTTGTATAAGAATAGTTATTCGAGCACAGTTTCAGGAACACCACATGCTATGAAGTCTATCTTCATCATAAAAACAATCAGCTCTACTTGTCACCTAAAACATGAACAACTATCGGACCTTTACAGGTACTGAAAATGCACACCTTGGAGATTTATTATGCTTTTGGCTTCATTGGCATATTTAAATGTTTCAGTTCATGAATGCATCTAAACATAGGTCAAAGATAACATGGGTAAATACAAAAAACGTTTTTAAGCTGTTAAATGAGAGAAGCTTTTCTAACCAACCTGATCTTAGTGAGTCATTTATATTGCGCTGGAGGAATTTTGACCCACTCTACCCTCTCGAAGCAGCATCTCAATCAAATTTAAGTGTATTGTTTCACTAGGTAGGCTACTTCACAGATAGCCAGATGTTTGTCTTCAAAATTTTTGATGAAAAGAATCATTTCTAGTCATTCAGCTACGGCAAAGGCCAACACACCACCACCACTATTCAACTGAAGGTATGAGTCCTTTTTCTCAAATGCTGTCTCAGTTTTATGCCAGCTGCAATAAGATGCACAATTTCTAAGAAGTTCCCCTTTTGTCCTGCTGGTCTACAAAATATTTGCATAAAATTTAGGGAAACTTCAAGTTTCATGCTAAATATGAGAACGACATTTGTGTTGTTTTTGATCAACACTGGTGGTAGCTTTGAATCTTTTTCGTTGAAAACAACTTTGGCCAGTTAATTTCTTGTTGAACCTTGAGAACTGACCTTAACTGAGGCAGATGAAGCCTGCAGGGCTTTTAAACTTTGCACTGGGTTCATGTGAGCCTCCTGGATGAGCTTTTGATGGGTTATGGACAAACTTTAGAAAGCCTGCTACCGGAAAAGTTTGCTACTGTTCCATGTTTTCGTTTTTTGTGGATGTTATCTAGCTTTGTCTATTTTCTGTCATTAAATTGCTTTAGATTGGGAATAGCCATGTTGCTTTTTTAACCTATTTTATACTGTCTTAATGGTCCTACTGGTTCTATCACATCTATCAATTATTCACAATCGATATCTGCACCACAATAATTAGTAATCATATTGTAATTGCATATTTCCTGATATTGTGAAGCCCTACACTAAACTGCGTAGACTGGTGTGACTATTATGTGAGCTTAAATGAATTTTAATCACGTAGGCTTATCGTGATTAGAAACCAGTATCTTGCAGCAACAATCAATAACTTCTGATTCTTTCACAGCAAGTAAATTCCTCCAAACTCAGAGGGCACCTTGTAACATTAACAGATGTTTAATACAAAAATATGGGTGCCACCCCACAAGAGTCCAAACTTCAACTTTCTTTAAATCTACTAAGAGCCCATCAGGTTTAGAGTTTGTGTTTATTTCTGCCTTCAAAATATAAATATGGTAACGTATTCTTAGTAAGCAAGATGTTTTAACAAAGGTGACTGAAATACAATGCTCAGGAAATTTAACCAATCAGATCTGCTAATCTGACCTCTGCTGGAAACAGAGTGGGCCGAGAATGAAAGCTGTCAGGGTTCCTGGGAAAGATCCCTGCACCTGAAATGTGCCTAAAGCAAACAATCAAACCTTACAGTAAGAAAACAGCGAGCTCGCACATTCCCCACTTAGTTCAAAAAGCACAAATGTCTTTCAGAAGAAATAAGAACTTTTCCATTTAACCTTCACTGAAATAATCAAAAGGTGTTCCTCTGTGGCTGAGGAGATAAATTCAGAGAACTGGGTCAGGGCAGTCGGAGAGTACCATGTCTGACGCTGAGACTGTAGTGGCTGCAGAGTGGTGTTTTTCTGCTAATGCCTGCACCTCTGCTCCCTAAACACTAATGGAAACCCTTGCAATAACTATAGCTGAAGCCAGGTTTTTAGCACCCTCTCATTGCGACAACCACTGCTGAAGCACGTCAGAGCTGACCTTTCTAGACAGTCAAATAACAAAGATGAAATACATGTTAAAACCAGTGTCAGGCAGTTTGATGATACAACTGGGCTGAAAAGGAGGAGCCCAAAAATCAGATTATCAAATCCAGATGTGTAGCCCACTATTTTGTTTTTATGAATGGCATTTTTCAAATAAATATCAGTTACAATCACTCCTGACAGAGATGGGATCTGCTAACCTCGTATCATCTGCAAACAGAAGTGGGAGTACAACAGCCTGCTTCAAGATCTCAGAGTGTCATATTTACTTTGCAGAATTCCCCATGAGAAGTGTTGAGAATAAATCTTGAGAGATAAAGAAACCACATCAGATTTCCTGGCTTCAATTGACAAAACTGAAATAAATGGCAACAACTGTGGATTATGATGGATATTTCACATGGGGAAGCAAACTACAGATTTCTACTTGCAGCAGCATATCTTTTACTTTCTGCATTCCTAATTAAATGTTCGATTAATGACAGATGGGGTTCTCCAAGACGTACCTTAAACTTTTTATGAATGAGAACACACATGAATAACATTAGGAAGACATGTATTTTATTCTGATTTTCCACATAAGACAGTTAAAAGGATCATCTCCTACTCCCTCAAACAGTGATTGAAAAACATCAGTGACGTCTATGTAATTTGAGAGATTTACACTGTGGGGTTTTACAGAAAGGCTCATCTCCTCTGCAGGAATTAAATGCATTGGTTCCTCTCTGTTTTAATAAAAATGATAGCAGAGGTGGCGAAGGTCAGGGATCTGCAGCAGCACCTGACAATGATGGCATCTGGCTCAACACTGCGGGGGCCGGATTGGATAGACTCTCTAAGGTGGAAGCGGGGCAGCAGAGTGGTGGCTTATGAGAGAGAGATGGACCACGATTTTTGCAGGATATGAGAGTGGAGGCTGAATAAATCTGAATCTCATACAGCAGGACAACAGGATTACACTTACATCAATATAGTTAGCGTTGATATAGTCCGAGTTTGGATCTCCCAGCAGAGGGTGGAGCTTCACTCTGTGCCGATCGTCTGGGTATACAGAGCAACAGAGACATTTTAAACAGAAAGAAGTCGCAACTATTTCTGTTTTTCCACTAAAATGTTTGTAATTACTTACATCCCAGCAAGGTGTCATGCCTCCCTTTGGTTTTGTCCTTCTTTTTGGTGCAGTCCCAGCCATCAAAGAAGCTCTGCATAGATATAAAGGCAAAACCTGTCAAGGTTTGTTAAAGAATATCAGTGAAAAACATAGAACAAAGAACAATGAAGGCCTTTTTGCCTCAAAATAATATTCTATTTAATGTATCACACACAAACCTGATGAAACACACTAAAGTTGTGGTCAAAAGTTCACAAAAAATTAAAAAATTTCAAGAGGCACTTTTGTAAGAAAGATATAGGTAAATAGAACCACAGTTTTAGGACAATGGTTTTATGCAAAATAAGGGATTCATAAAATCCTGTCAAAAGGGCCAGGAGCGTTAAATCAGATTTAAATGATAATTTTAGCTTCATTAGTGCTGATGGTATTTTCCATATTTTTTTAAAACAGTCACAGCAGATGTTCTCTGCTCTTTTTGCTCCCTTAATAAAATGACATGTTTCATCCAATGGACACCTAATTAGCCATCCATGCTGCAGGTGACATAAAACAACACCCAGTGGAAAGATTCTGGTGTGGATTGCTTTCTGTGGATGTTTCAAAAAAAGAGCAGATGATTCAGGTTCAGAAAAAGGCTTTATTCCACCAATACCAATCATACACCTATGTAGGCAATGTAAAACTTTGATTATTTTTCATATTTTCCTTCTGCAGAACCAGGATATCCTGGGATATTTTAAATAGGAATGTTGATCAAAGTCCAACAAAGGACTAAAGGATTTTCAAAAGATTTCTTTAGACACTATGGGTCCTGTTTGTCTCATTTTCTGTCATCACCTTAAGAAATCAGGAAACATGGGGAATCTAAATACAAGAGAAAAAATACCAGGCTTTAAAAACCTACCCACAGTAGGTTAACAGGATCTAGAGGTAAAAATGTTAAAAAATAAAATGTAAAAACTATTATGCATTTTACTGCTGAGAAGAATTATTTTTCAGCTTCGCTTCTACTGTAACCTAATGGTTATCTGTAGATGCTTTAGATAATAAGCTAATAGATAGACAAATGTAAACACCCTAATTAAGTCCAAGATAAAGGAACAGATGCAATAACATCGGAGAAAAGGGGAATTACTTTTCATTTTACTATCCAGTGCACTAAAGATGTGCAAAACAGATCAATTATACGCACAAAGTTTGGATGCTGAGTTTTTTTTTTTAAATATGTAAAAAAACAAAAAACTTTAAAAATCATGCAACTCATTGGAAATGAGTTGTATGAATGTTTTGGTGATTTGTGTTAAGGAGAGACAGCACAAAACCAATCTTTGTCGATTCTATGACAATAGTAGGTACTGTACAGAAAGTGAGACAAAAATCAGACAATCTGAAGGAAAAAGCTGATAGATTTTGAGAAAAAAAATGAGGAAATATTGCATAAAATCACTTTCAAGGGTTGAAAGAAAGCCTGACTGGTTCGAAGCAAAATTTAAGGGAATGAAAAATGATTGCAAACAGTGCATCCCGAAAGTATTCAAAGTGCTTCGGGGTATTCAACATGCTAATACCCCATTATGACAATGTGGAAAAAAGTTTTTTTCAAAATGTATTAAAAACAAAAATATCACATATACACTAGTGTTCACAGCCTTTGTTATGAAGGACTGAGAGGTTTCCACTGATCATCCCTAAGATGTTGCGACAACTTAAATTGAGGACTTGATTTAAGGAGACACACTTCTCTATTCAAGGTCCCACAGTTGACAGTGCAGGTCAGAGGTCAAACATCAAGCATGACATCAAAGGGATTGTCTGCAGACCTCGAAAACAAGGATGTCTTAAGGCACAAATCTTGGGAAGGACCCAAAAACATTTCTGCTGCTTTGAAGGTCCCAATGAGCTCAACAGCCTCCATTGTCCATAAATGGAAGAAGTTTGGAATCGGCAGGATTTTTCAGAGTTGGCTAGCTTTAAGCTGAACACAATTGGTGAAGAAGGACCTTAGTCACCATCAGGTGACCAAGAACCTGATGGTCATTCTGTAAAGCTTCAGCGTTCCTCTATGGAGAACGAAGACCCTTCCAGAAGGACAACAATCTCTGTAGCAATCCAACAATGTGTATGGTAGAATCGCCAGATGAAAGCCACTCCTTAATACAAGACACATGGCAGCCTGTCTAGAGTTCATTTGTCAGCAGAACAACAACCCAAAACACATGGCCAACATCTCTATGGCTCACTGTGTGAATGTCCTGGAGGGGCTGAGACTCTATTCAATCTGATGGACCGTGTCAAGAATGTCAAAGAATGGATGAAATTACCTGGTGGTAGATAAGCAAAGATCATGGCATTATATTTAAAAAGACTTCAGGCTGTAATTGCTACCAAATGTTTATCAACAAAGTATTAAAGCAAAGGCTGTGAATACCTTTTGTATTATTAATAAAACATTGTATTTATGAGTGAAATTTTAAGGGAAAAGTTCAAGTTAATACAATTTGGAATGAGGCTGGAACATAAGAAAATGTGGAAAAAGTGAAGAGCTGTGAATACTTTCCAGATGCACTATATACCCATCCATATGAGCCCAGTCCCTGTAGTTTTCTGAGACTATAGAGACATTTTTTACAAATTCTTCTCAAGTCTGAATGGGGAGCAGGGGATTACAATTCAGTTCTCCTCACAGACAGCCAAGAACCATCCAAATCCAGCCTGGGATTACATCCTCCTCCTCCTCCTCACTTTCTCCCTCCTCTTTCATGCCCTGCCTCTTTAGATGTTTCTTTCTGAATCTCTAAATTTATGTTCCCTCCCTTTTACTTCATGGCTTCCTTCCTTGTCCACCTCTCTCCTCTTGGCTTGCTTTTATTTTTGACAGAACATCTCTAAGCCCTCTTTTTCTCTCTTCCCACCTCTCTGACGCTTAGTTCCCAAGAGATGACAGAGAAATAGAGGAGGGTGGAAAATAGTGGAAAAACAGCAAAGGAATGACAGGCCTTTAAAAGCAAGAAAAAGAACACCAGGGGCGAGTTGATTAGATGACTTTACTACAGAGATCAGAAATGTAGAATGGTTGTGATCACACAAATGAGTCTGACTCTGCTCTGCTTTCTTTTAATTGAAACATGTTGAGGAATTTTTCAACTCCTGATTCGATCCAAAAAAAGAAAAGTCACACATTTTAGGTAATAATAAAAAAATAAAATGTGTTATGAGCTCTTGTTGTACTAAATAAGCACAGTTTTCAAGAAGTCACTGATATAACTACGCTGTGAATTGGATTTTAAATGAATCAATCAGTTCCCCAAACCAAAAGTGTTATATTGGTACTCGGGGTTCTGCTCAGCTGTTGTTTAGTTGAGGTTCCGGTGGGAATGTGAAAGCAGTCGTCACACATGCAATCCGCTTTACTAGCCCACAGTAAAATCTTGATCAATGTTTTTACAGAAAGCAGGTATTCCTCAGGGAAATAAAAACCTACGCCTGCAGTGTGAGTCTAATATAATAGTCCTCATCATTTTCCTTCATAATAGCGAGACACAATCCATCAAAACACACATTCTTAGCACAGAGAGGCTAAAAAATACAAAAGAGGTGTGTATTGATTTTTAGAGTGGAGTGTGTTTTGGCCATGAGGGACCATTTAATGAGTCTACAAGCAGAGTTCCAGAGGGAGACACCATGTATTGGAGACAAAAGATGTTTTCTTGTCTCTATGAATGCCACAGGCAGTGGGTGACAGAGATGGACTTCTCCCTAGGGTGCAAGCTAAACTCTCAGCCACAATTGTTTTCAGAGATCTGGGTTCACCATTGTGCTGCCTGGATAATACAGCTAGACGCCATTGCTGCTGTGAGGGGATGAATGAACTTTGTTCAATGACGGAAACTTTTTTTGTACTGACGGATCGATCAAGGATTAAATACCAACGGGCACGGGGTGCAATAAGTCTTCCAAAAATCTTAAAACAAAAGTGGTCAAACAGGCAAAAACTTTAGCACGTTTTGATTTAGACGATAGATGACACTGCTTCTGATTTTCAAAAGCAGCAAACCTGAGTGACGGATTTTGATTCTGTCAGTAAATGTCACAAAATGACACAATTCTGAGATTTGTAATTTTCATTACTATATTTGTGTGCTATTAAATAAACCTAACTTATTGTAGAAACATCCCAGCCCTAAAATAAATGTGTCACATCACAAATGAATGCATGAGAACTGTTCGACATCTGTTTTATTTCCAATACAAGAGCTGCATACACTTTATAAGTTGATCAGAACAATTTTCTGGCATGGATTCCACCTCTATCATTAACCCTCCTCTGAGGATGACGCTGGTATTAATTTTATGCACAAATAATCATATTTATGCCCTCAAATCACATTTTTATAGCAATCTTGTGAAGAATTTTTGCTAGGTAAAGATGTAAGTGTACATTGATCCCTATTTCTTTTCTATACATGGTTTACTTTGGTCAGGGAGGTGAAGTGTGATTCATATTAGTTTTCCTGTAATTGACAAAAGTCTCCCAAGCAATTACTTCTTAAAGCTAGTCATTATTATTATCAAAACAGTCTTAGACTTAACTTTGTAAGTTTTCTTTCATAAGAAAGAAAACTTACAAATCGTAAAGGACTAATCATAAAGGAAACAACTGAACTTCGAGGAACCTGCTTATAAACCCTAATGTGATTCATCTTTATACCTCTCACTATTGCAGTATTTTTCACATTAAAACATCTTGAGGCTGGAAAGAGCTTAAAGAAATGTCAGCAGGTCCCAACAAGTGACCTCCAAATGTCAATCCAATAGAATACATGTTCTATATTCTTATCACCTAAAAGATCAAATGAGCACCGTTGAGCTGAGCTTGGGAACAGTGAGATTAATACTGTGTGTGTTCCTTCTGGAAAAAAATCCTTAATGACCCTATTGCACTTCCATTGCACCACGTCTTACAAAGAGAGGTAAATACCAACATTGCTACTGGGAAGGAACACATCTCGTAACGCATTAGAGGTAAAAAAAAATTGAAAAGGGTTTTTTTTTTTTTTTTTTTTTTTCACAGTTTTCATCATTCTTCACCTTCCCAGTCTGTCCCTTCCTCTCTTTAGAACAATCTGTCTGCAGTAGACAGAGTCGACTCAGTAGGAGGAGGCAGAGACGTTTAACCTCATCAGGCCTCCTATCACAATAGAGGTCTTCTTCTGGTCTAAATGAGGAAGATCTATTCATCTGAACAGCAGTGGTGTCCTTCAGATGCCTTTTTGGCTGTGGTGATTAATTTCAGTGGCTTCAGATTATGTTTACTCTTCAGCCAGCGGTACTTGCGTCTATAAAATCTTCACTAAATCATCTTTATCTTTTAATTTTGCATCTTTCTCACGCAATATCTTTGGAACTGGTTCACTACCGCAAAATAGAGCCACCTGTATTTAACAGTGAAGACAACCCTTTGATTACGCGTTTAGAACTTACAGCATTTCGGATCAAAGTCAAACATATCTCCTGAAAGCTTCTTGGGGCTGAACTAGGAAATGTTCAGGATGCAATAGTTTCCTGTTATCAAAGACCTGAAAACTGTTCAGAAAACAAGGAAAAAAACTGCAGTTGCTTGAAATCTGAGAAGACAAAGGCAGTGGCTCATTTTCTAATGATATTCAAGGAGTGTAACTACCTACAACAACTGACAAACATCAAGACTGTATCTAAAAGGAGAGCAGATATTGTTTTGGAATGATTTGTCTATTAAAAATGGAGTGCTAAAACAACATTAGATGAGTGGTGCCACAGCTACCCAATAGGAAAGCGCAGAGGTCTTTACTGTACTAATCCTACTCCAAGGCTTAGCTTAGGGTCATTGATCTAAAAGGTTTTTGAAAACGGCTTTGTGCCAAAATTGATGATTCCATTCATGCTGCACCAGATGCGATCATTTCAGATGGTCAGGTCCAGTTTTTGTACCTGTTGCATAATCCACAACAACACAACTGTAAGACAGAAAAGCTGTAAGGTCAGCCGCTTTTATTCTTCACGATCTCAAACTTCAACAGTTTACTGTGTTGTGGTTTTGTATTTGTAAAAGAGTTCTTGTGTCTAAAATAGGACTTTAAAATCACCCAGAACATGTGATATCTTCTATGTGATGAGACTGTGATGGTTGTCATGGTGGCAGCACTTTGGCATCCTGGGCGCAGCGAAGAAAAGAACTAGTAGTTTATTCATGATGTGTCGGCCCAAAGACCTACATATCATGGCCACACCAGGCATTCTTTTGTTTTGCAACTTTGTGCACTTATGTAATGAATGAAAAATGCATAATAAAAGTTGAAAACACTTCATGGGTTTTGTTAAAATAATACTAATATCTTAAAAAAGCAACTCAGTAATCTATAATCTAATAACAGTAGCAGACTATGATTATGTTAAATGATTTCATGGCAAATTAAATTGTCCACTTTCTCTTCTATTGTATAGATTCCTGAAATTTCTCTGATTCTGACACAAAGGAGATCACAAAGTAGTGATTAAGGGGGAAAAAATCCTTCTTCTATGTACATTTCAAGCCATGCTTAGGCCACTTGCACATATTTTCTGCACTTTACGTGTGTGTAGAGTGCAGAAAGCACATTTAGCAAACAGGTAATAATATAATTTATGGGAGATTATTTAAACTCCTGAGGAAGGATGAGAAGGAGATGAAATCAACATGAGTGTTTACGCAGCAATTTTTAATAGCTGCAACCTAGCTCATGAAAAAAGCATTTCATGCTAGAAGTGATCAGCTTAAGAGTGATCAGTAAACATTTAATTTTGGCTTTTTCACAAAATGGCATGCATGGTAGTGCACAACAGTCTATCAAAAAATAATAATAAAAAGTAGATTCCTTCTCTACTGAGTTTCATGTCTACCACTGATGTTGGAGGCTCAGAAACCTCCAACATCATATTTCTGAACTCTTTGTTTGAGCTCTTTGAAATGAATTGAAATTTATAAAATCACACCACAGCATTTTACCTGCCATGGTGTGAGTGTAGTGGGCTAGGCAAGAAAGCTGCAGGAAACAAAAGTATGTACAGAGTACTAAAGAAATAAGAACAGCATGCTTAAAGAATTACGCTAACAGTTTATGTAAATTTGCATTGCTTGTTTGTTTGGATACTGAAACATTAGGAAACACATCTATGATTTTAGATACAGACACTGGCTCTGCTTCTCTGAGTTACAGTGTGACACACTAAAAACCAAACCTGAGAAATGTTAGGACTAACAGGGAAAAGTAGCAAATGGGCTTCTAAAACTATGAAATTTCTATCCATGCTTCATCCGTTTTCTGTAACTGCTTCTTGGCTGGTTGCAGGGGAGTTGGAGTTTTCCCCAGCAGATGTTACACTGGACAGGCTACAAAAGCAAATACACATACATCCTCTACTTTTATCAACATCTTAGATTTTATGTGTCTGTGTTGGTGTACCTGCTATTCTCTGGTTGGTGTTTTTATCTTTGGTTTTATTTCACAGCACTCCTGTCAGCTTTGCTGTTGTTTTTAAAGTGCTGTGGCATTTCTGATTTTCCATAACAGTCATGAGCAATGCACCAGCAGCAGTACGTTACAGTTCCTCTTCTGTCACACACACTGGAGGGAGTCTGGCAGTCAGTATACGGTATATCACAAGCACATTTGGCATGCAGGCCAGAGACTTAAGGCATTAACCTCTAACCTTCCTGTGAATGGAAGACTTGCTATTCCTCCTGGGTCTCAGACAAAGAGCTGTCTAAGTTGTTTTATAATGTCAGTGGGAGAACAGACTGTAACAGTGGCCCTTTCACCTCATATTCCTGTTTAAAGCCGTAGCCCTCGGCAGTCTTCATCTGGTTGATGTGCTGGAGGAGGTCGGCCACCCGGACTGCAGGATGGAGCTGTCCCGTGTGGTAGGGGGAGCCTTTACGTCCGCACTGGTGCCTCGGGGAGCCCCCTAGCAGGCTGCTGGCCTCGTTCACCGAACTACGAGCATCACCTAAAAAAAAAAAAAAAAAAAAAAAAAAAAAAAAAGGCACAATGGCAGCTTTAGCAGGAATCTAAATCTCTAATATTCACAGAACAGGAGGGATCCTGTAAAATGTTTACCTGCTCTTAATTTGGACTGATTCACTAGCCAGAGGTCTAAAGTATTCCTGGCAGTATTTTGTTACCTTAAAAATACTGGCAGGTCAAAAACTAAAATCACCAAAAATGTGAATTTTTTTGACCTACTCAAAAAATAAACTAAGTAAGAACTATTTTTTATAAACAAACAAGCAGATTGTTTTTTATTTTTTATCTTCTAGGACTTGGATCACAGAGGCAAATCTTCAAATGGTTTATGCATGTTTTCCCTTGTTAGACGAAAGGCTTCCAGTTCGCTTCATATTCTGGGGTCAATTGAAAAAAAAAAAAAACTAGAAAAATATCTGGTCTGTTATCAACAATAAAAACTGGATCTAGGTCAGTCTGCATTTGAAAACTCTCGCTGTATTTAATGTTTTAAGGCAGCTTGTGCGAACCAAAGTGTAGCTGTCTTACTTCTTGTTCCGCATGTATGTGCGTCCATGAAGGACAGAGCAATTCTTTCGTCCTCCTGCAGGGTGCTCTGGTCTGTGAAACTGCGCTCCAAGGAGCCCATGTGGCTCTTCTCCTGCCGGTACGTAATAGGAGTCTTGTTTACTGGTTTCCTGATAACAAAAGAAGGTGGGGGGGAAGGTTATTGTACAAAATATACCAGATATAAACAACAAGAGAAAACAGAACAAAGGAAACTTATTTTGTAAAAAACAACTTTTGGTGTTACAGCATGAAGATACAAGCTGAAAAAGTAGAATAACCAATAAATTAAATATGCCTTGGAAAAGTATGGTTACAGTTGGTTACATTAAAACCACAAACTTTAATGTACCTTTATTGTCATTTATGTGACAGAACAACACAAAGTGGTGCCTCAATGTAAAGTGGAAGGAAAATGAGACATGGTTTGTATTTGTATTTAGCTCTCCTCAGTCAAGTCTCTGTAAGACCTACCATATTTTGGCGTTATGTCTGTTTTTTTTTTTTGTTTTTTTTGTTAATTCCTCATTACCAAACAGCTCAGTGTCAGTCAGGTAATCTGGAGAGTGACTCCGAACAGAAGTCTTTTGCTGAATTTGCTTTGATCTAAGCCATTTTATTTTATCCTGCTTGTATGTTCAGGGTGGTTGTCCTATTGAAAAGTTCCAGTCGGGGTCAAAAAAGTTAAATTTTATTCTTATCTGATGAGAAGATCTTGCAGGTGTTCCTCGCACTTTGTGGCAAACTGCTTCTCAGGTTGTCTTGTAGCAAAGTCTGTCTTTATTTCACTCACTAATAAAGACCAGATTTGTTGAGTGATTGACTGATCTCTCCAGAGTTACCTTTGTCCTCTTGGACGTCAACCATCTGAAGCGTTTACAGATCAGCTGTATTTATAACAGTTTCAATTACACATGAGTTGATTCTGATTTCTTAGCTTAGGTAAATTAGGTGAAACAACTTTTCAAAGTGTTTTTCCTTCCGTTTTACCCCCTCTCCCAAAAAAATCCAACAAAAATACATTGCAATTTATGTTATTATGTGACAAAACAAAGAGATGCTCAGGAGGCATTCAAAACCCTGTATTTTAAATACAAAAAAATAATAAATACTGGGTTGAATTTCCCCTTCAACTGATGACTGACAAGCAGGAGCTCAAGCGTGTAAATGATGAATCACTAAATGAGAGGTGGAGACACTTACGGATAATAAGAGTAGTGGTCCCTTCTGGCAAGAGCGCAGCAAAGGGAGGTTGGTGGGGAAGGAAAATCAAGAGAAAGAAGATATGTAAGATGAAAGCGATGCCAGCTGAGGGCAGAATGCATTGATTATAGTGAAAATAAAGAGTCCAGCTGTGCAGGTGGCCGTATGACACATGCGAGTGGTTCAAGCAGCAGCTGGCAGATCAAACACACGGCGAGGCGGACAAACTTTCAATCGACTCGATTTCTGGCCGTTGCACTACACTGGGCCACGTAGCTTCCTGTCACAGCCAATCTGGCAATCAATTCTCTGGGACAAAAACCACAGAGGCTCAGCAGCCAGTGTCCAGAATAGCAGCGACTTCAATTATCAGCTTTCTTCTATAAGAGCAAAGATGCTGCGTCAGCATTTTGAATAGTGAACAAGCAGTTCCAACTCCTCCTATGGCTCGTTCTGCTCCTTAGTGATATATTTTTTCCTATCGTGCACTTTGACTTGGAAAAAATCTAAAGGTGCAGTTATCTAAGTAGAAGAGCTAAAGGTGGAAATAATTTACTCATGGGATCATTGGCTAATAATCTCAGAAGGGACACCTTTCCTCTCCCAATTGCCATCTCATTTAAGGGTCAGGCCTCTGCTCGGTGTGCGTAATTAAGTGGTTAATTGAATTGCATCCGCCTTTAATTAAATACTTCACACTCAGATGGGCTCTGCGCATGTGAGCCGTTTGCTCCCTCTGGGATGGGAAAACAACACAGCATTGCTTGTTGGTCCTGCTCTTCCCTAGAAAGCGTGACCTTTAGCAAAGTTCAGCAAGTGCATAGAAGCTAGTCGCTGAGCTCTATTAAACAACAAAATGAAGGGAAGCAGCAGATGCGGCATGACTGAGCAAAATGAGGCATGTTTGTCTTGCATGGAACAAGTCATATTGGAGTCATTTACCCTTTCTTGATGATGATAATAACAGCGCCAAGCAGGAGGATCAAGATCACCAGGCCTCCAGCGCACACGCCGAGGATCAGCCCCATCTCTTCAGAGTGCTGAGACACCTCCAAAGCTCTCTGGTGATCCTTGCAGGCGGCTGGACGCAAGAACATAAAAGCAAAGAGACAACAAGAAGGCATAACGTAAGATTTGCAAGAAACATTCATTTATGTACAAATGTGTCTTTTGTTGAAAAAAAAAATAGGAAGCATATTTTCTAACAATCCAAATTGGTCTCTTTGGCTTAGTGACCATTTCCTGTGAAAATAACTGACAAAGAAATCAAATGTCTTCAGTATAATAGACAATGCAACAAATCTGGCATTTCTACAGAGATACACAACTGTGAACAAAAATTCAACAATAACTTATTCTTTTATATTTTGTATCCAAAGATCCAGTCTTTCAGGGTTTTTTTGTGCCATTTTGATCAATAGTTGTTAAAAAGAGGTTCCTCAAAATAGTCTTTTCTTGGTTTTGGATGCTTTTTAACTTATTTTCTGTCAACAGGACAACTTTGAGCAGTGTAAAAAAAAAAAAAGAAGCCTAAACACAAAAATTAAATCAGTGTTATCTATCCAATACCTATAAAAAGTTATTGTTGTTAAAAATGTGCTTTTATTTGGCTAATTAGGTGATTTGCTCTCACTAGGAAAGAATCCTATTGTCAACTGTATCGCCATAAGAGTCCATATTAATAAATTGCAATAGCCTATCATAAAAACATAAATCTCTTTCAATAATTCACATTAATATTATTTTGTTAGTTTTTATATTCTCATAAAAAATTAACATAAGGACAATTGAAAAAAGGTATTTTTACATAGAAACGTCATTCTGCTGAGAGGTATGTTTTTACTCTGCACATTATCCACGCGCTTTGGACTTGACTTGGGCTCCTTTTATGTAATTTACTGTATTAGTGCAGCATAGCATGGAGTTTCTCAGCCTCTGGCTCTGCTGAAGTGTTATGAAAGTCCAGGTTGCTTTAATAGTGGGCTTCAGCTTCCATAGACAACGTTACTCAGATTTTCTATTGGGTTTAGGTCCGTTTAAAGGCCAACAACTAACAGTGATAGCATAGTCTTAAATCCAGGAATTAGTACTTTTGGCAGTGTGGGCAGAGACAAACACCTGCTGGAAAATAAAATTAGAATCTCCATTAAGCTTGCCAGCAGGGGGAAGCATTAGGAGCTCTGAAAATGACTGCACTGGATAGCTGCACTGACTTTACACTGTATAAAACGCAGGGGGCCAACATCAAAACTACTGCTGATTGCTGACCTCAAGAAAATTGGATTCTGTGGCTCCCCACTGTCCCTTGTGACTCTGAGGTGTTGATTTCTACATTGAATTAAAAATGTACTTTTTTTCAAAACAAGGAATATAAAATACTGAGCAGCAGACTATTCTCCTTGCCTCATCTGAGACGCTTCTGATGTAATCTCTTCTGGTTCTTTCTTAGCACAAGGAATATAACCGTTGTAGTTCATGTCCTGTTTGCATCTGACTCGAGCTGGATTCCACCGAATGTGACTCTTCCCAAAGTTTTGAATGAGCTTTACTGCACAGTTCTCTTTAGACTGCAGCAGTCACTGTTACTAGAGCAACCTTTTTTGTCACACTTTTTCCTTCCACTCAACTTTCTATTATCATAGTTGGGTATATAGCTCTGAAAACAGGAAAGAAATCACCTTGTCTGGTTTGCTCTCCGGAAAAAAAAATACATTGTTGGTTACGGGCTGGTCCTGTTTTTCTCAAGATTGCATTGGCCCAAACATGACCATAACAAAACATCTCTGTATCAACAATTCTTATAGTTGAAGTGTGAAACATACAATGAAACTTTAAAGGTGACTTTTAAGCAGAAAATGAATTAAATATAGTATTCCCAGTCAAAATAATCTGCTCAGGCCTGCAGCATAATCTCAAGGTGCCCTGGTGTCTGTTAGCCAATGAAAAGGTCATTATCATAATAGCAGGTTATTCATTTCTCTACTGTAAAGCTTCATACTTATGTAAATGGAGCTGAGCAGAGGGGCTGCCTTTGTCTTGTTATAGGCACCCACTGATCTAGTTTTTTTTTTCTTTTTTCTCCTCCCTACTGCCAGCCTGTCCTCCAGGCTTTGACAGCCCTGAAACCAGCCCTCCTGATCCCATTGGAACAGCTCAAACTATCTGGAGAGCAGGAGAAAGTCAGAGCACGCCTGGGGATAGAGTGCTATCTCACAGTGTGCTGAGGGGGGGGAAAAAAATCAGATCTAGGGCAGGGACAATGAAAATACAGCCATCCTTTAGCCCAACTATCAGCAGCCAAGGGCAGTGCTTTTGAACCCTCATCCCAAATAAAGATGAAAGTAGTACAATATCAGTTCATTACTTGTCAGGGTTTTTAATAAGTGATGAGCGTCTGGCTTGGTGGAGCGATCTCATTTTAGGATAGCTTTTGTGTTGCCATGTTGCTCTGGATATGTCTGTGTCCCATTTAATGATAAAGCATTTAACAGGTGTTTTTCATATGCACCAGTCTTGGAAAGGTTTTTTTTTTGTTGTTGTTATTTTTTATTTACATGGCTCCTGTAAATCAAAACACAAATAATTCAGCCTGTCAGAAAGCTGATCGATTCAAAAACTCCTCGCAGTAACAGACTCTGTTTATTCCATTGTCTTTTCATTTAATATTACTCCGATAAAGGGATATACCAGTTAAAGATTTAGATGAGGAGCTGAGGAAAATCAATTTCAGTTCCACAATGTTTTGGACAGATAAGGCTGTTTTGTCATATTTAGCTTCAAAATTTCCATTAAGCCAAACAGGAGCATGAAATAGATTTCCGCATGAATCCAAGCACCTGCCTGCTGCCCCGTGGTGGAAATTGGCACTTAGAAAAGAAATGGAAGTCTATTGTTGTGTTGTGCCTGCCAGAGGATCCTTAATTAAACTGTCACCTGGAAGTTGAAATGTAATCTCCAGCTCTGTTATCCAAGCCAGAATCATTTGCCTCCACTTTACTGGTGATGGGCTGCTTGATAATAATGGCTCAGGACCTGATAATGCAGAGGCTATGTTAATGGTCGAGAAATCATTGAAAACCAAAAAAAAAAAAAAAAAAAAAAAAAACTCCTGGAGCACCTTAGAACTGGAAATAAGCTTGAGCTTTCATGATTACAGCATGTTGGATTAATTTAGAATGTAATGCTGGCAATATTTTTACTAAATTTGCAATTTGCTCTGAGACCACTAGTCCTACTTTTCTAAAGGATAGAGCATCCCAATCATTTCTGTGGAGCAGGGGAGAGCAGGGGAAAAGCCAACACTTCTCACATACAAAGTATATAGTAAATACATTCAAAAATGTCAACATTTTCCCATGTAATATATTTTCAGTGTTATGCATAGTTTATTCCATCCATATAGCCAACTGAATACTGTAAATTGATATCCAATTCATCATTGGATATCATGTTAAGTTACTGATAACTGGCTGAAAAACAGGAACAGTGAAATTGTCATGATTTAGTTTAGATCTACAAAAAGGTATTTTGTTACGATATGGTTTCAGTTACCAAAAAGAAAAGAAAATATCTCTGTTTACAACAGATCAACAACACAAGTAACATTCTCCAGTTGAATGTATCTTGACCTATCACTCAACTGAGTAATAAATGTTTAGTATAGAAATAATAGTAAATTTGGAAATGCTTTTGCTGAACTTCAGGTATGTTTTAAGAGCAGTAGTTGGTGCCTTGCAAGATTATTCATCCATAATTCAACTAAATCGCATCCTGTTACAATAAAACCACAAAATTCTCAATATTTTGTTGGGATTTTATGGGTCAGACTGAAATAAAGAGGCACGTGATTGCAGAGTGGAACAAAAAGGACGCCTGCTTTCTTTCTTTTCTTGACAAATAATAACGTCAAAGTTTTGATGAAGAAATGGTTAGTCTTGTCATTTTGTACTTAGCCCTCAGGCTAAAATGTAATGTATAGGCCTACATGCAACCCCAGGAAATTAGCTAAATCCTAAGAGTGAATTACTCATCTTGCTTTTAGGTTATGTTCTCTTCTGTTTCCTGTCTTTTCATAAGAATTTTTATATCTTGCTGCACCAATGTTTTTTCCCCCTTATTTTCCAGCACTTTGTGTCAAAAGGCACAAGGCCAGCACAGCGTTCAGTTCTTTGCTGTAAGAAAGTATAATTAGCTGATGCCCGACTGAGTAGTGCGAGGCAGATGGAGTGAGAGCTGAGCTTTGCCTTTTGGCTTTATGCTTGAGGAGAGCCTCATCTCTCGTAATGTAGCCACAAAAGGAGTCCTTCTCAGAAAAAAAAAAAAAAAAAAGAGACAGCTCTCTAAATCAATTGACTTACAAGGCTCCGCTTACTGTTGCAGCACTGATAACTATAAATACATGACTTTTATTCGCCATGATATGACAGCGTACTGTGGCACAGAGACTCCCCTGCCATCAGGACTTAGAGTCAATTTTTCTGCCCTTTTCATGTCTCTTTGAATCAAAACATGGAGGTGCAGAGGAGGAGGGGTGGAGGGGGCAGCACTTTCTTATACTGATAGGCCAAGGTAGCTCCATCTGGAAGTTTTGATCTGGAGAACCCTTTTGGATGCACCGAGGTCAGAGCTCTCAGATGTAAGCTATCTGGTGGGCTGCTGACGAGAACAAAGAGACTGGTTTGATGTGGTGTATCCCACTGTCTGGCCCAAACAGGCAGGATGAAAGCCTGACCTCTAATCCCTCCCTGCTCGTTGCCCTTTCCTCTGGGGCCCACTGCTGAACAACAAGAAACCATCAGAGAAAATATGTCCGGATCCAAACCTTTGTACTTAAGAAAAGGGTAAACAGCGGTGTGGCACACACAGAAAGTACACTGCATCTTCATGGTTTGTTCATGGCTTTTTGCTTTTATAAAAGGTAAGGTACACTGGCTTGCTAAAAGGTGAAAAGAATTAGCGGATAATATTTGCAGATTTAGAGAAAAACGGTTTTTGAATTACCTTTGCGAGCGATGCGGACGCAGTTAATTCTGGATTCCTGAAATGCAAAGAAAACACAGCCATCAGTGGAGCGGTGTAATTTAGCATTTTACATGAAAAACAAATGACAGAAGAAAGTAGGGCGGCATAAATCACATTGCTGAAGCAGAGTATATTACCCTGAGAGTATGACAAAAGATAAAAACTAATTAATTGACATGGATGTGTGTTTCCTCCAAAGGCAAGTAAACATAGTAGACAATACTGATCCTGATATCAAGTAAAAGTACAAATTATCAAACAATATTAAAGTAAAATATCTAGAACCTGAGAGCTGTGGTGAAGTGTGTAAAGAAAATTGTAGGGTTTTTTTCACTAACGGAGAAAAGATGGGAGCTGAAATAAAGAGAGTGTAATTAAAAGGAGGGTTTCAGACCAGTGCCCCACGATGAAAACGAATTAATTTTATTCAGATTTCATCTGATGACATCTCGGCGTTATGAAAAGGACCTTTGTCAAATAGCTCTAATGAGATCCAAGACTGTAATCCAATTCCATCCTGCACCCCCCACGGAGGAGATTTATTATCAAATTAAAATTTACAGATGCCAATTCAGGCACTATGGGACAATTGTAGCAATTTTTGCCTATTTGGAAAGAAGCAAAAAAAAAAAAAGTGATTTTCTTAAACTCTGGTTAGATTGCTTTTTTAAATTGCCATTGCACATTAAGCTGATGGTCACTTCAAACATTCTTATAATGCAGCCTTTTAATCTACACGTCTACAGCCACATGCTTCCATGCTGAGACCTAGAAGTTTACATTGAAATGAAAGTGTCAATGTCACTTTCATTTTAAGCTTAGAAATATTGAGGTTGAACTACTTTGTGGTCTGGAAAGATCAATTGATACACAAATTTAATAAACTTTGAAGACAACAATCAATTGCACAAGCTTTATTTTTTCTTACAGATTTTCTGTCATCCACAAAAGGATAAATGACAAATGAACTCAGGGTTTTAAAAAATTTTCAGGTGAGCCTGCTTTATTTCTCAAAAACAAAACGATCAACATGAACAAGGAAAATGCTTTTTTATGCCTGGACGATTCAATTTGCACCAACCATCAAACAACGGTGGTGGTAGCATCATTCTGAGGGCCTGTTTTACTGGGATTTGCTTTGTAAAAGAAAAATGAACAAATAGCCAAATATTGAGTCAAAACTATGAAGTTTGTAAATGGATGTGGTTTAGGTTAATTGTCTTAAGGACCTTTCAATAAAAGATTTATGAAAGTGAACACACAATTAAATCTTTATGTACTGTATTAATTTTGATTCAGTACCGTAGAGAAAGAATAAATGAAAACTTCTGCACACAGGTCTTGTTTTTGATATTCACTAAAGATATTTCAATCTTAAAAAATGGCACAACTGAATAACCAAAATTACATTCTTTGCCATGATGAGTGTAAGAAAATTTTGTATCACATCTGTGTGTACTCTACCTGGCTCTTACATTTTCAGCACAGCAAAACATATAACTTTTTAAAAGGTTTTTGAAGAGTAAGTACTGCTTTTTATTTCATAAAATTTCTCAATATGACGTTGTGATTCACCAGAGAATAATTTATGTAGTTCAAAATGTTAAAATCGCCTTGTTATCTTCCACTTATCCTGACGGTTCTATTTGTGTGAGAATGAATTCACTCCTGCTCAAAATCTTAGGACTGGAGAAAATGGTAAAGGTTTATGCACTTCACAGATCTGAAACATGACCATGTTTTAAGCTGAGCTTCAAAACACAAAAAGAAGAAACATGTCTTAATTGATCAAATGAAAGGGGCAAAGTTCATAGTCATCTTGATATAAAAGCAATGATGGCGCTAATAAAGGGGCTCATAATTTTGCAATCTTAAGATGCGTTTATTTGCTATTACATCTCTAAAGGACTGCTTTAAAAAGTAAACATGTCGTGATCAATTATGCTATAGTTTAATTACATTTAAAACCAAACAGAATTGAGAATTTCATACATTAAGGTGAAAAAAAAAAAAAAAGTTACGCAGAGAATAAGTATGTATTTTTCAAAGTTAAACATTTCAAGCATAAATAGAATAAACTTCTCAGGCCCAGAGTTAGTATTTGCATTTTAAAATTGTTTAAGCTTCAGTGGCATATTTCAAAATCTGTTAATTTCTGCAAATTAATAACCCTTTTAATTAATAATCATTCATTTTGTTCTTTGAAAGGGCAACGCTAAACAGCTGACTTTGAGTTTTCAGTCCTTAATTATAAAAAACAGTTTTCTTTTACGAAAAAAACAAACAAACTGAGATTGATTCATCTAATTCTGCTTCCAAAGCAGCTGAGATCAGTCATACATTTAGTTATTACAGGCTTCGGCCAACTAAGATACATACATTGTCAGCTATTTACTGCAGTAAACAAATAAGCTATTGTGATGGATGGAGGCAAATTCAGTAAAATGGGCACCTAAATCAATGTGCAAGAGCTCAGCAGAAGAGTAAACTGCCAAGGTCCAGACTGTCAAACATACATCACATGTCTCTGTGTGCTGTGCCAGTCATGCCAGAGGGGCTGCTGATTCCTGGCAATTCTAAATACAAAACACAAATGCCAGTGCACAACACAGGGCTCCACAGCACACGGTTTGTGTATGTGCGTGCCAGTGGGTAAAGCTGAAAAATAAAAGTTTAAACGTTACAGATTGTGACGGTGTGGCCTGCAAAGCAACAGTCTGTTACTGTTGTGAGCGATCAATAACGGCAATTACACAAGCTTGACAGCTACTATGAGATAATAGTAGGGATGAAGTTCCAAATATTCTGGGTCAAATGCAACCAATGAAACTGCTTACAACACCACTAGTCTTTAAGAGGATTCACTGCAGTGTTTGGTCTCCATAAAGGAAAACAAAAAACCACGCACACAAATGCTGAATTAATGAGTGCAATTAACGGGCCTGACAATTCATCTTGAATTTTAATGAATTTTAATGAAAAGGTCTTTGTTTCTATGACACAAAGACCTGAAGTGATTATTAAATTTGACATGTCAAAACAACGGTAGGGCACAGAACGCTGGATTAGAAATCAATTGTAGAAGATTTACACATTATTTTTTATGATGTTTAATTTTTAAATCAGGACCTCTGCTGCTGCAAGCAACTAACTATCTGGTGGAAAACAGAGATGCACTGAAAATGATCAGAAACCTAGCTTTTATGGTTTGTGAATGCACCATATCTAAGAGCTAACTGGTCTCTTTGGGATGGAAGTTGTTGCTGCAGAAAAGCGGCTTAGCTGTTTTCAGTGTAACGTTGGTGCTTAGAAAAATACGTAACATTCTGAAAAATAAATTAAATAAACAAAAGCTTCAATTTATTATAAACATATGTTGTAGAAATGTGGATATTTTGTGAAATATTGCACTTGACAAATAGTCTTGAATAAACACAAAGGTAATAGTATGTTCTTTAGAATTGGGTTAATTTTGTTTTAATACGATACAGTTCTGACTGTAAGTCTTCATGGCATTACTAGATATTTAGTAGGTGATAGTACAAATCAGAACTGGCTAAAATCTGTCGACCGACCAAATCTTTCAAAAGTCTTATCAGTTATTAATTTAATGTCATATAAGAACATGTAATTCTAAATATTTTTAAAATATACATTGGCCAATGCTTGAGGTGAAGCTTTTTACCCTACAAATCCAAAACCTAGTTAGTTTAACCTGAATTTTGTGAGCATAGTGCTAAAATGTGAAAGGCTTGTAGAGTTTAGTTACACCTGGAGGATCAGCAGAAAGATCCAAAAATACAGCAGTCATTAAGCAATTGCTGGAACATTCCTGGTCCAAACAGACTCCATGAGCCAAACATCACCATCTGGCTTTAATAGAATGTTTCAGAAACACTTGCTGTCAGATCACTCTGTGAGGTGAAAAATGATGGCTCTCAAATGTTAATAACACTATTATCAGACAAAAGTACCATGGTGCACGATTGGCTGGTTTGTTAACAGTCTAATTACCCAGTTCACATGCTTCATGAATCCATTTTACTTTGTGAATTTGTCACTTTTTTTTACTACTGCAGTTCATTTTGTTTGCAGGCTTGCTGTGACATGTCACCATTTATTTCCTTCTGCAACTTATAGGACAAGTAACAACCTGTTTTGTATACTTTCACTTCCATAAACCCTAAAACATTGGAATGACTTCCCTTATTGGGAGGGGATTCGTGAATTTTGACTTTTTTATTGAACACACGTGTATGCAGGGGTGTGCGTGCGTGTTTTGTTCCGTATAGAGGATTGCTTCAGACCAGCAACAGCAAGATTTCAGCACTGAATGAAACTGTACATTGCAGGATTTGAAAGACTGGAGACAATGTTGGCTGTATGAGTTGGCACCATGGGTCAAGAATGCTGGCCCCTCGCCAGGCCAAACAAAACATAATCCCATCCGCTGGTAAAGCCAGGCGTCCCCAGTCTAATCCCATGCTTAACAGGCTAGTTTTGTGAAGTGCTCACACTGCACTCTCCTCCATGTGCTTCTCCACTGAGTTGGAAACAGATGATACTGGAAGGGATGAGCCACCCAGCCCTATTTGTGGGACTTTATATTCCATACTAGGCTCAAAAGGGAAAGGCAAAAATATGGATACCATCAACAGACAAGGCTCAAGTAGCCAAACTGATACAAATAAAAAGTTATTTACTGCACTGTTTCTCTGCTACAGTCATGGCCAAAGGTTTTGGCAGTGACACATATGTCACTTTACGAATTCAAGTGATTTAGTTGAGACGGTGACAGTTCACACTGTTGTCAGATAGTAGTGGAAAAAGAGAAGGATCTTAAATAATTACAAATAGATTTATTATCCCAAACAAAACAGCTTAGAATGAAAATAAGAGT
This sequence comes from Poeciliopsis retropinna, assembly GCA_010277075.1. Taxonomy (NCBI): domain Eukaryota; kingdom Metazoa; phylum Chordata; class Actinopteri; order Cyprinodontiformes; family Poeciliidae; genus Poeciliopsis; species Poeciliopsis retropinna. The sequence goes on along the minus strand of VMRM01000007.1, from coordinate 17,034,136 downwards.
TTTGTCTATATTTAAACTAAATTATAAAATAAATTTGTTTCACTTTAGCATCATGAGACCAACTAAACCCATGATGTCGAGCTGAAATCCCCAAATTTAATTAGCAGACTGATTTTTCTACAGGAGTGTTAAATAGGCTTAAAATCGCAAACATCCCAGCCTAATTTCAGGGATCAATGTTCTCAAATGATTGGTATCAGGAGTACCTGACAAAACTCCACCTACAGTACCTTTTGTTGCTCGACTGTCTGTGATTTAACAATAACAAAATATTTTTGTGTATGGCTTCGAAAACTTTGCTTTGGTTTGCATACAAGATTTTGTTGAACAAATGGGTTTTCTGTTCAGAATCACACCTACATTTAATCCCCTAACCCCACACTTGATTGCGTCCCTCAGTGTCTCGTGGCACCGCCAACTTTGGTGGAATTTTAAAAAATTTGTCTGGGGTGGGATTGCGCTTTAACATTGGGTTTAGTTCCACTTTAATGAGTTTGACTAGTATCAAGGACATAAAATCTGGAATCAGTTCTGCCAACAGTGACAGAAAAACAGGATTACTTCTCATCAATGGGAATGGGCTTCCTCACTATTCTCTCAAAGAAAGTGTCCACGAATAAAGTCTGGGAGGTAAAGAGTGGCTTCATTCAAAATTTCAGACAATCTTTTATGACCAGAGCTTTAAACCACTGGCAAAGTGGTTTAAAGCTTATTGGCATTTTGGATCTGAAACCAGGAAACTTAACCCAACTCATCTGTAGTTAGCGCTCCTAAAATATACAGCAAAAAGAAGTCCAACAAATTGAGACCTACACCAGGCACTGATGCGCAAGTCACAACGAGCCAATGTTTGGCACAGACTTTTTACAAAAAAGATGAAGCCCTGTAACTTTCTGCAAAAACTATATGAGCGAATAAATGTATAAAAATGTGAAATGTTTAACTGTTCTTCAGCACAGCATAGAAAGAAAGTACATTTTTAAAATATGTTAGTGACATAAGTCTTCACTGCCTTGCAGAAAACACCTTTGTCCATCACAGTCACGTTTTATAGACTAAACATTTTAAAGCACCAGCTTTCTACCTCTGGTTTTCTGCACCTTCACCCAATTATGTTTAAGTAATTGCCTTACAAAGGTAGGAACTTCTCCTGTGATGAAATTTAGACAGGTAATGTGGCATCCCCCAAGGAACGTCTAGAGTATTTGTCTGCTATAAAACAATGATGCAGGGAAACAGCACTGAATTGGAACTGAAAAGTGCCTGGACTTTGGGTAATTTCAGCAAGTCAGAGGTCCTCTTTTCTGAATGCACATAATTTCCTTTTCAGAAATGTTTTGTTTCTGAAGAATCAGAATGTAAACATTTGCAGCCTATTTTCAAACCAACAATTTCTCTAACAGCACAAATAATAATTTGGGGCATTGTGATCTCAGACAATCCCAGGTGTCCTGCAGCTTTAACCACATAATTAGAGCTGCAAAAAAACAGAGACTTATTCAAAAAGGCCCTTCAATGGAATAGTTTTAAACACTTATGCTTACAGGTTGGTGATCAAATACTGTCAGATCTGTAATATCTCTGGCTGGAGTTTCATCACTCACTCCTTTGAAGTTGCTCATTGCCTGGAAATAGACCAGGTAGCTTTTGCGTGGGTCCAGCGGGGCGTTCCAGTAGCCATTGTATGTGTGGTTGTCTCCGACAGTGAAGGCCTCTGGCAGGCTGCTGGGTGGCAGCTCGGCTGTGTAGTAGTGCGGTGTGCCTCGCGCCTGAGCCTCACTATGAGACATGGGCAATGGGAAGCACTCCTGAAACCCCAACTCCCTCTTCACTTTCTTCACAGTTTCCTCTTCAACCACCACCTGGTATGTGCTGGAAACAGAGTGGATATGAAACTTTAATAGACCCTGGTATGATAAGCATACGACATGTTCGTTTGAGATGATCTTACCTGACCGGTGCTCCCCTGCCCCGCGCAGGGCGCAGCACCACAGTAATTGTATGATCTGTCTCACTCAGAGGTGATGGCATGTCTCCATAATCAAATGTAGGAGCTGAAAACACACATAGCAGACACATTTAGGGTTTGGGTCTCAAAGACAACACATACAGTTATTTTTGTCACATTATACAAATCTTAATGTATTTTTTTAAGGATTTTATGCGAGATGAGAGACAAAGAGAAGGTATATACCTGAAAAAAGTGAAGTGGATGAAAAACCGTGTGTGGATTTGCCAATTTTGCACAAATTTGTTTTAAAAATGAACATCACATTTCTATTGAGGAGAATTTGATAATCCCAAATAAAAGCAAATGCAGCAAATTTCCTTCAAAAGTCACAATAAACATAGTCAACATGTGTGATTTAATCTCAGTTTAAATGCAGATGTTCTGTTAAGGTCTCAGAAATTTGTTAAGATTATTTTCAAGATCAAGCAGCACAATAAAGACACAGAGACATGTCATTATTAGAACTGTGGTGAAGTTTAAGGAGGTGTTGAAATAGCTCTGAACATCCCACATTACACTGTTTTATCTGCCACCTGAAAAGTATGGCAAAATTACAAAAGTACCAAGACCTGGCATTTTACCTAAACCAACAAGCCGGGCAAGGAGGATATTAATATGATGAGCAGCCAAGAGGCCCATGGTTACTTTGGAAGCAGCTGCAGAGATTCACAGCTCAGATGAGAGAATCTGCAGACAGGAGCCAGGAGCACCATTAGTCTTGCTATCCAAAAAGCTGCTCTCCATGGAAGGATGGCAATATGGGAACCATTGTAAAAGGAAAGCCATAATGTTCTCCTTTTGCTGCAAATATTTAGGAGACACAGCAAACGTGTGTTGGAAGTTGATCTGATCAGACAAGGATATATATATCAGACAAACACTATGCATAGCAGAAAACTAACACAACACATCATTCTGAACCTTTCCTCCAATAAAATATGATGGTGGCGACATCATGTTGTCCATGTGTTTTTCTTCAACAGGGACAAGGAAACTGGTTAGAGTTGACAGGAAAATGGACTAAACTAATTACAGGGGAATCCTGCAACCAAAGCAAATGACTTGAGACCTTAAAGTAGGACAACCTCCCTAAAAATATTGTCTGCGCTACAATAAAATGGTTTGGATCAAAGTAAATTTTCTGTGTTAGAACGGCCAAGACAAAGATTTAACTCACCTATTTTACAAATTAAGAATAGGCAAAAATATACTCTCTAGATTTGTAAAAGACCTGCAACTATGACTGCGGCAAAAGACAGCTCTGTAATTACTCATTTTTGGGGGCTGAATACTTTTTCAAAATCTCATTGAAATACGTTTAAGTTTAAGGTATGTGACAAAATGTAAGAAAAACACAGGGTATGAATACTATTGCAAGGCACTGTAGAAACAAATAAACTTCACATTGCTCATTAAGGTTGTACTAATTCAACTGCACCTTCGATGTTTCACAATAATGACAATGATTTAGATTAGTAGTAGCAGAACGCCTACTCCTTTTTAGCATGGAGACACAACATTTATATAACACCAAACACCCACAATCTCATTTCAAGCACGATACTCAAATTCCCCTTTCAGTTGTCTTGGACACAGCGCCAATTAAAAATCACAGGACTGAGGCTAAATTGAATGGCTTTCTCATTTGGAGGGATTTGGCTAAAGTCGCGCTCCTCCCTAGAGATGTTGTGGCACATTTCTCTTTAATATCAGCAGTCAATTAGTAAGGGGGAAGCAGAGCAAACTATTCATGAGGCATAGATAATTATCAAATTAAAAGGCGGTTTGCTAATACTGCGGCAGAATAGAGCTGACATCAATTACGGGCGGCAGCTTTAAAGAAAACCGGGTGTGTGTTTGTTGACGCTAAGGGAGCATGGCAGTAAAAAACAGTTTGAAGCCTGCTGCCAGGTCCAGTCTGTCTGAACAATATTAGTGCATCAGCCACAGCGACACACACCGCTGAATGTATAAGTGCGCTGGCCAATGAGGAAATGTGTGCAGTCAGGTATTGTGAGGTGGGTGTTGTTTAAAGATGCTGACAGTAGTGGCTGCTGAAGGTGTTCGGTGTTTGCTAGCTGTCAGCGCAGATTTAGGAGACGCTCAGTGTAAGTGAATGTTCTGCACTGTGAGCTGCTGAAGCAGGAAGATGATGATCTGCAAAGACTTTTGAAGTCTATCTGTGGTCTGGGTTGGTGCCAGAAGTCTCTCTCATAAGAATCCAACAGGCCAGAAAGGTGGGTTTAATCTATAACACACAACCTGAACCTACCTGTGAAGAGATATGGGCTAAAAAAAGAAAGGGAGGGTAAAACAGCGGGACTGTGGTGAGCTCCTCTGAGATGTAATCCCACTCTTTAGCTAGTGAGAATGCATCATCAAAAGGAAACAGCAATAGAAAGGCTGACATCCTACCACTAGTAATGGGCTCAGAGACTCCTGGAAGTGACATTCAGGTCTCACGAATGTACTGCATCTTTCTTCACACAACATGCTTCCCTCTGAGGAGATTCTCTGCCTTCCACATGTTAATTTATATCCTGTGGACTGTGAGCTGACAGCGTCACGCAAGTTCGGAGAAGTGATGAAATATGGCTCCTCTGCTGTGGGAGCAGTAGTTTTACCTCAGTGAAGGAGAAACACAGAGGTCGAAAGAGACCAATCTCAAAATCCTTATTTGATGGCTAAGAATTTTGTGCAGTATATAAAGGCTACAAGATGGATGTTGAAGCCAATAAAAAAAAGTGTTTTATAGTGTACTGTCAATGACCTGTCTAGTGAAACAAGACTGATGCAAACAACAATAATTTAAATAGGGCTCCAATATAAGAGATACATTTAAAAAACAGTGTAATATTCAACATTTTTACAACCATTTTTCTCCTGAAACATGTTTTCTTTCTGGATTCACAAAGCATTTTCACTAATACATGCAGAAGCAGTCCCACCCATGAAATCTAGGAGATGTGAGCAAATTGTACTTGTGTCTTTCCACGTTGCAGTTGTCTGTTCAGAAATGATACAGAAAGATATTTTACCTGTTGTTTTTCATAATAACTTTCCTAACTGATGTTTCTTTGCTTTATTTCATTTCTTTAATTAACCAACAATACAAATGTGCGTAACTTTGACCTTTCTTGTGCTTTTCTTTTCTGAACTGTACTGAAATACTTCAAAAATTGTATTTAATTTTTTTCAGCTAGGTAAGGACATTTTTTTCATGTAATATAAATATAGTAATTTTCACAGGAGGGAATGTATGAAAGAGAGACTTTAACAGCTGCAACTCAAATTTACGCATTTTAAATGAATGGACAGCAAAATATGACGAGAACTGAAGTTTACCATGGCATTCAAATAAAAAATGAAGACATAATATTTATTGAAAAAACTGATCGTAAAAAGTCCTTCAGTCCACAGTTTAAAATCTATTTATTTTTCAGTTTTTGTCAAAGGTGCAGGAAACCAACAAAGTAAAAAGTTTTACATTTTCTCATACCTTGCATGTTATCAAACAGGGAATTGGGGAAACTGGTGTTTGTACCTGAGATGTTGGTGGTGATTTCAGTGCAGGCACTCTGGCCAAGGCCCTTTGCCGTACGTGCTCGAACACGGATCAGATAAGTGGTTCCAGGGTGGAGGTTGGAGAACATATGGTACGTCTCATTCTTGAGCTTAGACACGATTCTTCTGGGTCCTGGGACGTTTATGCCTGGATCAGACGACTCAGTGCTCTCGTAGCTGATCTGTTGGCAGGTGAGAAAACACAAGATGATTTCATTTAATGGGATAAGAGCAAATCACCTTGGCCCTGATTCTGAGCTGTGTTTGCAGACTTTGACAGATTTCATGTAAGACTATTAACTCACCCCTTGAAAGGCTCTATAGAAGTTACTCACTATGACTCACCCAATTAAGAAATAAATTAGCTTCTTAAATGGTTGTGCTGATTATGCCGGTGCAGTTTATAATTTCACATGAATAAGACCTAATTGACACTGCATGGGTTTAAGCAATGTGGGATTATTATTTATTTTTTTTTTTCTCAAAAAAACTAATGTGAGCGATGAATGATTGCCTGCCTAAGTAGCGCATTATTGAGGTCAAAAACTCTGGACACCCCGCATTAAAAAGTATACTCAAGTGTTTAAATCAGTGCTTATAAGTTCAATTAACTCCTGTTAACAAAATGCCACAGATCACCGTCCTTAAAAAGTGTAATTTTTCAAAAAGTTTTTCTTCAAGAGGTTTCTTGCCTCGCATATACCTGGTGGAGAGCTTCCACTTGAACTGTTTGAAAGAGACAAGAGCTAAATGATGTGACCTGCCTGCAATTAGGTGAGGATATTAGGACGTACATCAGAGCTGAAGAAGGTCCTCTTAATTTAAAGGAATGAACATGAGCAGACATTATGAACTGGGAGTGCCTACATCACACACTGAGGATACCTCCCAACCTCTCTCTAATCAGAATGCTTGCTCATGCCTCCTTGTTGTTGCAATATAATTGTTACCTATTAGAAATTAAGGAAAAAGAAAAGGGACACTGAGGAGAAAAGGATGGAAGATAATTGGCAGGACAGTGATGGAGGTTTGCAAAGCAGAGGGCAGTCGATGGCGTTCAGACCTTGTGGTCAATGATTCAGTCTAAGAGTAATGAAGATTATTTCTCACAGCTTTCTCTGTCAGGTCACGGTGATCCTCACAAGAAAGACCAAACATTTGGTGCAGAAATCACTTTATTTTTCTGACTATATAAAGTCCTTGCACAAGAGGCCAAGAAAGGAAGCATTACTGTGAGGATCGGTAAGCAGACCTACTGATTGCTTACCACAGACAGAGAGTGTACAGTAAATACAAAATCATTACCTAGCTAAATGGAAGCCCCACAGCTAAAACAAATGTGTGTGAGTTATTGATTAATAGTGCCAGCCTCTGTTCCAATGGGACAAGCGCAATGTTAAGTCGAAGTCTGTGTGCAAGGTCAGCGAGTGTATCCAGCCCTTACTGCTATTTTTGTTAGTACGGACACAGTGAACCGTGCATTGAAAGGGGCACCAGTGGAAGATTTTAGTGATTAAGCACGCAGTGTACTGAATCTGCTTTGTGCCAGCGATACTGAAAATGACTCAGTAAATGGACAGAGGGGTGTTTTTCACCCCAGGGAAACAAAAACACTACAAGAACTGGCACATTTCAGTTTCCAGGAAATAACAGATATTTTCTGCTCTGGTATGGGCTCCTCCGTTTGAACGAGAGCAAATTTAGACTAGATTTCTTTTGGAGTATTAGCTTTTGAGAATCAGAAGTAGCCCAACATTAGAGTTTGGGAAGTTTCTAAAAGGACATCAGCAACACACTGTACCCGCATATGCTAAAAAGCACAGCTTTCCTTAAAAAAAAAAAAGTTTTTTTTAAAAACAGACTCTTTCTCAAGCCCGTTCAAACCTAAAGCAGGAGTTTTCAAATTCAGGCCTCGGGAGCGAATGTCTTTGCTTCAACCCATCTGAATCAACTAATGAGATCACTAGCAGAACTCTGGAGAACTTGACTGAAGAGGTAATTCAGCCATTTGATTCACAAGCGCTAAGGGCACATCTAAAAGCTGTAGGACACCGGCCCTTCAGACCTGGATTTGAAAACCCCTGACTTAAAGGTTAAGTATTTATTTGTCTTTCTATATTAGTAGCCCTCAACATGATCGTTAAACAAACAGCACATATCTGATATTTCTGCAGATACAGAGAGAGATTGAGGTTGATCAGATTCAGATGATTTTAGGCTTGACCAACTCTTGACTACCAATTTATGCAGGGTGTCCCCCAAGAAATTAGACATCATCATATAATAAGAGCATAAATATATTGCAGCAAAGACATTTATTTTGCATTTCTTTTCATTGTCGAGTTTTTGCCAAATATATATAAAGGAGAACAAAATATGATTAATTTTGTACAGTGAAACAGCGATGCATCAAGCATGAATAATAAATTGCTTGAGAAGTCTTAATATAAATTTTGAAGAGGCTTTCTTTATCAGCACCTGGAATAGCAGATAATAAAGAGGAGTGCACAATATCACTAAGCAATGACCATAAACCTGAGATTGCATTGGTTCTTCAAAATAAAGTTCAAAGACATTCTTCAAACTAGATGTTCTGTATTTTGTGGGCTCAATGCTTCTGAAATAAGACTCAAAACTCCTTACAGACTTTGTTTCCTCATGAATAAAAGTAATTAAAAATAGAATTTCATACTTTTGACCCTAAAACTTTTAGTGTATAATATATGTTGCTGTGCATTTATTATGTGGAAATGAAGCGTACTGCTTCACTCCACATGTATTTGTGCTGTTCTATGAACTATGTAAGTTAAGCTAACAGAAGTGTCTCCATGGGCTCACCTCATACTGCGTAATTAGGCCGTTGGGCTCGACAGGCTCCTCCCACTTCAGGAAGATCATGTCATCCAGAGGGGTGAAGGTGAGCGACTCTGGCGCTATGCCTCCGGGAACTGTGAGAAATTGTCAGAGCAAACATTTGTCAGGGAAATTGAAGTGCTGATCCCACGATGAGCATGTCGTGTCAATATCACCAGAGTGAATGTCACAGTGGCTCAGAACAAAGAGCCACAAGAGAAACTCACTACCAGAGAGCAGACAGGCAGAAAAGATCTGATAAGGACACTTTTAATACATAAACCGCATGAAGGATTTATCTGCAACACACACGAGAGGAAACTTTCCACAAAGTATCATAATTTCATACCAATTTTCAGTGAAACTTTAAATATATTTGTGAATATATCACCCGCTTGCTTGGAAATTTGATTTCGACATGAATGTAAATGATTGAATATTTAAGTGGAGGCTTTTTTCTGGGTTGTACAGTTGCAGGCCGTGTCTTCACAGTCTCAAGCTGTGTACAGGGGAAGACTGCTAGATTCGGTCCTGAGGCTAAAGCAAGAGCAAAACAGCTGAGCTGTCTCTTTGAATTCAGATAAAAGTTGCTTACAAAGACTTTGGCAAAAAGCTCTCATAATTGGCACACTCTGTATTAAAATATACATAGATATAATTATCCTAATAGCTAAAAATAAATAAATTGTATGTGGCTCGCTCTCTGTGTCTTTATCTCATTGTAAGAAATCTTGTTTGTTTAGATTTTTATTTTCATGGGAGAAGTGATTTTTCTCTCCACTCCCATGCAGACGATATGCCACCGCAGATAGAAGATAAGAGGCATGAAATTCTTTCTCAAGATTGTCCTCGTTTTCTCCTTTACATCTCAGTATGAAAATAAAATGTCTTTTGTGACGCTCATTCAGGATCGTTCAGATCAGACACATGCATAAGAACTCCACTGTACAAAACCACTTTATGTTAAATTCACCCTGAATAAAAACGGCTGGCATACAGTATGGAACTGTTACTCAACAGATTTATATTCACTGAGATATACTTTGAAATAGCTTCGAAAGGTCTTCACACACCCTTAAAGTCAAATATTTCAGTGCTGAAAAATCTCCAGTTTAACATAAATGTTATCACAGATTCTTATTCTGCATGTAACAAATACTTCACTAAAGACTAACTCTGTTAACATCTGGCTTCCAAAATAATTGCAGTACAGGATGTGGCAATTTGAACTTCTACATAAGTACAGTAAAAAGAATTTATCAGTAGATAAATAAATAGCAAAACTATTACCTATGAGGGTAAACTGCATGTTATACATTCTATTAACAATAAACATTTACTTACTGCAAACATTGTAAATTAAATTAAAGAGATGCCCACATATTCCCTTAATATAATATAAAACCTCAGAGACACTAATTTAAGATGCTAAAGTGCCAACGCCATGATCATTTTATTTATGTTTAAGTAAAGATAATGGCAAGAAGGCTAAAAACAATAATTAGTTTTTAACCAAATTAATTAGAGATTATACAACATATGATCTTTAATAGCCCACGTATGAGCTATTAAGAAATTATGGAGCTCAACATATGCAGCCATGTATCTGAAATCAAAACCTGCTTTCAAAAGTAATGCAGTTAAACAAATGTTAAGTGTAAAGCATACCAATACATTTGAAACCCAAACTTGTTCAATCACTTCCCAAAATGTAATTTCATTACTTCCAGTTTTTATACTGTGTCCTAATATGTACAGCTTAACCTCCATCAGATACTTACTGTCCTCCTCAGTCTGAAAGCTGACCTCTCTGCTCTCCTTCTTCCCCTCTGGGTTTGCCAGTGACAGACGTACGTGAATGCTGTGGTACGGCGGCAGATCACGAAGTGTGAAGCGTGAGGCATTGTGCTCCACTGCCAGGCACTCGCGTACAGTGGTGTTGTGGCCTCCGCCGCCTCCTGCCATGGTGTAGCGGTAGCACAGGGACACTGAGTAGGTATGGCAGCGTGTCAGGTTGAACGCCAGATTCTCCCACTGCAGGGACAGTTGCCTGGACTGGATATTTGTGGCAACGAGGTCTCGCAGCGGACGCATGGGCTCTGAGAAAAATAAAAGAAGGTAATGAAGAAACAGAAAGTGGGAAAGAAAGTCCTGAAGGCTCACTGACTTTCAAAAAGTGTAAAAAAAAAAAAATCTGACTAATATTTATGGACCACCTCAGCAGTTTCTCTCATCCATGCTGCCATATTGCCCGGCCACAACACAGAGGTCAGTTTGCTGCCAGCACAGCACACCCACATCCCTGATGGCAGAGCAGGAGCTCACGCCAATTGCGCTAATTAATAGGACAGGCTGAGTTTCTGTCGTTCGCCCACCAGTTCCCTCCTCTGTGCCGCAGTTTAAGTTTACTCTTCAGTAGCTGTAACTCGCTGCCCGGAGGTTTAATCCCCCATCGTGGCAAAACTGCCAGCATTACGCAAGGACATTTACTTCCTCCTGGTCACTTTTACTGTTGGGTCATGGTATATTTTTAGACGTTAATTCTAGTCACAGAGGAGTTAAACTGCACTTTCTCTGACTCAGACTAAATGAACAAGAGATCTGTCTTTAATATTCCCCTTGCCGCCCTCACTGAGAGATACAGAGCGCCTCTATGCACAGAGGCACAGAACAGCCAGTGTTTGGGGAACGGCTGAAGCTGAAGAGATGCAAAGTTGAACCAAGGACACCGTTCTTATCAATCGAGGCCTTTATCAACAGCTGTTATAAACTCAATCAATGCCTGTTTGTCAAGCAATATGCTACATAATGTAGCGTATGGCTTTCCTCTTTTCATAGGGCGTTTTCTGTAATGGATTATTGTTGCAGGAAAATGACAGTAGAGATAAGGGTGAGATCAGAGGCGCTTGAGGTTACTGGCCAAGGTCTTCACTTCTCTACTAACTCACTTCAGCACAGACTAGAACAAGGAAGACAAAGACAGTAGCTAATACACCACAAAATAGAAACTAAAGTATTATATCAAGAGCTATGGTTGAAACGTGATGTTAACATCCAATGCAAAAATGACACATAACCTTTAGTTCTCACTCTCTCACACTGTTTTTGTTTTCACGTCAAATAACATCTCTGCTGTTATGTGAGCAGTTTTTTTACCTGTTATAAAAAGTTTGTTGTTTTCTATACTCAAATATGTATGAACAGAATTATTTTCTTTAAATTACCCTACCCAGTTGAAAATTCCTTTTAACCTGAGCATGCTATTTCTAATAACTACAGAGAATTATTTTCTTATGTTGTAAATTTGACCAGTGTCATCTATTCTATTTTCCTCTTCCTGAGAAAAAAAAAGAAATCACAATAAGCCTGAAATGTCCCATATACTGTTCAAGAACGAAGCAGATTCTGCACCCCAGAAATAAGCGTGCTTTGGTTTAAAACGAGGCCTCTCAGAGAGGAAGAAGCTGACACTTCTCAGAGGCAAAAACTCCAATTTTGGGGGGACATGTCCTCATGTTTCATGAAACTAAAAATGAAGCATTTGATTAAAGTGACTGTTGTTACTTTTAAAGAAAAATAGCAGAATCTTACAAGCTTGAGAACAACATCCTGACTTCCTGGGATAGCAGCTGTCAGTGGATGATCTGCCCCAGAAGAACAATCTGTACAGCTCTTTTGTACAGGCGCTAAAGTAAATACTTCTGGAAGGGTATTTTTATGCCTTTTTTCTTTATTTTATTGTAATAATAAAATGGTATATTATTTAAAAAGAATAATATAGAAACGGTTCAGTTACATTCTGCTAGACTTCATTGACTGCTTTACTTTGAAAATAATAAACAGAGACAAATTAGTTTCTCATGAACAGATGGGATAAACCCTTGTATGGTCAGATAACAACTTTAGATATTGTAATAAAAGATGGGACCACTATAGATAAAGGTCTACTCTTGTCTGTAGTGGGTCCACTAGAGGGCGCTTTGACAGTGTAAATATGCTAGTCCAATACACAATTTTCTACTGACAACTATTAATCATTAAGGGAATTATAACATTGTCTCAAAATATAAGTTTTTTTATAGCAAGTAGTATTTTAATTACTATAAACAAATGTGCTATGCTCTACCTAGAACATGTAAAGCGTAAATCCTTTAAATGGCTCAACGATCAGAAAGTATTTCTTTTAGCATACAGGTAAATGAACTAACTGTGCTGGTAGTGATGTGACACCAGGATCAAGTTTTTTGGGTGTTTTTGCAGTGATGTCAGCTAGTCTTCTTAGTTGAGATGCCTGTTGATGCATATTTAACACATAACAGTGTTGTGTAGCAGAGTGTGATCAATATTTAATTGTAAATCTACAGTACTATGCTTTCTTTGAAATACCGTGATGAACCTGACTCTATTGCACAAAAACCTAAACCTAAACTTATAATTTCAAAGTCTTGTTTTGCAATAACAGAATCAACAAAATAATCTGCTTACCTGAAAAAAGAAAAATGGTGTGAATTGCCATTATGACCAATTTTGCTTAATGTTTTTAGTTTGGATTATACATAAATTTCTATGTTTTGTACATTGTCTTTTAAATTTGTAGCTCTTTAAAATCTGCGTGCTTAATTTAGAACTTGATTGCCTGCAGAAAATCATGTCATTTGTCCTACAAATGGAATGATTTTTATTTGTAGCACAAATGAAAATTACCTTAGAGATTAGAGATTCAAAAAATGTGTAAATCATTATTAAGGCATTTGACAAACAGAAATCATGTTAGAAATATGAATTGACCTACCAGCAAAAGTTGTCTTATTTAATGTCAGACGGTAGGCTTTGTGTCGTTATATATAGTAAATATAAAGATCTGAATCACAGGCCTTTCCTTTTTTAAATCTCCTCACTCTTCTCATCAGGGAAAAAAAACGGTATTATCGATTTCCTCATCCGCTTTTTACTTTACATAGAGCACTTGAGTTTTCACGACAATCTATGATGAAGAACTCAGCAGTCGTCAGCTTTCCCTTTTAATTTCCTGTCAGGCATCTCGCTCTAGATGAAAATATGAGTGGAGCGTTGATCTGGACCTCATCCCGACTAATGTGATGGTAGATGAATGAGTGGGAGCAGTAATCACAAAGTGGTAGACTGCACTGCACCCGCTGAAAGATGTAAATGCACCATTGTTCATTGTCTTAATGGTGCAGTTGATAGTCTGCACGGTTTGAGAGCTAAATAAAGAGAGGCATTTAACTGCTGAGTTGATGAAGCACTACCAAAGAGTCCACAGTGTGCTCATTATGGGGCTTCTCAAAGTGGACATTTGTGCCAACTCTTCCTCCCTTGCCTCCTCTTATTTGTCGGCGTCCCACAGGCGCTTGTTCTGTGGCGGCCTGTGGCGAAGGATCTGCAGCTGCCCAAATGTGTCTGAAGGTGTGAGTATTGGGATCGATGCAACATGTGGATGCAAAGCTCAGCAGTCGCACTTCAAACCCTGCTGTGCTGTGGTGAGATTCTACTGTAGCAGTAAACAGCTCTGCAGGGAAGGGTTACCTCTTAGCCACATTTGTCAATTTTGGGTTGTTAGATTCCTACAAGCGAGTCCATAATGTTTCTTGATGGTTGGTGTTCTCTATTGGGAAAGATTCACAGTCAAAAACCTGTGGCCTCCTGTTTATTTAATTAAGCAGCTATATAGCGAGAGCCTCCTGCAGTTTTGTGTAACCCTGAGGAAACTAATACACATCCACCAGTTGAGTGTCGAAAGAGTGAACATTTAATTTGACTGCTGAAGTATCAGCTCTCACTGATAGTTTTGAGAAAAAAAAGTCTTTTGTCAAAAATGTAAACTACTTTGAATTTTTGTCAGTTACTAATCATTGCTTTTAACAAATACTGTGTGACTCAATTAGCAGTATCTACATGAATTTAACATAGATCTACGTAATTGAAACATTTGATTATATTTTAGTATTATTAATGCATGAAGTTAATCAGAATCTCAATGACCTTCTAAATTATCTTATGATTTTGTTTCCCAGAACATTTTATCGATAGTGGCAGAGTAGTCAGACAGTAAAGCGGGTTGTGAAAGAAAGAACGAGAAGATAAGGAGTCAAAGGTCAACAAGCCGGGACTTGAACCAGTGACAGGACTAAGCCCTCTGTCTGTGTGTCATGCATTTTACCCCAGCACCATTGCAGTGTCCTGTCTCCCTGAAATTTCTATATGACATGCCTCAGAGGTAAATTTCTTTCAGCTCCAGGTCACAAGACTGACCTATATTTGACTTGCCACTGTGCACTGTGAACTGAATAGTTAGAGAACTGGATCAAAGCCTGGCATCTTGAGGTCACTAAGTGTCTATAGCAACCGTTAGATGTTATCCAGAGGGAAACCATTTTTGGAAAATCTTTTCTATCCTACCATCACAAACAGAGAGATGTAGAGTTTGCTGAATTATTTGGGTTCCATTGGCAGTGAGACTAACATCAAGCTTTTCAGAAAGAAAAGTCCACAGTTTTTCTTCCAAAGGCCCCGGGGAACTTATTCCATTTCCCGCTAGACCTAAATACAACTAAAAGAAAAAAAAAAATCTGTGGGCTGAGCTAAAGAGAAGAAAACCTCAGAGCTGACTCAGGGCTGTGGACAATCTACAGAAATTGTTCAAAGAATAATGGTCAAAAATACCATTTTCTATAAACTCCAAGTATGTGAACCATTATAAATGAAGGTTATATGATGTCCTGTTGCATAGAGTTGCAAAAAGTATTTATGGAAGGGGTCCAAATAAATGTGCCCAGCGTAGTAACCTTTGCAGAAATGCATCTAAGACAGAAAAGAGATAAATCTCAGAATAAGTTACGGGTATGATATTTGAACCAGGACTGAAACACAAACTGGCTGAACTGGCTGCTAAAAACTGCCAAAGGCTGAATTGTGGGTATTGTGTCAGCATGATGAGTAGAGCTGATAAATTACGGTAAACATACAACTTTCATAGGTCCTGTCTGAACAATACTTTGTATTTAGAGAACGAGTTCCTGAAGACATTCACGTCTGTCTACAATTACGCTATTGCACGTAGGGTACATGGTCACACTGAAGGCTTTGTGATAGTCTCATAGTACTACTGGATGTACTGGATCATGACTGATGGTATGACATGGAATAGATGAAATGATAAATGACTTGCCAAGACAAGTTGAGCACTTTTGTTTGTAGTGCAACTAATTTCACCCTGATGTTGTCTCCCTTTACCAGTTCAAGAAGATTACGGCCAGGGCCTTTCTAAAGGGTTCAGCGACCCAACAGCAGGTGGAAGCCCATTAACATAGTTTGGGGACCACCTGCAGTCCAAATGCTTGCCTCTCCTGTGCGATTTACTTGAGGGGCTTCACGCTGTGCTAATGCAGCGTGCTGATAATCACAGTGATGGCTCATCAGGCACACCTGGACAGCCATCAGAGCCAGCCGGAAATCGTGTTCACATTCACGGCCATTAGTTTTATAGTCTCTGCACCCGGACAGCTCAAGTCTGCGCATGTGTGTGTGTGTGTGTATGTACCCATCTAGCTAACACATTTGGGACAGAAGGAAATATTCATCGTGGCAGGGTGTGATTAGTCACGGTGGTAGGACGCTGCTTTTAGAGCGGAAATTCACTTTCCAGAAAGGGGTTTCAAATATCCCTTCTCTTCCCTGGCTAATTATCACTGCCCTGAAATCGCCACGGCAACCCCAACATCTTTTTTCTAGTGGGTAAACATAATCAGGCCAGCAGCAATGGGAATGACTGGGGTTCAGCAGTAGATCGTAAGGTCAGTGGGGGCTGAGGGGACCAGGTGATTTGCAGGGTTGTTCAAGGGAGCCTTGGGAAGCGCAGTCTGGACAATGTCTCAAGGAGGTCAAATAGACAAGTTGGTGAAGTTTAAATATGTGAAACTATACATTATTGCATCTACAGTGTCCCACTGCATTGAAAACATGTCAGTCAAACCATGATTTGACCAAGTTAACAGACCATAACGAATATCAATCACTCATGCAGGTTTACAGCTGCAGTGCACATGTAAAATAAAGATTTCTGGGAAATAACAAGCCCAGTATGAATCATTCAAAACCTTTTTCAACATATTTCCTGTACAAATTAAATGAGAATCATGGGGGACGATGGGGAGCTGCAACCAGTTGCATGAGTGTGCATAACCTCTAACTAATACTTTCCTGTAGTACTTTCCTGACCCAATGTTTAATTCAGTTTCAGGACTCAGCCTTTTAGAAAAGCACATCTTAACATGAAAATATTTGCCCACTCTACATTCCCTACACTCACTCTGTTAGACGGCATGGACATCTGATAACCCTCTTCAAATACTACAAGGGTTTGCTGAGTAATGTAGATAGGTCATTCCAAAATAACATTTTCTTGCATTTTCTTCTAATAAAACATCATATTTTCTCTAGTTATTAATTAGTGTCTCCTCTGTGCCATTGTGTTTATTTAATTATGTAGAATTGCTGGCTGGTGGCTAATGTTCAAGGATATAATTTTGATACTTTGTGACCTGTTTGGCAAACTAAGACTTTAGTTAAAAGATGCACATGTGAAAAAACTCCAACTAGAAAAACTGCACTTCACTGCAGGTTGTTAGATTCGCTTGAATTGATGACAGGTATGAACTTATGGTGGAGGTGAAACAGTTTTAAAAGCATTTATCTTCATCTTATTTTCATATGTCGAAAACCTGCCTGAATAACAGAGTGAGTACAGCATGCAGATCCACTGTGCAAATAAAACCAATATCCATAAACGGTGAAAGGCAAAAATAAATAAATAAATAAATCACCTATATGGCTTCTGTAATAATCTTGTGCTGCATTTAAATGCCCACTTGAACAGCTCTGCAAACCCAACAGCATCACTTATCCCACACATGGCTGAACAAGCTAATGTCACACTGGTTGAAATGTAAATACATCATTAACGACTGAGTTTAGTGACTTTCACAAACATGGATAGCAGCAACTATTAGAGCAATCTCCATCTGAATCCTATGTCACTTCATCTCATTTTCACCATTTCTGTTCAACAGTCACAGGTCCCCAACCTTCCCCTACTCGTTTCTTTCCTTTTTTTTTTCCCCCCTTGTGAATTATTTGTTACTCTTCAGCTGGAGATGGGTGTGTCGGGAAGCGAAGGAGTGCACAAAGACTGATGAATGAGAGGTGTCTTTGGCTTTCAGTTCTGGAGAGTAGCTTTAATATGTCATCTGAGAGAAGGCCGGGGAGGTTCTGCTGGAGCAGGGTCGGAAAAAATGCGACGGATGGTGTGTGGCAGGGAGAGACCATTGGGCATGGGAAAGAGTGATGACCATGGAGGACATGAATCTTCTGCCTAGGGGTAACAAAAGCTTTTCCTTTTTGTGCCCCTGTGACTACACAATGCTCACATTGCAGATTCATGCAGCACTAATGACTGCCTAATCTTCTCTGAGTATGTCTGCCTCAAAACAATGTTTTTAAGGTTTATGTGTGCATATATTTTGAAAAACATTAGCATGGATGTAGCTGTGATGAATATTGCTATTCTGCTTGAGCGAGGATAGTGACTGCACAGTGACAAATCACAAAGAATCATTGATGAGAGAAGACGGAGAAAAACGTCCAACAAAAACTGTAGCCTAACAATGGAAAATCTTAACCCAAAGGACAGCTAACATGGGAAATAGATAATTGTTTTCACCTTTACCAACTATAAGACCAAATTTGTTACAACGTGGTGCACTCTATTATTTTTCATTTCCTCTTCTTCATATGTTTATATTTTAAATGTCTCCTTGAGAGAAATGTGGAGTGAAAATCAAGTTTCTTGTTTGTGTGCACATACATGGCATGATGGTTTGTTGTGCTAAATTCTTTGCCGTTATCTGAAAAGAACAGGCACTTTTAATAAAAAGCTACAATTAAAAGTACAGCGGTACTTTTGCAATAAGTCTTACTCCAAGACAAGATGTAATATATTTGATTCACGCTAATGTTAACATGTTATTGTGTGCAGTCAGATTAATTGCTCATTCCCACATGATGTCTCCGTACATCCAGTCAGTATTCATTTGATCTATTTCTCTTACAAACCCGATTTATTACTCTCACGCAGAAAAGGTTTCTCATACATATGGTTAACCATGTAAACTAAATCTCATGCTAATGTTGAATTAACGATTAGTCACAAAGCCAGATAAGGACACAAACTCCACACCAAGAGTTCTCAACTGGGCAGTGGATTTAACCTTAGTGTATGTGCTGGATGTTTCCTCTGTGGTGGCGCTGCTAACCACTGTGGCCAACCACTGTTTCCTGACGCTGGTCCTGTTTTCAGATGTCGGGGAGAAAAAAAAAAGAAAAAAACTCTCACCCTATGAACGCCTATTCATTTGACATCATTTCCACTTGTCTGTCTTCCTCAGTATATACCAAAGAAGCAAGCGCTCAAGGCTAGCTAAAGCTATCATCTCTCCGTTATCTCTCGAATAACCCTCAAACCAATATTGCCATGCAAGAAGCAATTAAAGCCTCACCCTAAGTCTCCTACAGCTCCAGAGTTCAGAGAATTTGGGTGATAACAAATGTCTCTTTTCTTTTAAGATAAGTCTTTGTGGAAACTGAGTCAGAGTTTGCTCCGCTCTGATTGAATTTTCAGCAGATTACTGTGGCAGATTTGGTCTCATAATGAAAGAGTCTCTAAAGTTACAGCATGTGGCCACTGGGCATCAGAATTTCAAGCCGAATGGCTTAATTAGAATAACTTCATTACATAAAAAGAAGACCCATTAATAAGATATATTAATGGGCAATGAGTCTTACACAAATATGAAGTTCATTGAGCTGACTGTTTGGTACCGTATGCATGTTCTTCTTCTTAAAGAAATTATTCTGATAACCTTAGGCAGGTTTTGTTGGGAAGTTTTACTTTCAGACAAATGCAAAACAACATTAAAAATCTGAGGTTGTGCAATCTCTCAATAAAGGTAAAAAAAAAAAAAAACATGTTAGAATGAACACAGAAAAACCTTTTGAAAATTTGTAACCATCTACTAAAAATAAAGACATCTGTTATCCACAGATTCTCTCCCCACAAAGTAAAATAGTGAATAAAACTAATATTTCAAGGCTTTTCCCCCCCATGTTTTCAAGGATAGTTTATCAATGGAGTCTCAAATTGGGCTTGGATCTGGTATAGGGCTCATTGGAACTTTAAACTGTTCAATAATCCCAATCATTGCTCAAATCCCCAAAAAGGCTTGATTACAGAAGATGGTCAAGGATATGGTGTGTCCATCAAATGTCACCAGAATAGTCCTTATAAATGCTGCCAGAGGCTAAATCACATTTGCAGCATTTTCTAACTTTAGAAGGTTGCTACTAAAGTACTAAGCATGTTTGTCATAAAGTGGTTGAATAATTTTGAGATCGCAATAGTTCGTAAAAGTTGCATTTTGTGTTTGATTCGGATAAGTCCATTGAAGCCGTTTCTTGTTTGGTTTGTTGAAGGCAAGCAGCTGCTAATCTGTATATTTTGCCAAATAGCCTAATTTGTAGAGGGAGTTGAATAATTTTACCTGCAGCATTAGTTCTGGATTTTGCCTAGATCTTTCTTGAACTTTATTTATCCTCAGATGAAACTCTTTTTCTGAGACTTTGGCTGGATGCTTGTGATGCTTAAAAATAAATCTCTAATCATCTTAAGCTTTTTAAACACTTCAAGGTTTAGGGCTACAAAGTGGTAGACATGGCAGACAATAATCTACAGCATTATTCAGATTAAATGTTCCTTCTTGGGTTTCTAATGTTTGATAAATGCACAATAAAGCAAACAAAAAGTTCACTGTGATTAGAAGCAGTGGGCTTACACCAATCTTTTGTTGTTGTTGTTTTGTTTTTTTTTACAGACGAACCCCTGTAGGTAAAGTTCCAAGTAACTTTAAAATTATTAGATAAATAATAAATAAAGGTTAGAAAGCAATAAGTTTTCACCTTATTACATGTCTACTAACTTGAAATAATTTTTTAAGAAATGAAATGCTTTACATACATTTTACATAGTTGAGATTAACTCACAGGAAAATAATGAGAACTTTTTACAAAGTAGCTGCATAAAGTTTTGCTTGCGGCTGATTAAGCCAAATAGACTAGAAATGAAATTAGAGGGCTCACCTGCACACTTGGTTCTGCTGACGAGCGGCGGTCCAGGGGGGCCGGTTCCACCCTCACCAGGCCGAGTTAGCAGCACGCTGATGTGGTACTCGGTGTCCGGATCCAGGTGCCACAGTTTATAGGTGACTTTGTTTACGCCATGCACCTCTGACCATGGGGACTGACTAGCGCGGTACTCAATCTCCTTCCTGATAATGGGGCCATCTCCCAGGATAGAGTTAGTGTTGAGCTGGATGATGAGGTAAGTGGAGCCGGCACGCAGCAGCTGAGGCGGCGCGATGGGGGATGGAGGTACTGTGAGAGGAAAGCAGTGGTTTTTTTTTTGTTTTCCACTTTAGGCTCCCTTTTTTTGGTGAAAAACACTTAAACTAGGAGAACTGCTGCAAAATTTAACAATCTTTAAAAAAATTACGTCAAGATAATAACGTTTCCGATCAGTATATATATTTTTTTTTTCAGTATCTTAAAGCTTTATGTCTCAGATGGCGCTGTAAGGACTACAGTGATGTGAGCAGGCCAAATTCTGGTTACACAGCTAATTAGTCATTCATATTGGCAAGGCATTCACAGGCTTGAATAAACTTTAGAAAAAGTAGTGACAGGGAAAGAGCAGCTGTACATTAAATGGAAAGCATGTGACAAGCCTTTAACTGTGATTAAGCGCCGTTTATGTTTTTCTCGATCTGTCCACAGAGTTGCTCACAGTGATGAAACAGGAGACTCTGCATCACTGTCACTCAGGATTTCCAAAGCAGGAATTTATACCACAGCCCACCGGTCAAATGTCACTTACAGGCAGATCAATTACACCGTGTGAGTGAGGAATGGGAATAGAAAAGAAATGTCGACAAGGCATGAGAAGAGATCAGAGTGAGATTTGTTGCTGTGACTAATCATTCATTCCAGTACAGCCGCCTCAGTCTTTTACGGGGCGCCTCAGTGTGTGTTTTACACATTACCAGAAGCTCACCTCCTGGTTCCCTTAGCCTGCAGCCGATGTTTTGACATCGACTGCTTCTGAACTAAAAGGGCATCTTTAGGCCACAAGCAGTGGCCAGTGTGATTAAAGTTTAAACAATTCACTCATGGTTTTGACAGTTTTCTAAGTTTGCAAATAAGAAGTTCTTCCCGTCTCGTACCCTTGAATTTAATTTATTTGAGAGGTATTTTCTGTTTGTTTTATAGCTCCCCACAATCAACTCACCGGCTTTGTTTAATTAAGATCATATCTACCTTCAGAGTTATGAATCTGGGTGTGCAAATGCAGCATATCTCCAGCTATAGTCTAAATTAAATGCAAAGGTACTGCAGGGGTACAATAAAGTCAGAGAGAATTTGTTTATTTTTAATTATGTGAAAAGTTGCTGTCTGCTGTGGGGCAATAAGTGAGTTTCTATATGATTCCTGCACATCTTCAACATTACTAAAATGACTAGGCCTACCTCATTAAAGGCTCATAGCATTGCAGGGGAGGAGAAGGGAATTTATACTGACTGTCACATAACATTTGAAGCACCTTTTTGTCTGAAAAGTTAAGAGTCATAGCAGCCGTAAAAAGCACATTCTTCTCAAGAAAGTAAGAAGAAGGAATGGATTGCAAAGCTGTTTTTTTTCCTGCGGATTTTCCCCTGAATAACAGGGGCAGCTGATGGTTGGAAGATTAATAACAGTTTAGTGAAAAGAGATTCTTTATATAGCGTCCATGTTATGAAAAGCCTAAAATGGATTGATGTATTCACATCAGTTAGAGGGATTTAAACTGTGCGGCAGCAGAACCCATCGACAGACTTGTCAGTAGTGATGAAAGTCTGAGTAGAGCTGGATGCACTCGGCTTCAACTAAATAACCAAACTTGCAAGATAAATTTTTTCATTATGCTGTACTTGAGTGGTTCTAATGAGATGTCTGAGATACATGCAGAGCAAAAAAAGTAGTTAAATACGGCTGGTCAGCTGGCTGAAAGAACACTCCAATACTTTCCCATTTCAAGAAAGACAAATTTGACTGCACATATTTCAGTTCACACATAACATGTAGTGTCTGATTAGAGGAGACTTATTATCCTTCCTTGAACATGTCAGGAGACACCTAGATTTTGCTTTGTTCAGTTCTGCCTATTTTGAGCTCGGTTCAGTACGAGCTGTTTTGGGTCGCTCCGATTGTGACTTAATATTCAAAAGGTTTTTAGAACTGCTGTTTTCAGACACCTAAAGACATTATTGCCAGAAAACAGCTGTGTGGTTTTTTTTGTAGTAATATAAAATACATTTTATTATTATAATAACAAAAATAATGGAAACATGTTATCATATGTGAGTTTATTTAATTTTAAGAAGAACCGTGTTACCTTAACAATAGCCTAAATAATGTATTTTAAAATATATATTTTTAAATTTAATTCCATTTTATTGCAAATCCAGGGACTTTAGCTCAAGGTTACAATAATGTCAATGTCACAAAAGCAGTTATTATTTCGTAAAAATAGAGATAAACAATGACAACAACAGAGCAAATGCCAACTTCTGTGCTTCTTCTCCTGCAAGCTTTAAGTTGAATTTAGAGCAACCAAGAGAAGAAGACAGGAATATGTGATGTCCTTGTTTCCCCTTCTCATCTTCACTTAGCTGAGGGCTGGAGTCTGTTATGCCATCAAGCCACTGCCATGTCATTACTATGCTGTCAGAGTCGTGTCAGGCTGTTGGGCTGTGGTGAGTAATGAGAGTGAGGTCACCATCTGTGCTTCATGATATGACAGGGTCTGCAGGAGTCCAAGTCAAGTGAGCAGCATTTTGTCAGAGAGCTGAAGCGCTCAAGATGGCAGCGTGTTTGACAACTTCAACTTCTTGATGCCAAGAATCAGTTTTTGCTTCCATCATACCAATGGGATACAGTTCAAGATTAACTGTTTTGGCACAATTTAATTAGCTATATATTTAGACTTTATCTCACACTTCAGCAAGTGATCAAGAGCAGAAGAAAAACATATCACTTTGAAATTTCATACTGGTTGGAAGCAAAATAGTTAGAAAAGAAGACATTTTCTTTCCCTTTTTTTTACCTTTCACAACAAGTTCAGCAAAGTTGGACACCCCAGAGCCCCTGGATGACTGAGTGACACAGCGGTACAAGTCTTGATCTGAGCGCTGAACACTATCTAGCTGGAAGGACACCACAAAGCGCCGATGACTCAAGTGCTTGACCGAGGCCGCAGTTAAAATGTCGCCATTGTGTCTCTGGAAAACAGGAGAGGACAGGGTCAGAGAAAACAGGATGGGTCATCATGTGTACCTCTCACTGACAAATACAGCTATATGTCAGGTCATTCAGAGAGCAACCTACACTCATTCATCCACCATCAGTGGAAACACACTGTACGGCTCTTTGAGGCGTACCAAAGATTTAATAGCACCTGGAACATAACAGGAGTTGCATCTTTTTGAACATTTCAAAAACCATAACATTTAAAGAAACATAATTTTCAGTATCACTATGACTCTTTAAACCATATAATGGTTTATGATTTTCAGTTCTTGTGCTAGGGCCTATTGGTCTGAGTTATAGAAGATCAAATATATCAGACTTATTTTACACTCATAATGAGTGGAAGGTGGCATTCAGTCATAATATTTGGCAGACTGCTCCTTTATACCTTGGTGCTGCCTGATTAACTCATTTACTAAAACTACTGGGATGACAGGATGAAGGTATTTTAAAATGATCAGTCTTTGATAATTTTACAGACTGATTGAACTCAACTTGAAATTCTTGTTATTGTTGAACTGGTATTTTAAATCTGTTGCAAAAGAAAGACTGTATTTACTGCTGCAGTTTTCTCTCTATCCTGCAGTCTATTCTAAGGAGTTGGGCCCTTTTAGTTGAAATACTAGACTAGGCTAGTATTTC
Organism: Poeciliopsis retropinna; assembly: GCA_010277075.1. NCBI lineage: Eukaryota > Metazoa > Chordata > Actinopteri > Cyprinodontiformes > Poeciliidae > Poeciliopsis > Poeciliopsis retropinna. Next base: position 17,009,595 of record VMRM01000007.1, on the reverse strand, counting down.
AACTAAAAGACTTTGCATTGCATAGCAATGCAAAGTCATTGCATTGCTATGCAATGACTTTCTGTGTTTCATGTCAACAAGTTGCAAACACGTAAAAAAAAAAAAAACAACATAATTTTTCAAGAAAATGAAGGAACTGATAGGGAGTGTGTGTTATTTTGCCACAGTATAACCAAAACCTTAGGCTGCCAGCCATGACTTGGTAGGTTTGCATTGCAGTATTTAAAAAAAAAGTGTATTCTCTATTGTCACTGCAGCAGGTCCCTTTATCTATCTAACCTCTTTTAAAGCATCGTTTTAATCACTTGTCCTGTTGAGACAAAAAATAGTCTCACTGTAAAGGAGAGCTGCAGCATCCATTGATTAGAGCTAAGTGGAACATGATCACAGTACTAACAAAGGCCAATATGATAGCAATAGAACTACTATGTGATTATATTTAACTTGAAACCTACTGAGCAGTCGAGCATTTGCATTGTAATAAGTTTAATGAAATATTGGCATTCTAAAATGACTCAGATCAATAACCCAGACAACAAAACGAGGAAACCCGTAGTATCATTTAGAGTAGTTTCCTTATTTTCTTCCTGCAATCAATTATTTCCTTGCCTTTTTATCTTGTAATGAACAGTATTTGTTGTATTCTCTTGAACACAACATCTGACCTACCACATCCTGCATTCATGCCCCGTACACAGTTATTGCCCTGAGCTCCTGGGACTCAAACGCAACAGTGCACACACGCTATTGCTATATGGGTCAGTTCTTATTAGCACTGTGTGATTAAAATGAAGAATGGTTCAATTATGTTGAACTTAGCTAGAAATGAAGGACCATCTAACTGATTTATTCTTGCATTGTGACAATCAGGCATGCTTTAATAATTACAAATGAAATCTTTTTGAATTGATGCTGATTACGGAGGTAATGCACATCATTTGTGATATTCCCAAATTGACCCCATCTACAAATGTTGCCAATATAATTTAGTGAAAACACTTGACTCCTGTTTAGCAGCTGGAGCAGGTAGGCAGTTGAGTTTCAATGCATTAATGTTTGATCAGTTTAGTAAAAAGGACAGCAGATGAGTGGCTGCATGTTTTACTGCAAAACAAACGGTAAAAATGTGACTCTGGAATTAAAGTTCAGAAACCGAGAACCCACAAACACCCTCACACACTTAAACACCCGCAGCTGGACATCCAAACAAATGCTGTGTGATTCACCTTGCTGCTGCACTGCAAGCACATTTCTCACATTGTTCCACACCATTAAAACGAGTAACATTTGTCAACCCCATGAAGTCTCAAAAACTCACACAGGATCTGACATTTTTTTTCTCATGTTTTCAGGCAATTTTCTTTGTGTGAAGTGGTGTATATAAATTGTGATACTTTTTGATCTGTGTGCTTCAGCACAATCCAAAGCAAGTGAGCATGTCGGGATCAGCAGGGAAACCTCTGGGTGCCATTGCACGTTCTCAGCTTCTGCTCAAACCCTGAATTGACAGCCTGCAAAAAGCCACAAACCACTTGAACCACATGCCAAAGCTTCACAAACAAACACATAAACACTAAAACCACCGATTAGGGTTAAGCAAGCAACCACTCCTGAAGCCACAAAAAAATGAAAAAAGGGCTTAATCACATAATCTTAAATCATCTCTAAATGTTTCATAGTATCTTGGTGAAGTATTCCTTCTCTTTGAACATTTCTAAATTTTTACTGCCTCCCAGTCACAAACTTCAGTGTATTTAATTGTGATTGTACACGCCAGACCAGCACTAAATACTGTGTAATTCCTGTGAAATTTACTTTTAAGTTTGTGGTTGTAATGTGACAACTTGTGAGACGGTTCTGTGGGTATAACTTTTCTAATGCTCTCCATTCCTCCCTTTTGCCAAATAGAATTTGGATTAAAGAGGAGAGGCAAGAAAAATCTGAATAAATCAAACAAGCATGAGATCACTTCATGTTATCAAAACAATCTGGCTGTGGCTAATTGGCAAGGAAATGACAAAACGATCTGTTAATCTGGCAGGCGTGAGCAGCCAAGACTGATCTGCAGCTGTTACAGCATACACAACCAACACAGCAACATAAAAACACGGCTTTAAGATTATATAAGAAGTGGATCGAGAGACAAGAAGATGGTGAAGAGGACAGCTACGCTAGAGGAGAGGCTATGGGGGGAGCGCTCTGTAGTAACCATCAGTACTTATTCAATTTTTTTACCAGCTATTTACCCAAAGCATTTGTCTTCATACAAAGGAAAAAGGGCAACTGCTGAAATAGGTGTGAGGGAGCACACTTCAGTTACCAAAATCAAACATGAGCTACTTTTACACAATGCAGCAGGGTTGCCTTGATCAGCCGTGATGAACATTAGCTGTTGTGGGTGGGAAGATGTTGGCAGCAGCAATTAATATGTAGTTTGATGTAACTTTACTATAACAAGATATCAACATTTTGAAATCTCTTGACATTTTATTCCTTAGAAGCACAGAAACAATAACAGAAAAAAAAATGTGTGGAGCTCATCCACCTCCTCTGAAAGAGTCAAAGAAGAAGAAAAAGAAACATTAGAAAGAGTTTTGCCTCATAAAATGACAACGGAATAAATCCTTTTTTGACGGGTTATGTGAGGTAACATTTTCTACTTACTGCAGTGGTTCTAAGTAAAACTTTAAACCTAACTTATTGATTTGCTTCACTAAAGGGATCTGTGTGGGAACATTTATGCCCAAGAGCCTTAGATTTTCTTTGAAGAGACAGTTCAAATCTCAGTTTGGAAAGTTGCTAAAAGAACAACAAAGAGAAAAATCAAGAAAAAGATGTGGAATAAAAGGATGTAAACAGAATGACTTTAAAAAGATATTTGAGCCAGTTTTTATCCTTTTTCTTTTGACGGTTTTTTTAAAGAATAGTTCTTGACATGAACTCAAATGTCCTTTAATCGGACTAAGAGAGTTTATGCAAGCAGTAATTGAAAATTGCTCACAAATAAAAACCTAAGAAGTGTGCCATCAGTTAGTTTTCAACATATTTTACTTGTATATAATTGTAATTAAACAACAATAAGAAATTACATAATTTATGTTAATCTGCGCGAGATCTCAGAGGTGCTTAAAGGACATTAGGGAACAAACAGCATTCTGAAGAACAAGCAACAAAGCAGATGTGTCATGGTGTTGTTTATAGGAAGACGGATGGAGTTAAAAATAAGTAAAAGCTGCAAAACACTTGAAACTAGAATTGGTATTTACTGGTTTGTACTGCTAAACATATCCTTGTATGAACATCTAAATTTTTGTTTGGAGTGTTTAAAAATATTAATCTGAAAACTTCTTGAATATGCAACAAAAAGCAGAGAAACAACTAAGAGATTTGAAAAAGAAAAATATGCAAAAGAACCTCTACGGGAATCAAAAGCAAAACTGATCAGTGAATTAGTTTAACTTACTCCCCCTTCGTCTAGTGCCTTTGAGAAGGCTATTGAGGACTGAGCTGTACCTCAGGAACCCAGAGATGCTTCCAATAATGCAACCGCAGCACAGTTAGAACTGCTGTAAAGTGTAGTTTCTCACTGCTATACATTGATATTTTCATCCATCAAATCTAGCCACAATAAAGCCTTTGATTCACTGGGATTTCACTGGGATTTCTCTGGGATTCAATCCATTACTTTGGGCTTTGTTTCATTTTTTACAGCTTATGTTTAGGGCTTTTATTATGGCAGATGTTGACACTTTATTTCTAGGTTCTATGGAGGGCGAGTCCTGAAATAGCAGCTAGAAAGGGTTGAAACAAACAGAAATCCACACATTAAAGCCTAACAGTGAGGAAGAGCATCTCCAGTAGAAAAAGTCCTACTGCGAGGTGTGTGTTATCAGAAGCTGTGAACAAGTCCAGACCATACTGTCAGCTCTTTCTCTTGGTTTATAACTGTAAAATATGGTTCATTATCTTCCCAAAGCACATTTTCTATGTTGTGTCATGCTGCATGTTTCCTGAACCTGTTGAAAGAATCTGATAATGGAGCTTTGTTGGTGCAGATCAGGTTGAAAATAATGAATGGTGTCATTTTGACCTTTGTGAACACCAAACGTGAAATTCTATGATTTTAGATCTATTTATATCTGGGAACAGCTTGAGTAAAATATTTCCACTTATTCATTAGTATTTTCCAGATCTGTTACGGATATATGTTACATTTGTTTGATTCCTTACTCGGTAGGTATCGTCAGATTTTAAGAATTACGTAGTTGTGTCGAGCAGAGGAGTTCAAGTATGTTGGTGTTTTGTTCACAAGTGATGTGATAAAGTGGCAGAAGCATAGATGGTTTAAGGCTTCATCTACAGTAAAGCAGATGTTTGTTTTTAACGGTGATTTGAACAAAAGACTGTCATGAAGGTTGTTGCATTCCCATAATCTGCGTTTCCTGTTTTAATCTTTTCCTGTTTATCAACTTGGATTTGGTCTTCATCTCCTAATTTCCCTCTGCCTGCTCTCTGATTAGTCCCTCTGTTTCTCATGCCACTGTCTTCTCTACTGCAGTGTATTTAAGCTGTCTGGTCTGTAATACTCTCTGCTTGTTCCTCCATCTATTTTCCCCTAAGCTGCATCCCGTTGCCTTTTCTTTTTTTTCTGCCTGCCATAAGCTTTATGTTTTCTTATTTATCATTAAAATATGCACTCGGTGTTCCTCTCCAGCTCCTGTTTGCATCTTAGTCCATCTTCAAATTATATGGCAGAAATCTTGAATGCAAGCAACTGAATTGAGCTCTGCCTGTAGGACGGCTGAAGTAGAGCAATAGAGGAAAGTTGGAGTAAAACTGCTGCTTCTCTGCAGAGTCAGCTGAGATGCTGAAGGCATCAAGACAGGGTAGTTTCTGCAAACATCAAAGTTTACGGGCATCTCTTAGCGGGAGGAGGCAGACAGGAAAGTTGTCTCAAGGTCTGCAAATCTCTTCTCCCAACTGTAGAGTGTCACTGGGAAGAGGGGCACTCTTCCCACTGATGTTTTTGTACCAGGACTTGCTAGTACTGCAGACTAATCTCTGATAAGTGGAAGATAAAAGATGGCAGGAGCTGCTCTGGACTGGTTTGGTAGAATGAGGTAAAACATCCATCTGCAAAGCCTCCAGAGCATTCAGCTTTTAAAAGTGTGTTGTAAAAGTTTAACATCCCGCTTCCAAAAAAAGTTTACATTTTTAATGTAATGATGTTTTTCCTTTTCTTATAAATGTTAGGTGTATTTAACATTTACAAAGTAAGAAGTTTCTTATTTACTTGAATTTCTTCATTTTAGCATACAAAACATTTTTTTCTGGAACATTAAAGAAGTCATATCTCTAGAAAAAACAAGTTATGACACTCCAACACATCCACAAAAGCAAGTTGTGTTCTTAATTAGAAAACAACATGATAGCTTACAAATCCTAAAGTAACAACTCAGCTCCCAATTTTCACTTTAGACCACAAACTCATTCCTTTATTCTGGGCTGGTTGTCCACTCCTGACCTTTCCAGCCCACTGCCAAGAATATGTTGATTATTTTTTAACATTTTATTGAGAAACTTTTTACTTCACCACCAAACAAGTCGATGAAATGACGGCAAGGAACATTTTGCCCTTGACCTAGTCTCATATCTCCTGTCAAACATGAATAATTTACCCAACCATGTTCAAGGACTCTGTGTGTATAATCATAGAATGTCAATTGATTACTCTTTGCTTTGGTGTAAATCAGAAAACAGAAAAACTAACTCAGCCATACACTATGGCAATATAACATGAACTAAATTCAGTTCTTGCTTTTATTGATACTACATTTCACATTGATTTTGTTCATGGAAATAACTCAACAAGCTCAAATACAGGAGGTACTTCAGTCAGAAACTCCATCAAACTACTTACCTCCAGTAGGAACTTCTCTGCCTCAGAGGCCCTTCCAGCTGCAACGCACTGGAAAGTGGCATTTTGGCCAGCGTTTACCTCCTCGTCTCCCAGTCTGGAGAAGTGTGGGGCCTTATCTAAAGAAAGAAAAAGAGAGAGAATCACCAAGGCTTTTCTTGACTTTTCAGGCATTTTGTCATTTTCTTGTTTTCCAAAACATTACAACAGAATAGGTGCAAATTTGAATTTGATTTAATAAATTGTCACAATTTTGTTTTTCTTCTCGCCTTTATCTGTGAATGATTCATATTCAAAACATTCACATTTTCTTTCTTTCTCTTAAAACTGAACGAAAACAAGAAACACTGTAATTTTATTAATTTCTCAGCTTCATAATAAAAAGCAGTTCACATTGTAATTTTTTAAATATCATTCACAAAAAAATAAAGTTTAAAAAAAAGGCCTCTTATAAAGCATGGTTTTTGCTTTAGATCAATAGAGCACAATGAAATATGGGGAGTTGTAAGATGAGGGGGAAAAAAGATAAAGCATTTTCTTGTGGTGAGTGTTTTCATAAGAGGGTATGTATGCTCAGAAACAGACATCTATTTTTGTAAACCTCCCCTGCAATTCATCCTCATTTATGGAAATTAGATTAGAACAAACAGATTGGCCCAAAACAGGTTTGAACTACAGCTTTGAGCACAAAAGACTCAGGTATCACTGCAGACACAATGGCTCCCAGGCAAGAGGAATATCAATTGCAACTTCTCCACATAGCCAGCTGCACATTTGATGCCCGTGCACAACCTGAAGCTCCATTGTTCCACTGAAGTCAAAATCTCCTTAGACCACCATAGAGCCTCCTTCACTCTTATGTGGAAAATATCTCAAATGGGAGTTATTGCCATACCAGTAACGTTTAAAGCCATCAGGACTGTCCTAACAGAACCTTTTCTTGTCACTTTCTCACATCCGTCAAAGGTACATATTTGGTGCTTCCTTGAAAAGTCAAAAGGGGAAAGTTGAAAGTTGTATTTAAGAAGAGAAGGTCTTTAAATGCATGTTTTGTTTTTTGAAGTCCAGACCTTGTCTTGTGGATGTTGGGCTGCAGTCAGCCTTAGCACGGGTCTTAATCTGAGTTGAGAATCTATCTGTGTCTTAATAGAGAGCTCATCAGGTCCTCTGGCTCAACACAGGTGAATTTCTTTTTATAGTTCACCATTTATGTTTTTTGTTCCAAGACACTCAGGATATTGTAAGAAATATGAGACAACAGTCTTCCTGTCTTTGGAATCGGAGGGTGAAAGTGAATGCCTGACAGAAAATGACTCCTAGCCGATACATGAAAATATGACTACAGGAGAGATTTCCATCTTCATCTTCATGGTCTGGCACCATACCATCTATGATACATTTCACAAATCCACACCCATTCAAGAACCTTAAGGTCAAATAACTAAATGCTCCTGACAAGAACTAAATGAGAAGTTTGAGGTAATTATTGATGATTTCTGAACAAATCACGGAAGAAAAGTCAGACCCACTTCTGCTCTCTGACTTTTAACACTAATACATATTTATTACTTGATTCTGTTCTCTAACCTTTCTTATGTTTGTAATGTATTTTATAATCTTAATTTTTTTTTCTGCCTTTCTTATAAATGCCAAATTAAAAAATTGACATTAAACTTTTGGGTCCTAAGTGAACAGTCTGTTTAAATTTTCAATAACTTTCCAACTCTATTCATTTAGTTTCTTGCTCCTCTTTGCTCTATTTAAGTTTTAAAGCCGTAGTCAAACCAATTTATAATCCACCAGCACAAAATGTGAACATTTGCTATTTCTTCCTGGGGAAGATTCGGTCTAGGAGAGTATTAATCCTGAAAAAAAAAAATTGAAGCAAACATGTTTGAAAACGACTGCAAAGAGTCTATTACTAAAATAACTTGCTAAGAGACTTGATCGACCTCTTATTGATGAGCATAATGTAGGTGTGAGTTTCCAAAGAAAAGCCACAGAGTGAGCATCAACCTTCCACGGTTTGACTAATAATGTCCCAGTGTGGTGAGTGAAGCTGCCAATGAGTCAGCATGTGGGAGTGGCCCTCTCGTCCAACTTTGTAATTAACAATTAAAGAGTGAGAAGTAACCCCATGCTGTGCCAAAGTGCCGGGTAAATGCCGACCATGCTGCCAGCCATCCCTGAGAAAACTGTGTAGGACATGCCGATGTGCCACTCTAGATGATTGGCAGGTGGCGACGAGAGAGCAACTGTGAAGCAGAAGCATCAGGGAGAAGCAAATGTTTGGATCGCGCTCATCTCCTGCTCAGATTTGCACAAAACTGCGTCTCTATCTTGCAGAGACGGAGATGAAAATTTCTTGATCTTGTTTCTGTACAGTAAGTTAGGGAAAGCGCTTGAATTTGTACCCCACATGTGGCCACCATGTTCCCTTTGAGTAACTGCACGCCCCCCCTCCCGTCCTCCTCTCCGAATGTTTCATTATTTATGCCTGAGAGTTAAACAGACAGTAAACAAACAGGGAGATGAGCACGAGTGAAAAAGACTATGTGCCCCAGTTGGCTGGAGCCTCACTGTTGTACGGCTAAATGTGTCAGATCTTATCCTCAGGACTCTTTAGCATGATGAATATTTCATTGAACTGCAACACTAGTTTCAGAGTCAAAGACTGCGACTCAGGAGGATAAAACTGAAATGTCATCCGTGCTTTAACCAGAATTCGTAACATGGAGGGTTTTTTTTTATAGGTTTATTCTATTTTTGACCATTTAACGCTTTCTGTTGCCTTCTGTCTCGTACTTCCCCCACACTCCTCCTGCCAAGTGATGTCAGCTGGCCGAGCGCCACATCATAAGGCACGCTCAGGTCTTGATGAGAGTCTTAATTATTTAATGGCCACAGTGGGAGCAGTCAGCGGATGCCATCTGTTGTGTCTGGGAGTAGCAGGGTGGCCTGCTGGGTGGAAAGTATACAGTAGGGGTGCGACCCAATCTCACAGCTGGTGTTCGCGTCATAAAAACGCTGATCTGTAGCACAGAAAGCCTGGAATGTCCAAATTCATCAGAATCACAACATTTCTCCTGTGACATTAGCAGGGAGTTGATCCCCATCTGAGTTTGGGAAGTGTTGAGTGTGCCGACAAGGCGCCTCAAGTTCAGAGAGTGGCTCTGTCCAGGTAAGTTCAGGTGTCTTAGTCACTCTGTTCTGCAGGAGGTCCTTAGGGGCCGAAAACACACCGAACTGCAACAATCTTCTTCCGCGACTGACACAAAAAGCCCTTTGGACTGCCTTCCCTGGACTGCCTTCTCACAAAGCTTTAGACTGTGACAGTTGGTGGGAAAAAAGCCTTTTAAAAACAAACTGTAAAATCTGCCCAGAAAAGCAACTTCAGTAAGTGCTTTAAAGATTACAATCATTGAGTAAAAGTAAGTGTTGACATTTTGTGTATTCGGAGTTTTCAGAACGAATTGTGCATACTCTCAGTATGCACAATGTCTTTATCTTTGTAACATCTATCGAATTCTAGTAACATATGCTGTTATTTTTCAATAAATTAGAATTAACATTAAATATATCCATTTAAAATAATTTTGTACTTATTTTGAGGCTCAAAACTGGGAAGCGTGTTAGGAAAAAGAAAAGAAATCCTCACAATTTAAGTGGCAGTGCTGACAGATTAGGCATAATTTAAATGTATTTTTCACATACATAATTACATTCCTTTTAATTACATAGAAGAGTCTTTCCACCTTTACACAATCTAAATTTTAAAAATCCTAAATGTCAGTTTTTGGACAAATTGATTAAATTTTCCTTTCTACCAACGTTCAGCTCCACATATCCACAAATATAGCTTTCCTTCTACAAAATAATCATTTAAGATATCTGGAATAAAATTATCACCAAATATTTACACTGTGGTTGTTGCAAGTTGCGATTTTATTGACCAAGAAATTGGCAGGAAAAACATTGTTATTGGTATCTGGAGATGAAAGTCCAGCACACTTGACTGAGAAAAGAAATGTAATTTATTCTTTGATTAGCACTGTTTGAAATATCCAAAGGCCTAATTAAGGATATAAAAAATTACATTTTTAATAAAATTTTCAGATATCTGGTTTGAAGATCCAGTCAGAGTGCTGTGTGATAAACCCACTTGCCATGAAAGGTTATTCAGTCGTAACTCTTCGTTTAGCTCTATTGATGTTTTGAGCGGCTTTGAAATATATTTTCACACATTTCTACATTACAATCACTTAATGTGGCTGGCATGCAGCACCTTGTGCAACTGTTGTGTGAAGTGGCACTTACAGCAGGGGTAGTTGAGCACCATGATGTCATCTAAGGCAATGTAACCTCGCCGCTCCCTGGAAACGATTGCCTCAATCAGCACCTGTGAAAGCAAGCATAAGCGTACAATAACCAGCTCTGTATGAGCATGCACGTGTCAGTAACTCGGTGCTCTCACAGATGAAGAGCAGGAGTGATTTTCAACACTGAAAGCTCTTTGTGTTATTTTTTAGTTGATCTTGCTCTCCCATTGGTGGCAGACACATTAATTGGAAACAAGCCCATTTCACATCT